>OY744548.1:29435492-29447992 GCA_963556195.1 Sepiola atlantica
GGTAGAGGCGCCTCAGACAGTAAGCAATAAACTTACTCCTCTCCAAAGAGGGGAGGCAAAGCCTGGGAGGGTGCACCTCATAGAACTGCACAGGACCAGACAACCCCCAATAGACCGGCGTAAATCAAGACCCAAAGGTCCGGACAAAACCTGTTTATTAGGCGGGGTAAAAAAGTGAATAATATGCAAGAAAAAATGTAAAAAAGTACATTGTATTAAAAAGGTAAGAAATAAGTGCAATCGTTTTGGATACGTTTGTTTTACGTCGTGTCATCGCTTTCCGAGTTATGTAATTCCGAAAAAATATATTTCTTTACAATATTGAATGGTATATGTATACGTTTTTTCATATCTCAGCCACGCTAAGACAGAACCCATTACGCGGCAAAATATCGGTTGGAGGACCTCATCACACCTATAACATGTAGACTACTCCATCTAGATGACCTACGAACAAAGATGACTCACGGATATTGTTGGAGGGAACGAATCACAAGTATCTGATAATTCTTGATCTGATTAACTGCTTACGTATCAAGTTCTTAATAATTAGTAAACGATGGTTTACATGTATCTCCTATCCAACTCTGATTTCTAGCATTCAGACTTTGAGTCAAGTCGTTGGTACTGCTTTATGCGCAAGAGAAGTATTCTTGAAGGTACTAGCACCCCTCTTTCTGCAGGGGTGAGTAGTACCCGTACTCCGTACTTGTGCATAAAAAGCTTTACGCAGGATGGGTTGAGACGACTTCATCCATCTTCACTACTGCGGCGATCACAGGGTTCGATCAAGCTTGACGATTTGAAATCAACAGTTGCATGATGGCTCGCTACTCGCTGTTTAAACGGCAATTTCCGTAACTTCAAGAATCAGTTATAAAGGTCATGAGCCAGGTGTTTCGTTGTCCAGAACATGTTTTTTTTTACATTTTAAGGGGGACGGGTAATTGCTTCGTAGATGAAAGCATTACCTAGCCAACACAGACGTCTCATGAGGATGACATGTTGGAGGAAGTTTATTTTAAACACATAATAAAAGCGTCAAGAGGGTTATACTCTCATATTCTTCGTTTAAACGGGTTTGGTTTACCGCCGATCGCCCGAGGGTCACTGACCGCGGAATGCCGACGAGTCTGATTCAATTTTTAGAGTTAAAGGCTTTTAGTGTCGTTGACGTCTTCTTGGCATGCACCACAATAATTTTTTTTACTTTGTGTCACACCCGACCCTTGTGTAATTATGAATTCTTCATCCTTCTTTAGCGTCAACAAATTATCAACATGCATCTTCTACATAAATGAACAATACACACAAAATCGGCCGTCGGAAGTCACTGCGGACGAAACGTAGCATGGATGTTTTATTCTTGATGCGTCATTCTATCGTGGCTGTTGGTACGTTCATGAAAAAAGATAACAATGATTTAAAATGAACCTGTAATTTTTTAACCCTAACCACTAGAAACCCTCCCAGACATTCCGTCCGATATAGCACCATGATGAGACATCTTTATGGCCCGTACCACAATATTAACTAACTTGACTTCTAAATACACCACTTTTGAAATACTTTTAATCCAATTCGTTATCGGTATTCCCCGTCACATGAGACGTTCATTTCTGGTCAGATCGTCACATAAAGCCTGTATGGGATCACATATTAATGCTATAATTCAGTTTGAGTTGCTCAGTGTTTAAGTATCCCTAATTATATGCTTTTTACACCCACAAAAAGAAATCATCTCAATCTATCCATATTTAGACGAAATAAACTTAATTACATACCTCACGTGTTCACTACCTTTCAGTCATGAATGTCTAACAGTGTTTGTTGTGTCGTCGTTCAAACGATCTGCTCGAAATGTGCACATCTGTATTGCAACTACATCTGCATACAAGGTAAAATTAAAAATACAACTGACGCACATCTCTCTTGGTGTTTGATTCGATGGGTTCTTGATTTCGCAAATACTCGGTTAAATGTTTTAGCAGACGTTATCTCTGAGATACACCACAACAAAAGTATGATGGTGTAAGATGAAAGTATGGGGGTAAGTTTAGGTGAATGTGAAGCCCATTCAGGATCAGACATCCTATTAACAAGACCATCAACACAGTGCCCCCGCATATCATTGGATGACGACAAAACGAAGAGTTTGGTCATTCATGCCTTAAATCAGCTATAAATTGAAGGTTCGACTGCTAAAAGGTTGTACATATTATTAATGATAATATGAGTGGCATTGTCAGTTTTTTTTCGTGCTTTTGAAGCATGTGGTCATATGACAGTTCCCAACATTTTTATGCAGCCCATTGCAATAGTGTTGTACTCTGCAATATCTTTCAAGCTACACCGGTTGGGCAGTAGGGGGCAGACCAGGCAGTGTTGCATCGTATGGTCCTCCTCTCCACATTCACAGATGGTTGGGTCAGTTTTGTAGCCCCATTCATTCATAGCAATTTATGATCGTCCCATTCCCGTTCTCAGGCAGTTTAGTGTTTTCAACTGGAACCAGGATGTTGTGCGGGATCACGTCGGGGTCACCACTTGTTGCGGGACCGACCGACCTAGGGGGTTGATCGGCCACACAACTAAGAAAGGTAGACACAGGCAAATAACGGCAAATGACAAAGAAGAGAGGACAAACACTGGTGAAAAGTTCAAGAAAATATATGTTTATTTTACCATAAGAGATGGTAATAACAATGGGTGATAGGATTTGATGATAACGTCACTGGAACAGGAGAGACTGGACATATGGGAGTGGCGTCTCTGGTGACAGCAACACTGGAACGACAAGAATGGTTTCGTTGGAGTGAAAAAGGCTGGAAAGATGAATGACGTCACTGGAACAGGAGAAACTGGAAAGACTGGAGGTCCGTCTCTGGCGAAAGCGAACTGGAACGACAAGAGTGGTGTCGTTAGTGAGAAAGGGCTAGATAGCTGTTGATGGATGTCGACCAGGTAACCTTGCCGTTACTGGCTGGCAAAGAAAAGAAAAGAATAGTGTAGTAGTTGTCGAAGTAGCCCTAATAAGGGCTGTTTAAAAAAAAGGAAAAAAGGAATATCGCAGTAGTTTGTGTGAGTAGCCCTGATAAGGGCTGTTGGAAAAAGCAGTTGGAGCCGCTGGTGCAGGAGTTCAGGACTGATGAGTCAAGACTGCAGGATGCTAGTTCAGGAGAGTGCTGTTACAGGAGTTCAGGACTGGAGGGTGCAGGAGCTCAGGACTGCAGGGTGCAGGTGCGGTTGGAGCAGGAGAGCTGGTGCAAGAGAGGAGCTGGAGATGGCTTGTTGAGGCAAGTGTTACTTCTCAGGAGGCGAGTAGCAAAGAGAGTTAATGCCATTCGTAGCCCTGAGAAGGGCTGTTTTTATCTTTGCTGCTGTTGCTGCTGCCCGCCTCCTCGCTCGACGACTGTCCCCATCTAGTCGGACGTGGGGGCCTCCTGACCCCCCGGATGAACCGGTTTTTCGAGTAAAAAGCTAGAGATTTCATGAAATTTGTGCCCAAGTACCTTTGCCGGTCCTGTGAAAAGGATTACATTTCGAAAAATTAATTCCGAAGAGATCTCTCGCCGTACAACGTGATTTACGGCTGCCTTGAATGGATTAGTGAGGTTATCGGCATAGTACGAGAAACGCATTTGCATTCCTTAAAAGAAAAAATAAGGAAAATATCCGCTGGCCGGTTTTTCGCTGAGTCATTGTAAACAAAATGGCGATTAAAGCTCAGTTTTTTCCCGCTCTTCTAGACAAAGAGTTAAAAACATTAGCGACGGTAAAAATACAGGCAGCAGCCAGTATCTTTCCGTAGCATGCAAGGGGTTAAAATGACAACTGTTGCTGCTGTTATCATTTTTTAAGATGGCGTCTTTTTTCAAATGTAAACACACGTCGCGAATGTGTTGAACCCCGACATATGCCTATGAACATGAGTGAGTTCTTCAGAAGCAGGGATTCCCATGTCGTTATGAGGGAGACAATCTTCTAGCCGCCTGGTCCACAGCTGTAGTCTGGTCTCTTCCTGGGATGTTGTTTGGGGTCGGCATGGCTCGAGAGGCTTCTCCTTGACTTCAGTCGTTTTACCGTAAGTTTATATCCATGAAAGAAATGGCGTTCATCACTGATAGCCTTTGTGATCTCTACCTGGCTGGCAACTTCCCGACTCACATCTAAAGGGGCAATGTCAGTGGGAAGATGCAGGTTGTTCAGGTCGATGGAATTCATGAAGCCAGTGATCAAGTGGCAGGTGTTGTTCAATGCTGAGTCTATGTTTTTGGCATGTGTTGATCTCTCCCAAACGGGACAAGCATACCCCGCGGTGGAATAGCACTAGGCTAAGGAAGTGCATCTTAGTGTGTGTGTGATGTGGCTCCCCATTTGAAGTTATATATTTCCGTATGCATTTTCAGTGATCATCGTGTTTCAAAACTTACAACGCAGTGTCAATAGTTCTCATATCTCACATAGTAAACTAATCAATCAGCTACCATCTTTTATTGAGCCATTGTTGAAACTCGGGCTCATACAGGGGGTATCTACTACACATATCAACTCATCTCTACACTTAAATCCAAAAGTATATTACTGCAAAGTAATATATTTCTCTCTTTTATTCTCCTTTCTCACAATATATATATATATATATATATATATATATATATATATATATATATATATATATATATATATATATACTAATATTACATGTTTCGTATTTGGTGCACACTGGATTACGGGAAAGAAGGACATTACGCCACAAAGAGAATACGTTATCCATTAAAGAAAGCAGGTGGAAGACACCGGGAATATATTTTATGCTGTGGCAAATGTATGGCGGCGCAAACGAATCCAGTAAAACACGTTGAATACATCGGACAGATTCATTATGACGCCATAAATTATGAGGCAACAAAAGGATCACGTCACCTATTAAAAGCGAGAAAATAGACGAAATTGTGGTCTCTGTGGATATTAACTTTCTCTCTCTCTCTCTCTCTCTATATATATATATATATATATATATATATATATAGAGAGAGAGAGAGAGAGAGAGGGAGAGAGAGAGAAAGAGAGCGAGAGAAAGAGCTTGAAATAAAGAGACAACTATACAGCATGCCGCATAGAATATTTGGGTATGTTCCATCAAGTTCCTTGGACCGAACAGCATTTAGAGTCGAAGAGTCTTATCCGTAGAGAAGGATGCATTCAATTATGCCTTGCACACTTTGTTTCCCGTCATTTTTCATAGCACCTTTCTAGATGTTATTGATAGTGTTGATCTGACTCCAGGACTGGGCAATACGCGTATTTATTTCGTAACCAAGAGCAGCGGAAACTCTTATATATTTGAGATCCTGAGCAAATTCGATTGATACACACATTGAGGAGACTAGAGTGGCGCTTGTAGATGGATTCAGAATTGAGTAAAAATAAGGACCTATATTGTAAAAATGTGTTTATTAATTAATGCGATTAAAGACAGATAGACCATCCAGGGGCATACAACACCCCTTATAGAGATACGCAGACGTATCTTAAATTTCACTCACTACATAATCTTAAGCTTACGTGCTAATTTCAAATTCCCACTTACTTTCATACATCCACGTATATATTTATATATATATATATATATATATATATATATATATATATATATATATATATTGCTGCATACGAATGCTGGTAGTCTTCACGTACTCCCTCTTGTAAGTAGGTAATTCTAAAAATAATCGTCGAAAACACATGTTAATAATATTATGACCATAATAGGAGGAGTAACAACGTGTTAATGTCAGAGCTACATGGCTCACAGGACTTTAATGGAAATTAAGGCGGATTCAGCATCAGAATCCGTTGTCCGCTGGTCGTCTTTGCTTCTGCGTTACGTAAGCAAATATATGTATAGTGCGAAACCGATAACTAATGGAGTGTTAGTGACAACGTTGCTTCTTTGTGTAGTTTTGGTCAAATCCTCCCCGACTTCTGTATTAAAAACTAAGCCTTGCTGTTCTCTAGTCGGAAGTGTAACCCTACAGTCTTGCAGGATAACCAATAGTTGCGACCAAGGAGGACGATTTCCTGCAGACAACCCATCCTGATACACGATCTTCGCGAGTTCTATGCAAAGGTAGGACTCGTTTAACAACATCAGTATAAAGTCGCACGCACACACTCTCTCTATCTATTTAGCTTCAGTAACAAGACGGACATCTTGTTTGGTTATTAGCCACGTCTTACCAGCGACTTCCTGTCCGTGACGCAACTGCCTAAACACGTAGCTCTCACTCGACTTTTAATTGAAAATTTTATTCTCTACTTAATGTTAACCTTATGTAAAACAATGGCTTTACCCTAATGTTTGCACACGCATAACTTAATATTGCCACATATAGATGTTTACAAACTTCACTTAGCCTCTGCTGTAAGTAACCCATTTTAGAAAGAATAGGGGATACAACAATAGTAACAATCCTGTCAAAAACGTTGGACAATACATATTCATACGGATTTATTTTTACTCACCAGACTGGATCGGCAGACTGTCGTTGATAGTGTTTTGTTGACGTATCTAGGTATTAGTTGCATTCAAACAATTTAAAGAGTCAGCATGTCTATGAAATATAGAATGTGTTGCTAATGCTTCCATTTGATTTCTACCGTTATTAGTTGTCGTTTCTGTTGCATCGTCGGCCTTGGTGTACATATTATAATGAAAGCTGAATTCTCTCGTGGCAAGCGACGGAGGCCAAAAGCGATTCTTTAAGTTGGTCATTAAATTATTCCGCTAATAAACTTCTTGTCTAACGGGAATAAAAATTAGCATCTTACAGCAGATTTTGATCACCGTGTCCATACGCTTTCGTTTTAATTCTAGATGTTATCAGGATATTTAGTTGTTGATTCCATTTATTTGTGCGAGTTTTCCTTTTGATTTTTTTTGTTTCTATTATTCAGCGTGCAAGGGGTAGGACAACAGCTTCGTTTCCCTTGCTACTTTTTCTTCTATTTATTTAGTAGTTGCATCGTCTCATCTCTTTCGTGTGCTCTGTCTGTCAGTATGCCAGCTACACCAAAGTTTTAAATAGATTGTATAGCAATGAACTTGCAGATTGAACGAACCCGTCTTATTTTGATTCGTCAAAGTTGTTTCTATACGATACTCTGTCTGCCAATCCAATTAGTTTTAAATAGGAAATTGAACAATCTGTCTCGCTTAAATTTAACCTAACGTTTCGGTCAATCTGTCACGTTTAAATTAAAACTAACGTTTCGGTCAATCTGTCACGTTTAAATTTAAACTAACGTTTCGGTCAATCTGTCACGTTTAAATTTAAACTAACGTTTCGGTCAATCCGTCACGTTTAAGTTTAAAATAGCATTTTGATCAATCAGTTACGCTTGAAACATTTGAAAAATGTTTTTTTTTATTGTGAACTAAAGTGTTTAATATCATTTTTGTCTATCTGTCACACCTAACTCTGAACGAGGATTTGTGTCAATATGTCACGCTTATGTTTGACATAGTATTTGTGCCTATCTATCAACCTTAAGTTTAAATTAGTAGTTTTCCAATCTGTAACATCTAAGTTTAAAATACAATTGTTCTCAATGTGTCCCACTTTAGTTTAACATAGCACTTTTGTCAATCTGTAACGTTTAAGCCTGGAATAGCATTTCCGTTAATCTCTCACGCTTTAGTCTAAATAAACATTTGTGTCAATCTACCACATTTAAGTTTAAAATAGCTTAAGTCTGACAATGCATTTTTAAAATTCTGTCCCGTTCTAGTCTGAAATAACTTTTTTATTAATCTATCATGCTTAAGTCTGAAATAGCTTTTTTATCAATCTGTCACGTTTAACTCTAAAATAACGTTTGTATCAGTCTGTCACGTTTAACTCTAAAATAACGTTTGTATCAGTCTGTTACGTTTAACTCTAAAATAACGTTTGTATCAGTCTGTCACGTTTAACTCTAAAATAAACTTTTTATTATGTCACGTTCTAGTCGTAAATAACTTTTTTATCAATCTGTCACGTTTTAGTCTGAAATAATTTTTTTAATCCATCTGTCACGTTTTAGTCTGAAACAACGTTTTTATCAATCTGTCGCGTTTAACTCTGAAATACACTTTTCTATTCCGTCACGTTCTAGTCTGAAATAACGTTGTTATCAATCTGTTACGTTTAACTCTGAAATAACCCTTTTATCAGTATGTCACGTTTAACTCTGAAATAAACTCTTTTTTATTCTGTCACGTTTTAGTCTGAAATAACGTTTTATCAGTCTGTCACGTTTAAGTTTAAAATAACATTTTTTATCAGTCTGTCACGTTTAAGTCTGAAATAACATTTTTATCAATCGGTCACGCTTAAGTCTGAAAAAGCAGTTTTGTTATTCTATTAGTTTGAAACAGCATATGTATCTATATACTGTGTAACGCTGAAGTTCGAAATATTATTTCTCTAATTGAATCTATTTTCTCTATCTATTTTCTCTGTCTGTTTCGTATGTATTAATAGATCTATGTAGCTAAATGCATAGATTGCATGTTTTTTAGATGTGTCAAGTCATATAAAACGAGAAAATGTATTTTTAGTAAATTATTATAGGCTGTAGTTTAAAACAACATACCAGTCGTTCTGTCAGGTGTATGCTTTAAATGTAACTAGAAAAAAACGTAAGCTTCATATCAACCATTCAGTTCGGGTCAGTTGGTTTTAATCAATAAAAGTATGTTTGCAAAACCAGTTAAATATAAAAAGTAAATAGACTAAAAACAACATTTGTCTAGTTCTGCTCTTTATATATCCTCTCTCCTTTTCCCATTTCTCTATCAAACTATGTGTTAAATAGTATAACTATAGTTGTTATATTCCCCTTTGTTGTTAAAAGAATACTCTCTTCTAGATTATTTTCTTTCTTCATTTATCTGTGGCTGTTAATAAACAGAGAGAAATATAAAGAATAGAGGAAGTAAGAGGTAGCGCATAAGTTAGAGTGGAGGAGTAAAAAGATATAGTGAGAGAAAGTGAAAGTAAGACATAGACACTTAGTAAGAGATACGCCATTTGATAACTTAATTGCAAATACTGGTTAAGTAGAACAATTAAAATGGACGTTTTTCTGAAACGAAACTGAGGAATATTTAACATGTATTTCGTGTGATTGACACACACCACTATATATATATATATATTTATATATATATATATATATATATATTACTATATATATATATTACTATATATATAACTATATATATACCCCTATATATACACACATATATAAAAACGTATACATATATATATATATATATATATATATATATATATATATATATATATATAACACTTTCTTTTTGAAGAATAAAATTGTGTTTACTTAAAGCTGTAATGCAAAGGTTCTTTCCACTCAGATATTACCCTTTAAATAGACAATTTATAGTACTGATAAAAATGCAGTATTTGTACCTCGTATACATGCATCGTTTCGCGCATTGATATAGATGTCTCATTATCGGACCTGAAGTCTAAGGTTCGAACCGTGTGGTCGGTAATTTGGATGTATATAGCCACATTGATGAGACTTCATAACAGAGAACAAGCGTCTCTGCAACATTACAAAATCATCTGAAAAATTCACAACGAGTAAATAGTTATTTGAGTAAAGTGTCTTAAAAAAACCTACACAATACAGTGGTTCATTTTTGGGTGAAACCAAGCAAAAAAAAACAAGAAAAAAGTCAAACTCACACGTCATATATATATATATATATATATATATATATATATATATATATATATATATATATACATATATATATATACATATATATATTTATATATATACATATATATATACATATATATATTTATATATATATATACATATATATACATATACATATATATATATACATATATATATACATATATATATATATACATATATATATATACATATATATATATATATATATATATATATATATATATATATATATATATCAAACACGTCTGGTGCAAAACAGGGTCGATTTACTTAGCTCTACTATAATATCAGTCTTTTACAGATAATATCAATGGACGTAACTTATTTGCGATCTGTCCACACATTTTTTTTAAACACCTACCTGTTCTTCGGTTTATCATTTCGTCGAACATTGATGTTTCATTATGAAAAAGCACATGTAAACCCATTAACACGCAGATTGAATGGCTATATATATTAAATCAGTTACGTCCAAATATCAGGAACTGTTTCTCGTCGGGTGATCTGTACAGCTTGAGTTTAAAATATAATTGTTATCACGGAACGCATACTTTTTCATTGGTGAGTCACGCTTAAGTTGGAATAGCATTTTTGTCAAATATTTAAGTTTAATTCTGAAATATAATTTTCATCTGTCACGTTTACATTTTAAATAGTATTCTGATCAGTATGTGACGCTTAATTTGAAATCATAATTTTCGACCATCTGTCACGCTTAAGATTCAAAATAGCATCATCGCTTATCTGTCACGCTTAAGATTGTAATAGCAATATCGTTTATCTGTCACGCTTAAGATTGTAATAGCATTATCGTCTATCTGTCACGCTTAAGATTGAACTAGCAATATCGTCTATCTGTTACGCTTAAGATTGAAATAGCAGTATCGTCTATCTGTCACGCTTAAGATTGAAATAGCAGTATCGTATATCTGTCACGCTTAAGATTGAAATAGCCGTATCGTATATCTGTCATGTTTAAGATTGAAATAGCAGTATCGTATATCTGTCACGCTTAAGATTGAAATAGCCGTATCGTATATCTGTCATGTTTAAGATTGAAATATCATTATCGTATATCAGTCACGTTTAAGATTGAAATACATTTACGTCTGCCTCTCAGGCTTATGTTTTAATATAATTTTCGTTCACTTATAAAATCAAATTTTAAATAGCATAATCGTCGGTCCGTCATCCTAAAGTGGTGTTTCAAATATGTACGTTTGTTTGTTGCGCTAAAGTGTGACATATCATTTTAGTCGATTTGTATAGTTTAACCTTTAATGTGATATTCATTAGTCTGCAAAAATAGAATTTGAAATAGCATGTTCGTCGGTCTGTCACGCTTAAGTTTGGAATCGTATTTTCGTTCTTCTATCACGCTTAAGTTTTAAATGTAATTTCAATCTGTCTGTCACGCTTAAGTTTTGAATATCAGTTTCGTCAGTCTGTCACAATAAAGATTGAAATATCAGTTTCCTGGGTTTGTCAGACCTACGTTTAAAACAGCTTTCATCGGTCTGTCACGCTTATGTTTTTAATATAATTCTGACAATTAAATATAAAATAGCATTTTTTTTCAGTCTGTCACGTTAAGTTGAAACCACTATATTCATCTTTCTGCCACGCTAAAGTCTTAAATATGTTTCCTCGTAAGAGGCACGTATTGACTGGCCGCATCTTAGGAAAACCCATTTTTATCTGATTCTTTCTCAGATTCGTTTGTAACAATATTTGCAGTTAGTTCTTTGATTATTCTGGTTTGTATCTCTGTTGTTTTTATGTTTATTTGGCTAAATTATTCCTGAAACGTTTTTGGTTTCTTGTTTACAAGAATTTGGAACGTAACGAAACTAATTTGATAAGACGTTCTCTATAAAGGGAGATTATTCAAACGTGCTTGCAGAAAAGAAAAGAAAGAAAATGATAATTTTGAATGGGGGAAAAAGAAGTGATATTTCTTTGACGCATATTAATTCGACATTGAATGTTTTCTTTTTGTTTCATAAAGATCGTTGTTCTTAATGATCCAACATTGCAATTATTTTTGATCTTGAAGTGTCCAATATGTAAACTGCAAAATGCGTGGAGAATATTTGTTAAGGTTTTTTTCGTTCAATTATCATTAATTCTTTCATATTTTCCAGAACAGTTTCATGCAAACGTTAACTCTTGCTTCAAGTTTTAGAGAAATCGTACCAGCATTCTATCTTCGTGTATTTCGTTGGGTCTAAAACACTGATGAATCATAGAAACCTTAAAACACGTGTCTGTGGATATATATATATATATATATATATATATATATATATATATATATATATATATATATATATATATATACACATATATATATTTATTTATAAAATACAGAAATTCAATGTAACATCATTTCTGAATTTCTGAATTTCTGAATTTCTGAATTTCTGTATTTCATAAATAAATATTTACGCTCTTAATCCTTCGAAATCTCGGATTTCTTTATTAATCGAGCACTCTGCTGGATGTTCCTGCTCTACCACACAGTACTTATACATATATATATATATATATATATATATATATATATATATATATATATATATATATATATATATATAATGATGTTTGAAAAGACAACGCTATTCAACTCAGATAGGGTACCGGAAATGAGGTGTGTTATGTTCGACACAATTCGGTAAGAAAAATATTATAATTAGAAAGCTAATATATTTTTTATAAATTTT
>OY744548.1:29452992-29522992 GCA_963556195.1 Sepiola atlantica
AACCTCCCACGTAATAATTTGAAACACGACTTGTTGGGGTCCTCCCCCCTCCCCTCTAATGTCCCATGTCACCGTTATAGACAAAGCCCCAACTCTGTCCCCCTCCCCCTCAAATGTATTTTCAATTTTCTCCCGTTAAAGTTGAAGTTAAAATTTATGCCATTTGAATTCCTTCGCCCGCCCGATGAGTTGGTCGCTATTTGCACCAATGAAACAAAACTTGTTTTGTCGCAACTAATGGAATAAAATCAAAAAATATATATTTTGCTCTGAATTTTCATTGAGCACTCTCATAAACCCGGTTACAACTTCCTTCGGATTCATACCCCCTGGATATTTGTAACAAGTTGATTATATATATATATATATATATATATATATATATATATATATATATATATATATATATATATATATATATATATACTAATTAATAACAAGTTTAGCGTTAGGCGAAGACTGAATTAATTTTTATTTAATTATGTAAACCCTCTACTTGATATTGAGCAGTAGTGAAAACATTGGTATCATGTTAAGTTTATTTATGTATTTGAACTTGGTTAATTTGTATTTACATATATATATATATATATATATATATATATATTTATATATATACTACAGAAGATCATATATATATATATATATATATATATATATATATATATATATATTAGGGTAGGTCGATTTTACACTTTTTTTAAATATTAAAAAAAGGCACGTTCCGAAAGTTGTATATAGACCTATTAAATACTCATGCAAAAAATTAGATCAAAAACTTCAGCGGTTTTTTGAGCGTTTGGTATCAAAGATCGTAGACAAGAATATACTGAAAATTCCTCGTTTTTGCAAGATTTGCTTGAATATTGGTGTGAAAACCAAATAATTTTAGCATTTAAAAGCAGGGAATGTCCTTTTATTTTATAAAAATGATATGAATTAAAGAAATCTTCAAATTGAAAATTTGCCCCCCCCTCATTTTCAGTATCTGCTTTTGTAAACTACCTTTTAACGTTATGAATTAAACAGTAATATTTGAATACCTAAAAAAATGATTTTTTCTGTTATTAGTGAAAATATAACAAGCAAAGAAATAAGGAAAAACCTAACACTATTTTAATGAAGCTTAATATAGAGAGTCAAATTGCTCCATATAAGACCCCTTAGACAAAAATGCTGGTCTCAATTTCTGACTCAAAACTTTGGCTGTAATGTGTTGATGCCTTGCTTCAAAACCATATACAGTTTGTGAAGCTTCTGTTATTAACTTAACTGCCCGTTCCACACCCTGAGAATGTGAGGGCAAATCTGGCAAGTCAAGCTTGGTTCCATTCATCAACGATTCTCGAAGTTCGCATTCAGTAAAATCTTCCGTCATTGGTGGTTCAAAAATGCCGCATAATTTTAAATCTATTAATTGTGTCCAATGTGTGGCATTAAAATTAATAGGTAGTATTCTTTTTAATCTTTTTCTGGTTGACTCCTCACTCCTGAAAGAACAAATTAATTAATTGAATTATTAAAAAATTCCAATCTGTACTGCTTTAATAATTATGGTGAAATTAGATAAAATCTTTAAAAATCATTCTATAAATTGGAATAAATGATTGAGTCAGAGATATATGAATAAATATTACTTACCTAATGGACAAAATTCTTTTTAAAGCTTCTTCTCTTACTTCAATCTCCTCAGATTTAACCATGAAATATAGAAAGTTTTCAGGCAGTAAACAAAATGTATTACCTTGTATATTTCTAAATGTGATATCTTGGATTTCCTGAGGCTTCTCCTTAATCCTCTGGGTCATATTAAAAATGTGCACTTACTGATTGTGGAATTTACTATTTCTTTTAATTTCAAACCAAAAAGTGGCATACACATTTACAATAAAATTTACTACATAGTGTAGTTTTGTTGTGTGCCTTTGTGGGTATGCACCACGAGTCCATAAACACATAAGCCTGATGGCCAAAGTTAACCATCTTGCTTGGTTTAAAGGACCAATTTTCCAGGAGGCATATCTAGAGTCAACCTTACCCCTAGAAATACCTACTGTGTATTCATAAAGGAGTCTTTGGTCAGAACTAAGTTCATGTATTTCATCAATTTTAAAAATTGACTCTAGAGGATTGCTAATAGTGGAAAATGATATTTGGGGTAAATCATATCAATCATTTGAGCATAATTTCCCCAGAGGGCTACTGAATGTTGTAGGGCCCTTTGCGCAACCATCTATGTTTTTAAAAAGGGCTCTGAAAGGTAGTTCATTATGATGCAAAGAGCAACCAATTGTGTGAAGAGTTTTAAAAAGTTTTTTTTCTAAAATTGCAACCATTCCACCATCGCAACTTGTGTTGGTATTAGTGTTGTCAACAAGTATAGCCTTGATACTGTTCTCACTGTGGAATTCATGCAAAACATCCACCACTTGATCTGCATGAACAGCACCTGTTGCACCACTATTCGGAAGAACTCTATGTGTCAGATATTTACTTTCACATGGTGTTTCTTTTGTAAAAGTTAAATGGTGTTCTGGTCCCTTAGTTTTTTTCATAATTCTCTGTCTATTTTCATCCACAATTTCCTTATACATCAATGTGTCCTTATCCATTCTCCCATCAACTCCAATACATATAATATTTTAGGTGGGGTAAAAACTCCTGGCTGAAATAGTTTTATTTATCTACCTCCAACAAGGTAAGATGTGACACAAGGTCAGGAAAGTGGGATTAGATAACCCTGCGCTATAGAGGTGAGCACTCTGGCCATTAAAAAATTGACTGGGCAGCCCCGTCGGCATTCCCCTGTAGGGGCGCCTCAGACAGTTAGCAATAAACTTACTCCTCCCCAAAGAGGAAAGGCCTGGGAGGATGCACCTCCTAGAATTGCACAGGACGGACAAGCCCCAATAGACGGGCGTAAATCCAGACCCAAAGGCCCGGACGATACCGGTTTATTTGGTGGGGTAAAAACCCCTGGCTGAACTAGATTTTATTTATCTACCCCCAACAAGGTAAGATTGACAAAAGGTCGGGAAAGTGGGATTAGATAAGCCAGCGCTCGACAATTCAATATATATGTGTGATAATTAAACAGACAATCAACACGGGAAGTCAAATTCGCCCGATGAATTTTCAACCGGTGAATACCATAAAAAATATCCAATAAATAAAACACCTATGTAAACAAATAATTATTTATATATAACATGAAATATCATAGTGTTTTATTCCTTTTTAATTTGAATATGTACATTTAATTTCTTAAGAAAAATAATAATAAACTTTAAAATATTTATTATTAAGTAATGTATTACTTTTTTTTGTTAAAACCCGGGTTTAATTTAAGGCGACACATCTGCCGGTGAAATCTCGGCAGTGAGAAAAAATCTCGATTTATTTGATCTTAAAGTTGCAATGCTCAAATAAATACAAAATTTTGAAGAAAAATATTTCTTGTGGTAACTTTTGACATTATTTGGCAACTTTCTTCGAGTGCGATAATTTACAGTTTCAAAATCGACCTCCCCTAATATATATATATATATATATATATATATGATAATTTTATTTACACAGACATGTACAAAATCTGCGACACTGTACATGTCTGTGTAAATAAAATTATCATATATAAAGCTCTATTTTGATATTGAGCACTTTTTATAAACCCGGTTAAAATTCTCTGGATTACCACCCTGTGGATATTTTTCACCTGGATTATTACCATTATATATATATATATATATATATATATATATATATATATATATATATATATATATAACAGGCGATAAACTACACCATTAATGGATGTGAAACAGTCAGTGAGATGGGAAGACTTAAATTATCCAAGAAGACTGTTCAACAACTATTTGTTAACATTGGACTTGAATCGACCATTTCATAGTTAGTTAAGAAGCAGGTTTATGGACTTTTTTCTTCCGTAAATGCGATACTTTCTGAAACAAAATTTCTGTGGGTTTAGATAGACCAGATTTTGTGAATGTTTTACAGGAGAAACCAGAGATTTGAGCACCTACCATGAACATAATTATATACTAGAGAGAAGCTAGTAACGTCTCTTCGGTGAGAGATGGGCTGATTTGAAAGAGAAGAGCTCATCCCCCACAAGATTCACACTAATTTTTCCTGCGAAACTGTGTGCTCCGAGCGCCACCTTTCAGATATGGAATAGTACCCAATCCTAGGACGAATCTGGCTTTAATATAGGTATTGTTGTTGTGTAAAATTATTTTTGATTGCTGTCTCCATCTAAGATTTTGTCGAGGCTTCATGCACACTACGAGTGTAAGTCAAGAAGGTGTAGTTCCACTTGATACACTTTATATATATATATATATATATATATATATATATATATATATATATATATATATATATAATAGTAAAAATCCAGGTTAAGACATCGACAGGGCAGTAATCCAAAGAATTTCAACCGGGTTTATAAAAAGTGCTCAATATCAAATAGAGCTTTATATATGATATATATTGACTTTTAACGGTCCTAAACCACGTGACTCCCTAAATTTTGAAATATTTAATTTCTTTTCTTCTTCTTCTTCTTCTTTTACTCACCACTTCATTCGCTCCAAATATGATCTGAGGTTAAGATCAGATTCTAACTCTGTCTGATGAGATCTCAGTTTATAATAACTGTTGATCGATAACATCGACATGCCAGTGTCGCAGATGTTGTACATGTCTGTGTAAATAAAAATTATCATATATATATATATATATATATATATATATATATATATATATATATATATATATATATATGTGTGTGTGTGTGTGTGTGTATGTGTGTGTGTGTGTTTGTGTGTAAGTCTATACATTCCTTGTGCGTTGTTTCTGACAAACGGGGGAAAGGTTCTGGGTCGAAGTCTATCCATCTAGCACTTACCGTTTGCTAAGTAGTATTTTATTTAGCTCCTTACACCAAGTGGCTTCATGCCTTGTCTGGGGTGATTTCTATTAAAAAAGTATTTAACACAATCCAAAAGAACTTAATGGATACATTTGTTGGTCTTTTTTGTTAATTCGATTATATAAGCTACACAGAGAAGAAAGAAGAAAACACGACATCTCTACAACTTCAACATCATTGCTACTAAGGACGTCAGTATCCAATGAGGCAGCTACATCGTATCAACAAAAGAGTCGAACAGCAGTTTCTGTAGACAGAAAAGATGGCAGGCAATCGCTATGCTTAACTATAATTAGGTTGTAAGAGTTTATTGTGTGAGTTGCGGCGAGCGTGCTTGTTTATCTTTATGTGTCGGACTCTACGTATGGTATTGCAGGTGTTTGTTGCGGTAGACGCTGAAGTGTGATTTGTTTATATTAATAACATTTTATACGTCTGATTTTATAAACACGTAAGCTTTTTTCCACTATTCTTTTCATCGTATATTTACTAGTTATGAGGCCTCCTTACATATGCAGAGCATTGACCCGCTTTAAAAAAACAACGTCCGAGATATCTTTTTAAGGATTCTAACCGCCCTTTAAGGTAAGTTGTTTTCATAACTCGTGCAATGGTAAATATGACAGGTAGCTTTTAAAGTTCATGTTTTCATGAACCCAATAGCTATTTTCTTTTCATTAGTATACACACGGCGCATTCATCGAATCTCAGAAAATGGTCAGCTTTTTAGAGACTCACACCGATTGCGTTTTTAAAGATATTTGTCGTTGCCTAAAAGGAAATTATTTGGGGTATTTCGCACTTTGATTTCTTGGAATTAATTATTTTTACTTTTGTTCATCAAACTGTAGCTGTGTCGATTAGGGGTTATCGTATGAGGGGAGTTGGGTAGCAAGATGTTATTTTATATTACATTTAAATTGATTTATATCGGTATATTCGGGTAAACAATGAGAACGGTGGGAATTCCAAAGGTAACCGACCCCAGGAAAACATTTATCAAAATAGACAGTGTTCTAACATATTGGGAGCTATAGAGTGACAGGATGGCATTTTTTCTGCTACTCTGATTGGTGAGGTGTATTTACGTTATAACATGAAAGTTGATTCCATGGAAGTACTTGTAAAACAAGAACGGGAATAATACATTGCGGTGATGTGACAGGGGTTGGAGGTTGATAGACAGTGTGGTACTTATTGGATAGAACACATTTTTAAACACCCTGTCCAAGAAGGAGATTGATTACTGGTTGGTGCACTAGTCAAGATTTTGCAACAATACCCCATTCAGTTTAAAATGTCATCTTCATAAGGCTTTTAGCTGCTATTATAACCAGAAAATGTTGATCTTTTTAGGTTCCAGTTTAGGCCAGTGTATAAGAAAAAGTTATTTTACATCTGTTTTTATATTCTCACTTACTTATCCTCGTATTCCCAAATTTGTACACACCTTATTACTTCCTAGGGTGTACGTTACTTAGCTACGATTATCAGGGAAGATTTTGTATAAATATGTGTGAATTTATTTTGTGCTTGTTGTTGTAGGTGTTTGATTCTATCTGTGCGTGTCGTAATGGCGTGTGGGTTTGTGCAGGTGGTGCGTTCGTTTAGACGACAGAGCGCCGGAATTGGCGTATTAATACACATCTATACGTGTGATTTCACACGAGCGTGTGTGATTTGAAGCCGTTTCTCAATCGAGGGTAACACTGACGCGACCTTCAATTCTCATGACAGTATAGCGAGTCAAATTTCCACTCAGGAGGTGATTTTATCCATAACTCATTTCGTTCGTGCTCGTATCAATTGCCGTTATTCTATTAATCAATGTGCTTGTTTTTCTGGCTTCCAATAATAAGGTTTCAGAACGGATAGAAGTGTATATATATATATATATATATATATATATATATATATATATATATATATATATATATATAGTAGAAATACAATTACTCATATTGATACCGGCGGTTTCAACAGGTGTAGAAAATCTGGGCCTTTATTATAAGAAAATCACCAGAATGTTATCCCCAATCAGCAAACTAACTACGACGAATAGTTTATGTACAGATCTTGTAAGTGAGGAGATAATGCCTAACAACAACAACTTGGGATATGGTGAGGGTGATCAATAAGGTATAGAGGCATTAAAGCATGAATAATGGTTAAAATAAATGGAACTGTATCAGAAATGTATTATCTATATAGATATATTAACATATGTATTTATGTATACAAATGTTTCAGGCAACATATGTGCATACATGTTTCGACTAAACCGAGACAATCTGAAGACAGAATCAATAATCAGATATTATTACTAAGTCAAGGTAAACTATATTTCGAATTAGTGTATAAATATGTATGTCTTTTGAGGAAATAAACATGTTTAAACCTATAACATGAACTATTTCTAATGGTATTGTTTTGCGCACACGACGTGGTTTGTATTAAAATGTGATTTATCAGATATAGTAACTAATTTTAATTGAGAATTTATTATTGCCGAGACACCAGCTATTCCCCACTTTAGTATAAATATGTGTGGACATATGTAGCCATACCTGATTTTATAAATAAAGAGATGTGCTAAATAAATACGGTAGCTCTACGTGTCTCTTGATAACCTAAACAAATTTGCTCTTCATCTTTGCAGGTTGGCTTTACTGGTAAGTGATGTAACTAGTTAAGACGTGGCACAAAATGAATAGCTCTTTGTAAGTAGCCTCGAAAAAATATACAATCAATTATATGTCTTTAATACACGGCGGTAGTTGCTTGCTAATTCGGTGTGGTGCTTAATTACCGAAAATAATTACGTCTTCAAACTCATGATTTAAACCTACACAGCTAAGTAGGTCTTACTAGTAGATGAACAATATATATATATATGATAGTATGAAATATATAGATATATTTTTATAGTACTACTAAGCTCTGCCTTGGTATGTAACACTGTTGAAGTAAATTAAATACTCTCTTTCTCTCTCTCTCTCTCTCTATATATATATATATATATTAGGGTAGGTCAATTTTACACTTTTTTTTAAATATTAAATAAAGGCACGTTCCGAAAGTTGTATATAGACCTATTGAATACTCATGCAAAAAATTAGATCAAAAACTTCAGCGGTTTTTTGAGCGTTTGGTATTAAAGATCGTAGACAAGAATATACTGAAAATTCCTCGTTTTTGCAAGATTTGCTTGAATATTGGTGTGAAAACCAAATAATTTTAGCATTTAAAAGCAGGGAATGTCCTTTTATTTTATAAAAATGATATGAATTAAAGAAATCTTCAAATTGAAAATTTGCCCCCCCCCTCATTTTCAGTATCTGCTTTTGTAAACTACCTTTTAACGTTATGAATTAAACAGTAATATTTGAATACCTAAAAAAATGATTTTTTCTGTTATTAGTGAAAATATAACAAGCAAAGAAATAAGGAAACACCTAACACTATTTTAATGAAGCTTAATATAGAGAGTCAAATTGCTCCATATAAGACCCCTTAGACAAAAATGCTGGTCTCAATTTCTGACTCAAATCTTTGGCTGTAATGTGTTGATGCCTTGCTTCAAAACCATATACAGTTTGTGAAGCTTCTGTTATTAACTTAACTGCCCGTTCCACACCCTGAGAATGTGAGGGCAAATCTGGCAAGTCAAGCTTGGTTCCATTCATCAACGATTCTCAAAGTTCAGATTCAGTAAAATCTTCCGTCATTGGTGGTTCAAAAATGCCGCATAATTTTAAATCTATTAATTGTGTGCAATGTGTGGCATTAAAATTAATAGGTAGTATTCTTTTTAATCTTTTTCTGGTTGACTCCTCACTCCTGAAAGAACAAATTAATTAATTGAATTATTAAAAAATTCCAATCTGTACTGCTTTAATAATTATGGTGAAATTAGATAAAATCTTTAAAAATCATTCTATAAATTGGAATAAATAATTGAGTCAGAGATATATGAATAAATATTACTTACCTAATGGCCAAAATTCTTTTTAAAGCTTCTTCTCTTACTTCAATCTCCTCAGATTTAACCATGGAATATAGAAAGTTTTCAGGCAGTAAACAAAATGTATTACCTTGTATATTTCTAAATGTGATATCTTGGATTTCCTGAGGCTTCTCCTTAATCCTCTGGGTCATATTAAAAATGTGCACTTACTGACTGTGGAATTTACTATTTCTTTTAATTTCAAACCAAAAAGTGGCATACACATTTACAATAAAATTTACTACATAGTGTAGTTTTGTTGTGTGCCTTTGTGGGTATGCACCACGAGTCCATAAACACATAAGCCTGATGGCCAAAGTTAACCATCTTGCTTGGTTTAAAGGACCAATTTTCCAGGAGGCATATCTAGAGTCAACCTTACCTCTAGAAATACCTACTGTGTATTCATAAAGGAGTCTTTGGTCAGAACTAAGATCATGTATTTCATCAATTTTAAAAATTGACTCTAGAGGATTGCTAATAGTGGAAAATGATATTTGGGGTAAATCATATCAATCATTTGAGCATAATTTCCCCAGAGGGCTACTGAATGTTGTAGGGCCCTTTGCGCAACAATCTATGTTTTTAAAAAGGGCTCTGAAAGGTAGTTCATTATGATGCAAAGAGCAACCAATTGTGTGAAGAGTTTTAAAAAGTTTTTTTTCTAAAATTGCAACCATTCCACCATCGCAACTCGTGTTGGTATTAGTGTTGTCAACAAGTATAGCCTTGATACTGTTCTCACTGTGGAATTCATGCAAAACATCCACCACTTGAACAGCACCTGTTGCACCACTATTCGGAAGAACTCTATGTGTCAGATATTTACTTTCACATGGTGTTTCTTTTGTAAAAGTTAAATGGTGTTCTGGTTTCTTAGTTTTTTTCATAATTCTCTGTCTATTTTCATCCACAATTTCCTTATACATCAATGTGTCCTTATCCATTCTCCCATCAAATCCAATACATATATTTTAGGTGGGGTAAAAACTCCTGGCTGAAATAGTTTTATTTATCTACCTCCAACAAGGTAAGATGTGACACAAGGTCAGGAAAGTGGGATTAGATAACCCTGCGCTATAGAGGTGAGCACTCTGGCCATTAAAAAATTGACTGGGCAGCCCCGTCGGCATTCCCCTGTAGGGGCGCCTCAGACAGTTAGCAATAAACTTACTCCTCCCCAAAGAGGAAAGGCAACGCCTGGGAGGATGCACCTCCTAGAATTGCACAGGACGGACAAGCCCCAATAGACGGGCGTAAATCCAGACCCAAAGGCCCGGACGATACCGGTTTATTTGGTGGGGTAAAAACCCCTGGCTGAACTAGATTTTATTTATCTACCCCCAACAAGGTAAGATTGACAAAAGGTCAGGAAAGTGGGATGAGAAAGCCAGTGCTCGAGAGGTGAGCACTCTGGCCATTTAAAAATTGCCTGGGCAGTTTCGTCGGCATTCCCCGGTAGGGCCGCCTCAGACAGTAAGCAATAAACTTACTCCTCCCCAAAGAGGGAAGGCAAAACCTGGGAGATGCACCTCCTAGAACTGCACAGGACGGACAAGCCCCAATAGACGGGCGTGAATCCAGACCCAAAGGCTCGGACGATACCGGTTTATTTGGTGGGGTAAAAACCCCTGGCTGAACTAGTTTTTATTTATCTAACTCCCACAAGGTAAGGTGTGACAAAAGGTCGGGAAAGTGGGATTAGATAAGCCAGCGCTCGACAATTCAATATATATGTGTGATAATTAAACAGACAATCAACACGGGAAGTCAAATTCGCCCGATGAATTTTCAACCGGTGAATACCATAAAAAATATCCAATAAATAAAACGCCTATGTAAACAAATAATTATTTATATATAACATTAAATATCATAGTGTTTTATTCCTTTTTAATTTGAATATGTACATTTAATTTCTTAAGAAAAATAATAATAAACTTTAAAATATTTATTATTAAGTAATGTATTACTTTTTTTTGTTAAAACCCGGGTTTAATTTAAGGCGACACATCTGCCGGTGAAATCTCGGCAGTGAGAAAAAATCTCGATTTATTTGATCTTAAAGTTGCAATGCTCAAATAAATACAAAATTTTGAAGAAAAATATTTCTTGTGGTAACTTTTGACATTATTTGGCAACTTTCTTCGAGTGCGATAATTTACAGTTTCAAAATCGACCTCCCCTAATATATATATATATATATATATATATACATATATATATATATCTATGTATATATATATATATATATAAATATATATATATATATATATATATATATATATATATATATATATATATAGTAAGCTATGAAAATATATAGATGGCAATTAAGCTACACAGAGGCTCTCGCGTTTCATCACCGGGGCGAATCTTCAAGCTAAAATGCATTTCCAACTAATGAGTTCCCTCCGGGGATGAAACGCGGAAGCCTATGTGTAGAGTAATTGCCATACATATATTTTCATAGTTTACTACCTAGCTCTACTTACGTATCGAGCACAGTTTAAGTAAATAATGAAAATTGATACATAAAAAATATATCTCCTTATAAAATGTTATGTGGATACATGAAATATTAATATCATATAGATATATACACACACACACACACACATATATATATATATATATATATATATATATATATATATATATATATATGTGTGTGTGTGTGTATATAATATTACTATTTCATTTTCTATTAATATACACAATAATTTAAAACGAACAAATAATGCAATGTTTAATAACAGTATTAACCGACATATTAATTTAAACGAATAGACTTGGTTAAAATCAAAATTAGATTAGAATTTCAAATTTAACGACAAAAAGAGAGAAATATTCTAAAAAGTAAAAAAAGAAAGTTTAAGAAAGTAAATAGATGAATAAATAAATTAGATGTAAAATAGATAAATAAAAAACTAATAAAAAAATAAATTAATAAATAAATAAATAATAAAAAAATAGTTTATTTTATTTTTGAATCTGGTTTGGAATTTAAAATTTAACCGGTATTTTCTGCGAGACTGCATCCTACGGTCCGTCATATGCACGCTTGAACTTGAGTTGAGCACGGTTCTGAAGAAGAAAAGAGTTCCCGAAATATTACAAACAATATCATATCATACGGAATTTCCACCAGACCATCTTGATACAGGTGTTACATAACATGGTAACATTGTGTAGATAGACAGATATATATGTGTTTGTGAAAAAATAATAATAAATAAATATATGTATATATATATATATATTTATATATATATGTGTATATATACATTGTATTAAGGGTGAAACTATTTCATTTGTTCCGCCATTATATGTCTTATTTGCTCCAACTTGTGTCTATCCGTCACACCTCTGCATTGTATTGCCTTCTAAGTATCACATTTATATATACTAATAAACAATGCTTCCAGCAAACTACATAAACCTCTTATATATATATATATATATATATATATATATATATATATATATATATATATATATATATATATATAAAGTTGATAACGTTAAATATTGGCTTGATGACATGAAGTTGAAAAATACGTCTGAAAGACTGGTGACAAATAATAAATATCCAGACTGTTCGATATTCTTACAAGTGCACACATGAGGATGAAAAAGAAGTCGTTAGAAACGAAGTGGAGAATGTCAATTATAAGCTTTTCTGCTGCTTTTTAGTGGTCGACATTTGAAAGAATACATCGGTAGGAGACGAATACGACAAGTAGTAAATCACCAGACGGTCGGGTATTGCACCAGCTACAAATGATTAAAAAAATGAAAATAAATGCCAATGGTGCTCGGTAAGTTGGGATTGGTCGTGTGCAAAATATTTTCTTTACTATCAATTATGTCACGAACAGGCGTTGTTTAGTAAAATATTTACTCTTGTATGTATGTGATATGCATTGTCTGGACGAAGCCTGAACAGGTAACACTGATAATTATTGAAAATAATGTCCGAATCAATTGCCATAAAACCCGAGAACGTGTGGTGAATGGGTCTAGCGCGACAAATGTCCAACATACCTGGCGGATGGACCCAGTCATCGTTCTGCAACTGCGAAATAGCTTTAATCTATAAATACATGTTGGAACGCCCGAACATTGCTAGACATCAAATCAACTGTTCTCCGTCCAAAACGGCGGTCTGCACTTGTTGCATAATACCGGAAACCTTTCGATATGGATATCGTAGCATCATTAGAGATCGGACTGGGGGGCCACTACACTGAGGTTTTTGGTTGGCCCACGATATATTGAAGTAGCAGGACAGAAGTGTGTAAGAGAGAATCTGGCGTTACTTTTGTCAAGCAATTGCATACAATTCGGTTTAACGACCATGTGCTTATAGTGATTGTCTAATGCCCATGAGGGCGCAGTTAGTATAGATTTCATATTTGACAGTGATTAGTGTGTATGCTTCAACTTTGAACTCAAGAGAATATAAACAACTTACGTTCCATGTATCTATTTAACAAGTACTATTGAGAGTTCGTCGTGTAGTTAAGCTTATCATTTTTGGCAACTTCAATCCACGGGTAGGAAAGGATTGGTAGACTTGGAAAGTGCCTGGATGGTAAATACACACTCTTTAAACAAAAGCAGATGTATAACACTATCTAGAGGCACGCTGGCTCCAAGAGATAGCATCTGATTGACTATGTCTTCATGATAAGGAGCTATATTTGGGATGTGCACATACTACCGGTAATGCTCGGTGCCTATTATTGGACAGGTCGCTGCTGTGTGCGCGGGTAGCTTTAATTCTATGTATGACCAGCTGTGCGGAACAAAGGTATAGTCCTCCCAAAGAAACACACTATTAATGTTCTTAAAATATTACGGTAAGAAATAAGTTTACAAAGTATATTGAGTACATTACTTGCGAAGACACATGGGAAGCAATAAAATCATATTTGTATAAGATCAGTGATAACGTACTAGGATTTGTCGAACGAAAACACAAAGAATAGTTTGATGAAAGCGATGTAGAAATGCATGCCTTGCTTGATGAAAACATCTCTTTCCTCATTGTTGAGTGGCACTAACTAAGCATAGAACCAGAAACATTTTCAGAAGTAAAATGCAAAGATGCAGCGTAATCTACGTGTAATTGAAAATTCCTGGAAGGCCAACGCAATTCAGATAACGTCTAGTATAATAATGCATAAAATGTATACAGTCTTGTGAAGCGCGTGTATGGGCTTACTCACTCACATATATTGTCACTTATAAGATCAGCTCCGAAGATGGTAAAGTATTGTTGAGCGATATCATTGATAATCTCTTCAGATGGCATGATCATTTTAATGAAATTCACAATAGACTACATGTCGTAAATACTCCATACATTGTGTCTATACCATTGCGACTAATGAAGACTTAAATGAATAATAGTTCCTCCTAAGTAGAAGTAAGAAAAGCCAAATTAAACTTAGATAATCGAAAAAAACTCGGAATCGATGCATTGTCTTCACTGCTGTTTAAGTGTTGTGGTGACAGCCTTTCGAAAAACTTTGCGATTTCATGCACTATATCTGATTTCATACAAGTGAAAGGGTGTTAAGAATGAGTATAGTAACTCTCGTGTGATAGTATTACTGGCGATGGCAGGTAAAATCATGGGTAGAATTTTGTAAGAGAGATTACAAAAACACATTATAGATGGCCTTACAGAATCTCAATGTGGTTTCAGTAATAGGAGAGCAACAGTTTGCATGACATTTACCGTTTGGCAGCTCTAAAAATGTATTGAACAACGCGTTTTTTCGTACAAAGTTTTTATAGATCTTACCAAGACTTTTGACACAGTACATAGAACTGCTGTGTGGTGTATTCTAGAGCAGCTCGGTTTATAATGATAATCTTCCTTTTTCACAACTGTATAAAAGCACAGTAAACGTTAGTGAGCAGGGCTTTTTAACTATTATTAGTAGAAAATGGTATTAAGCAGGGTGGCATACATTGTGTATTTATACTTTGCAATGGTATGTATTGACTTTAAAGATGGTCAGTGTATAGTATGTATAAGTTAGCGTACTTCTTGTAAGTTGTTTAACCTTACACTCATTTTTGCCTAATCCAAAGTTTCGAATTTACTGATAAAAGAATTCTAATCCATAGATAACTTGATCGTTTAGCGCATAATTAAGCGGGCATGCACCACTTTTGAACGAGTATGCAGTACCTTAGAACCGTTGTTCTGTATTCTGAACTACGTAAAGCTCGAATTAAGCAATACATATATATATATATATATATATATATATATATATATATATATATATATATATATATATGTGTGTGTGTGTGCGTGTGTGTGTATGGCAAGAGATTGAATGTTGTTTACAAATTAGTGTAATTTGGTAGGACAAAGAACTACTGATCTAAACTTGATGCATACATTGATTTCTGTCTTAGAAACGCAAGTACATCGTTTGGTAGGTTGGAGTGTCGACTTTAAAATACAAACAAGTCAATGTTTATAATGCATGTATTTTGTCGGGGTTGTTGTATGCATGTGACACGTTGGTTGTATATAGAAAACACATGAAAAATGTTATAACGTTTTCATCATCAATGTATTCGCCGAATTCTAGGTGTGAGATGGCGTATGCACATTTGTCATGTGAAAGTGATTCATCAGAGTTATTGTTGCACCATTGAACGTATGTTAGACTAACATCGTTTAAAGTGGTATAGGCATGTATGTAGGATTGTATTTCAAAGCATTTTCATGGATTACGTTATAAAGAAAAAACACCTCATGAACCGAAACTATGATACAAGATTTCTCTAAAAACCTTTCTCGAATTATATCTAGAAGTCAAAGTGCACTAACTAAAGAAACATGAAGATACATAATCAATGACTATGACAAAAAAAACATAAACAAATTAAGAGCGCCGTTAGGAAAAGAGACTCAGAAATTACAAAAATAATGGTTGCGATCAGCCATGATGTGGTTAGTGGGGACTGTGTTAAAGTACTCGTGAGCAAAGCAAGTCTTACTAAAAAGGTTAAAGTACCCCCCCCCCAAAAAAAAGTTTCCTTCAACGGATAGCAAGCTTAAACCTATGCAGTAAGAGTGACAGTAGGTATGTGCAAAATCAATGGCCGACCTCCAAAATGTAAAAACATTTTCACCCTCCCTTTAGTTAAAAGTTTACCAAAATTTAAAAATAAAGAAATATAACTTAATTTCTCTGTTATCACGTAAAATACGCCCATGGCCAAGTAGATTAGGTGACAGCTTACAGACTCAAGTAGTCAATGTGAAACGAGTTCGCGCCCCGTGACATCGTAATTTCCCTACACACACACACACACACACAAACCCAAACACCTATATATATATATATATATTGCCGATACAACCACTGACCATATTTCAAGATAAAGTGAGATAAATGATTTCTTCTCATCTCTGTCACGTTTGATTCATGACGACATCGTTTTGTGACGTAATGGTCTGTTCCCTGTTATCCCGATATCTCTATGTTATTTTTTTGCGTCAAGTTTTAGTGAAGTAATCCACTGTCCCAGGTTAATAGCTGCTTAATGCACAGGTTCAAACAATAGTTTCAGTAATATATACATAGACCGATATATCAATAGATACATGAATATATTTTTACACGGTTGACTTTTAATTCTTGAACACACATGTTCTGAAAAAGTATTTGCTCTTCTCAAATGTATTAACCTCTTTGGGGAATGCCAATAAATACACTGTTATAGTAGCTACCTTCGATTGATAGATGGATTTTAATATTTACACCGCCGTCTTTTAATTCGGAAAAAGCATATGTTTTAGTAGTGTATTTTCTTCTACTAAAAGTTATTAAATAAAATGCTTACAAGCAAAATATACACATATGTTGGTATGTATATATTTATATTTACATTGTTTTCTATTCCAAATATAGAGTTCATAACATAAAACTATTATAATAGCTAAATTGTGTTAGGCTAGAGCTATGGTAGAAGATAATTTATGTTATTAAAACCACATTATTTTGAAAATTATTACTAGCATACTATGTTCTGGCTTACTGCCAATATATTTATAATAATGTTACAGTATCCAAATACAAGTTAAAAAAATAAAGATAATTATTATGTATTTATATTGTATCCTATCGTGATAACGCAATGCTCGATATACAAGTGAGAGCAGTAATATACATTTTAAATATGTAATATCTTTTTCCGTTGTAATTATTGTTAGCTTGATTGATACTGCTATTTTTTGGCTCTGCCAAGGAAGTATCTATCGGCAATTAATATTTTGTCTTTCTATTTTTAACGAACTTTCGTGGGAGATGTATACTTGCATTGATTGGGCGAGTCACTTTATTTTTAATTGACTTTTTATCTTGGATTTGAATTCTTTTGTTTTTCAGACTTAGAAATTTTACTGTTCGGATTTTTTGGATTACACTCCAATCTTCACTTTATCCTGCTTCATCTATGTGATTCTTTGGGTATTTTTACATAGACATTTTATACTTCTACATTGACATTTTTTTGCTAACACTTTCTCTCTCTCTCTCTCTCTCTCTCCCTGATGAAGTCTTTCTCTGTACGTATGTATATATATATATATATATATATATATATATATATATATATATATATATATATATATATATATATATATATATATATATATATATATGTATGTATATATATATCAAGGTTATTATAAAAGAGTATATTTATAAATATATTTTCAAACATATCTTGAAATGATGCGTAATACGATAAATTAATGCTTAATTATACTTAATTGTTAGTAAAAAAAAATCATATAAACTGTGTCCATCGCTTTATTGCAGATTACAAAATAATCAATATTTCAGTAAATATAAGTTATAAAAAGCTGAAAATTACACCATCCAAGGACTGTATTAAGGTGAGATAAATCCTAAAATTTCATCAAAATTCATGTTATATTTAAAAAGTTATTTATTTAATATTCAAGGAATTTTCACCGTCCATTGCTTTATTGCAGGTCTCATATTGCAGGTTTATATAGATACTTATTTTCATCTATCTTGAACATTCAAGATAAATTAGGAGTGTGTCCATGTTATTTCTTTAAATCGAGGATTTTTAAAAGGAAAGTATTCTACATATCAAAAGGAATATATTAATTTCCGAAATAATCAGCTTCAAATATTCTTTTTGCAAATAATATAAGTTATTATAAGATTTTTTTATTTGAATAGAAAATATAAAAAAACATTGAGATAGCGATAAATAATCAACAGTTTTAATTTAAACAATTGTGAAACTGAAAAAAAAGATTGTAGTTACAAAACGGCATTACTCAAGTAAGGAAAATAAAAATAGCTAAATATTTGAGTGTTTAGCAGTGAATTTAGAAACACTAGCTCCAATATATCCATGGTGCAAGATTTAAAAAAAAACGACAGAAAGATGGTTCTAGAAATATGTGAAGCATGAAAATAATATATTAGTAGCAATTATGTACAGCAAATACACATTTGCACCTGGAGAATTATAAGAATGCTGTTTATTATTCGATTAAATGCTTCAAACCTGTAGGGATGATAATGTATACAAAACGTAGAATAAGAAATAAACATGCACCGTTAAGCGGTTTATTAAAAAAATATATTGGAATTTTAGAATGTGAAAAACGAATCTGTTTAAATCATATGAACAGTTTTAAAGGGAAATGAGTCTTCTATCCGATTTAACGAAGGTGCATTTTTTAGAGCAACCTATAATAGTTATTTATTTACTTTTAGTTACATATCCCAATTATTATTTATAATTAATACATACTGAAACGTTTCAAGATAAAATAAGTTAGGCCAGCTATATATTTGACTCGAAAAACAAATTGTAACTTAGTAGTTGGAATGAAAATCCCAGATGCCGATTAAAGAGAGAGTATTCTATTGAATAAAATCCAATGTAAAAAGGGGGAATATATACAGTAGATAGATTTACATAGTTTAACATAACTATATATATATATATATATATATATATATATATATATATATGTATATATTAGTATACATGTAAATATATATTAATATATATGTATGAATACATAGTTTAATATAAATATATACATATATATATATATATATATATATATATATATATATATATATTAGTATACATGTAAATATATATGAATAAATGTATATGTGTGAAAACAAGTGCAGGAGAAAAACAAAAACAAGAGATTTTTTGACCGGTTTCCTTCGTGGCGAACGTCTTCAGAAAATTTAGATATGGAAATAATTTTATTTTGAAGGCATACACATAGGATGAGAGAAGGATGATTTGATTGGATCATATGAGAATACATTAAGTGATGTTGGGAGATGATAAGTAGGTGACACATTCTTCTATGTTTTTTTTTAATATAGTTATTCTCTTTTACTATCACACCTAATGATCTAGTACGGAGCAGGTTGTGGGGGAGGGGGAAAGGCGGCAGAGAACCTAACTATAGTGAAGATATATTTAACAAGAATCAAACAAAACATATATTCATCCATTTGAACGGAATACTAAATTGACGATTCGGAAAATTAAAATAAATAAAAAAGATAATGAAACCCCTCTTAAATGTATGTGTTAGTAAACAACATTTGCCTTAATGAAACTATGCTGATAGAATACACACGTAACCAACTGTCGTTTTATCTACGTTTGACTCGCATAAACCTCTGTAAAAAGTATATTCAAACCGAATATCGCATTGTCATTGATTTAAGGTATCAACTTATTAAATATATATGTACGTGTGTGTGTCTGTGTTTGTGTTCATCTATCAACCAATATATATATATATTGTTATATATATATATATATATATATATATATATACATGTATATATATATATATATATATATATATATATATATATATATATATATGCATAAATATAAATACATTTCATATATATATATATATATATATATATATATATATATATATATATATTATCTATGTAAATCTAATCACGGGCGACCCGGGAATCAAATTTGCAATGTGTTCACCAGACCATGTGTTTTATATTACATCAGACAGATTAAATCAAATTTCCATTTTTTTGTCAGATGAGTACTTGAAAGCATTTCCATAGAAAACAGATCATTCCTTGACACATCATGTAATTCCCACCAAAGTTTCCGTCGTATGTGCGACTGAACAAGTATTATATGTTCGTTGTTTCCCTGTTACAAATATCGGTTATATGAGAAATTGATTCTATTAATTCCCATGATATTTGAGACCGTAGTTCATGAATGGGAACACGCGTGAACATAGGAATTACGAACACTTGCACAGGTTTTTTTTAGATATCGCAGTTACGCAATAGGCACATATGATCAATGATTAAGTACCTGCTGGAAAGAAGGCGATTTTTCTATCTTTGTGTCGGCCTCTTTTTTACTATACACATATATATATATATATATATATATATATATATTTATATATATACATATATATATATACATATATATATACATTTATATTAATATAGGTGTATATATATATATATACATTTATATGTATATATATATATATATAAATAGGTGTATATATATATTAAGTAGTAAATATGTATATATATATTATGTATATATATATATATATATATATATATATATATATATATATATATTTATATGTATGATATAACTTAGTAAGTAGTTATAAATAACACAACAACCAGAGTGTAAAGGTCTTAAAATAGTACAGTTTATTCCAACGTATATACCTTGCGCGAACAATAGTAACAACAGGTAGTCTAAAAACGATCGAATGCTGCATATAACTGTTTATTGCCCAGACTAGTGCACTTATTTAGTGACTGACGGGAGCCTGGTACCCCCCACCCCTTGAAGCTAAACATCTCCCTTGACATTTTTGCTTCTAACATTTCTTTCTTTTCAGGATCCGGGTTGAAGCTTTCCACAGTTTTTTTCATAACTAGGCGATAGTAAACTCAAGACCCGCCAACATAGTGTCCATAATCTTCTGTAACAAAGATGGGACAACATTTAAGACGGGAGGCATCCTATTTAGTTTACACATTCCCTTATGTGTATTTATGCACAAATGATTTGAGCATTACTCGTTCAGTTTACCCTGCACGTAGGCGTCAGATAGATCGTTTTTTAAAAAAATCTAACTTCCATTAAACTTTGAGAAACAATCTTTTGACGAAAGAAGTGGATAATTATGATCCTTTAGGCAATCGTTTTACCCTGTTTTAAAATCGGTACACACCCTTATGTTTTTGTTATACTTTGTTGGCGTAGACTTGGCCCGTTGATGTGGGGTCAATAATGTGCCCAGATGTTTTGAGAGACTACAGCGACCAGCTGCATCGTCTGATTTTTATTTCGGTAAGGTTTAAGACGGTGCCGGTGTCGCTCAATGAACGCAAGATTTGCTTCTTGAGTGCAAGGGTAGGGGATGGGTTGCCGGCGTCATTTCAACAGGATACAACATGGTTTCTGTTATGATTTGCTTGGGTTCAAAAAACAAATATAAAGATACAAGAGAAAATAGACTCTGTTCACTTTGATTTAATGTTTGTATGGAATATATTTTATTTCTCTAATTTTGATTTAACCAACCTAAAATTTAACGATGTATATTACATTAAATGCTATCAAATGTAGAGGGCGTTACGCAGGAACGGTGGACAAATGGCCAGTGAACGAAGATCCCTAATAACAAAAATATAGTTAAATAAAAACCTGTGTCATAAACGTTGCAACAACAAAAAATAACTAAAAAACAAACTCTTGTTTGTAAAAAAACAGACAGATGACATTTATTTAAATAAATAAATATACTTCAGTTAAGAAGAACGGCTCATGATTCAGTTAATCGGCAGACGAAGATGTCTCGTTACTGTAAGATTGTAATAGTGATTAACATTGGTCGAAATATTCTGTGGACGTTCTCTGGTGAATTGTTGATTTTGCTCCTGTTTATGTTCTCCCATTCGCCGTTGTATTGATGTTTTGTTGGCCCGAAACTGTCGTAGTTGGTTTATTAACGACACCCCTGCACCTGGTTCACATTTTATCCTGGGTGGGTTTAGCTCTCTTAAATCGAAGAAGTAAGGTTCTAGTTAATACCAAGTTTACACGCGGTCCTCAGTTGCATGCATATACAATACACAACGATAGGTATTCCTAAATTGTCACCCATCTTCTACTGACCATGCTCAACGTCGCTAAACTTCGGAAATTCTAACAAGAACCGATATGTTTACGTGATTATGCCATATTGAACTGTATGTAGGGAATGAACCGCTGTCGTTGCTGCGATGATGATTAGAAGATCAGTTGATGGCTGTAATAGAGAGATCGGGTATATGTTACGAGACTCAGCAGAGGCGAAAACGGGGTCCAAAAAAAGAACGAGAAAGGGTTTAAAAACATGAATTTGCAACAAGTGAAGTTGACCTACGACGAGAATAGATATTTTTCTACTTACCTATGTAATTTGTTTTTATTTTTACGTATTATAAATGGGTTTTCATTAGATGTAAAAAAAAAATGTCTTGTTTTTTTTTCAACGTTTTCACAAAAATCAATATGGCCGCTCCAGGTGCATTTGTTAGTAATCCCCCCCAAATCGGCCATGTTTTTTTTTCGAAATTACGGTGTCAAAACTATTGATTTCTAATAAATAGCACTTCAAACGGGTTTAAAATACAAACAAATATCACATGCAAGTTTGAAACTAACTTTTACAGCTTACAGTTACTTTTATTTGTTGTAATTTTTTTTTTTTTGCGTTTTTACTCTGCTGAGTCTCGTAAAAGATTCCCGAGAGATCTATAAAGGATTATACACGTTTCAGATCGATGACAAACTGCTACTAATGTATTTGTAGATAAGCTCTGGTCAATCGTCGTCGCCGTAGATTATGAATAATGCTGCGTCGTCTAGAAAGGATTGCTCTGTCATGGATTTCTGTCAGGAAACGGTTCCTTGTCAAACGACGATGTTAGAAGCGAAATCGTAAGTTCCTGTTGAGGAAAAACACGCAGTTATTTAATACAGTTGAGTTATAAAAAAAAATCAAATGATATTTGAATAGTTGGTGGATAACGATGTGCACAAAGAGAATGCAATTGCGTTGATTTCCGCAACGTGAGCCGCGTTGTTAACGGAAAAAAAAACATCCGGGTTTCAAAATCAAATTTCGATTAGACACTGATATTGTCGGTTTTAGGCTAATAATAATCACATGCCTTTCGTTCGTCAGTCAATAATGTGATGGTCTACAGATTATAGAGTGAAACTCTTAAAAAAAATAAAATAAAATAAAGTCGAAATTTGAATAATGAAACATAAATATAAATAAAATTAAACAAATTTAACAAAAATATAAGTATAAACAATGTGACAATTTTGATGAGTCATAACCTTGATCGAATGATGGATATATATCAAAACTGAATCAGTGTTGTTTAGTATGAAATATGTATAGGTATACAATCCTTAATAATTCAATTAACTTAATAAAAAACTTAATAGAAATTCAAAATAAATTTAAATTAAAAAAACTCAGTTGACATTAAATAAATATCATATAATAAAATCATTATTAATAATTGTCATCTGAATTTAAAATTAAAACAATTTAAGATATTAATTAAAAACTATTTAAGTAAAGGAAATAAATTAAGTAATATCAGATATTTACTAATAAATAAAAATATAAATCAGTTAAAGTTTTAATAACCAAGATTAGTTAAAGGTAAATAAATAGTATATAATTATTCTGATTTGTTATACAAATATTTAGTGTATAGTAAGCATGATATGTTAAATTATTAGATTATCATGATATAATAGTAACATAAAGTGAACTATACATTAGTTGTCATTATTATTACATCAGATGTGGGTTGATATGTTGGTACTGGTGTATATGCCGTATTAAATACTCCTACGATATGTTTTTAGTATATATTTTTGTTGATATTTTTGTCTTACATCCAAATGCTTCTTTCACACGACCAAAATGGACCGGTTTCTTGAGCGGGCCGTTTTTTTTCGCAGTCTTAGCCGGAAATATCCTGAAAATCCCAGGCTTTATTTTAAATACGCGATTGCCATATCAGTCATAGTCTGTAAGATTCCCAGTTTTTCATTGTTTTACCTTCTACATTTCTTGGAATTCAGAGTATATGATTCTTGGTGTCCAAATATTTCAAATTTATTTCAGGTGGTATATAGCATTATTTCAAATCCTATGCTCGTCAGGCAAGTGCTGGTGTTCACCAATCATCAATATGTTTGAATAGTGCGTGATGTGCGGAACACCGATGTTTAAGTTTTCTTGTGTCACACTGAGGTATATTTGACTGGTAATGTTAGGCGAGCTGTGTGTAAATTCACCATCATAAACAATAGATTTTTTGCCGCTGTTTCAACCCAGAAGTGGTAACTCTTGTCTTTTACTAATGTCTCCCTTATCAAGGTGCATAGGCCACTCGAGGATAAGGGGTAATTATGATTGGTAACGATGGTTGAAACTGGGCTCAATTTGAATATTTAAGAGGGCGACTCAACAAGTGTTTGCTTACATTGGACGTGAAAGCAACTATGTTTCAGTCAGCTAGTAAGCAGCTACGTTGTATTGTGTTCACCTAGGTAAAAAACTTTGTTAACTGGAAGTTCAGTTTAGTTCTAGGTACACAGAGGATGAAAGAGTGTTGTGATTTTTTACAGGGGAACCCATAGCTTTGAGTTCAGTCGAGAACCTACTAACGATAGAACAAAAAAAGAATGAAAAAGTGGATGTGAGGAAGAGAAAGAAAACATCCCTCACTAGATCTTGATGTCGGTTTTGTCGTATGCCAAGGCAAGAAAATAACTCTGAGACGCACCTCTCAAGATGTTGCAACAATACTTAACTCTCATACAGGTAGAGGATTGCGTCACACGTACTATACTTTCTGGATCGGTAGAAGGTTCTAACCATCTTTTTTACCAGCGACCTTAGCAATGACGACTGGAACATCGCACGTTAACTAATTCAAATAACACTCAAACTGCAACTGTTATATATATATATATATATATATATATATATATATATATATATATATATATATATATATATATATATATATATATACTCGCTAAAACCCACATATATAGTATTGAATGTTTGCTATATGACTGAGTATTAATAACGTAGCCCAGATCAGGAATAGTTAGGGTTATGGTTAGGGTTAGGGTTAGTAATATAGCTAAAATTCAATTCTGAGTCTTAATAACGTAGCACAGATCAGGAATGGTTAGGATTAGGGTTAGGGTTAGGGTTAGGGTTAGTAATATAGCCAAAATTCAATTCTGAGTCTTAATAACGTAGCACAGATCAGGGATGGTTATGGTTAGGGTTAGGGTTAGTAATATAGCATGAATTCAATTCTGAGTCTTAATAACGTAGCACAGATCAGGAATGGTTAGGGTTAGGGTTAGTAATATAGCCAAAATTCAATTTTGAGTCTTAATAACGTAGTACAGATCAGGAATGGTTAGCATTAAGGTTAGGGTTAGTGTTAGTAATATAGCCAAAATTCAATTCTGTGTCTTAATAACGTAGCACAGATCAGGGATGGTTATGGTTAGGGTTAGGGCTAGGGTTAGTAGTATAGCATACATTCAATTCTGAGTCTTAATAACGTAGCACAGATCAGGAATGGTTAGGGTTAGGGTTAGGGTTAGTAATATAGCTAAAATTTATTTCTGAGTCTTAATAACGCAGCACAGATCAGAGGATTTTTACACGTCTCGAAAGAATAACAATTTCTCTTAATTTTAAATGATGAACCTAATACTGAACTCTTATATTAAGCTTACTATAAAGATTGTGTTTGTCTTTCGTCTTATAATAGTGAGTCGATGCATTGATTTTTGCCTTCGGGAGATTCCAATAAAAAATATACGTAAAACACAAGATGAATTTGTATCAATTTTCTGTGTATTTTATATATGTTTTTTTTAAATTTCGTTTTGCTGTTCGTTAATTAAAAATAGTAATGATTGTCATCCAAATCTATCGATCAAGAAGTTCGATATACGTTAATTAAAAAATGTGAACACAATTAATTATTGTCTTTTTTATCGAATAGACGAAAACACAATTCTGAAAATTAGAATGAATAGTAGTAGCGGTGAGGACTGATTTGAAGAAATTGAGGTCTTATTTAATTGCCCGGATTATACGTTCATTATTATAATGCAGATTCGTATATCGAAAATAGAGTAACACAAAAACTTGCAAGCACACAAATATATATATATATATATATATATATATATATATATATATATATATACATATATATGAATGTATGTATATAAATATAACAATATAGTAAAGTAAATATTTAATTAGTTTTACCTTCATGCACCGGCGTTTCAAGCTTACGCATTCATCAGTGTAGGAGATAATAATCTCAGATAGTTACAACGTCGAACACATTTACACAATAACCCTAGAGTCTATAAGCAAGCGCTCCAACCGAATCGTCACGAAAATTACCACGTAAAGAAAGATAATTTAGTTATATTAATGCTTAAGCACATACAGCAGGCTATCGAGAGTGTTCAATACACGCTGTTGTAACATAGCATATAACTACGTGACAATCTTCTTTTAACTCCCCGAACTGAGCTCAACTTCAATTTTCTTAAAGAAACTTGTAACTATATTTATTGAAGTAAATATTAGATTATTTTTTACTTTCACACACCGGCGTTTCATGCAAGGGATGATAATTTTAGACGGTTGCAAAATTCGAACCAAGTTACAGAATCACCCTTGACTCCACAAGTCAGCGCTCAAACAGAACAGCAACAAGTAATTGTCACTTAATGATAGGGAATAAAGTTTTATCTATGCACAGTCACAGACAGTAGACTATCGAGAGTGTTGAAAAAACGATTACGGAACGTTATTAATTTTCGTTTTTTTTATGATAAGTTGTAGAATAAACGAAACAATACACCTTTATACTTACCCGAGGAACTTAAAATTGATATAATAAATAGATTTAAACAAAATTTAATTCAATTTTATCACCTTGCTTTGACTAATCCAATCATATAGGTGTGGTTACTTGATTATTTAATACCCCAAGACCATCATAATGTTCTACTACATTGTACCCCAGTTGTACATTAATATGTTATATTTACCCACCGATTATTAACACATTCAGTTCTTGTATAGTATTTTCTTTAAAAGACCATAGCACATAAGCCTGTGTTTTGATAATGTATGTTTGCCCTTTAACATCATAAAACTTAGACGCATTGAACTCTGCATTTTAATGCTTGACCATTATTAATTCCATGTGGTTTCGTATCTCTATTTTTTGTCATGTTTCTGGCTTTAATTTAACTCTAAATTTCATAGCTTATATAATAATTCTTATTTGCATATTGATAAAAATAGTATAACGTGTGTGTTAACTTTCAACCAAATAACTATTAACTATTCTGGCAGTTTGTCCTGGCAAATATTGTGCGTATTTTCCATCGCGTTAATTCATAAAATAAGATGGCTGCCCTTTCTTGGTAGTGATATCTATGTATTTTCTCGATAGAAAATGTAATCAATGTGAGGTCTTTGTTATCTTTTTTGCTGCCTGGCTATGTATTTTGCTCAAGAAGAACTTTTGGTGTCTGAAGGGTCCGTAGGTGAAAGATCCGTGATTGCATATTAATGACGTGTGTTCTTCTGTAAAGGAAACAGTCTATAAAAATGTAAGGAAGTCTTTCATTTGGAAAAAATGAACAATAAAATGAGCAACATCTTGACCACTGGAATGTAGTCTTAAATTCTCTCTCTCTCTCTCTCTCTCTCTCTCTCTCTATCTGTATATATATATATATATATATATATATATATATATATATATATATATATATCATGGACTCTCACGTCGATTTCGACGTATGAGGTCTTGACAACTCAACATTTGTTTAGTGTACGATGGATGTAGCATGCTTACATTTACTCAATCGTAAATGGCATTTGAGTCCTGCGAGAGATTTGCAAACCAGCCCACAATGGATGCAAGAAGGAAGATCTTGAGAAAAAATCGGCTGGGATACTTGTAGATGTTTTTGTTCTTTCGCGTCTTTCGCGCTGTTGATCAATGGCAGTTACAGAGAACCGCCTGATGCCCCTCTGGCAGTCAGATCGCCATTCCTTCCGTCGAGAAGCAAGCTGTTCAAAATCACGATGAGCAATATTGATAGATGTCAAATTCATCTTCAACTTGTCCTTAAAGCGAAGCAGCGGTCGCCCCACATTTTGCCTTCCACTGTTGAGCTCGCCGTACATCAGTTGCTTTGGTATTCTATCATCTTCCAAACGTAAGACATGTCCTGTTCAACGCCCAACACAGTTGTGATTGCATCAAAAAGCTATATATATATATATATATATATATATATATATATATATGTGTGTGTGTGTGTTTGTGTGTGTATATATATAAAAAGTGTAAATTGTCTTTTTCGGCTAAAATACTGTATTTCTTTATATTTCAATAATAAAAAGAGGTTAATTTAAAACATGCAATCATATATATATATATATATATATATATATATATATATATATGTGTGTGTGTGTGTGTGGGGGGGGGTTTGTGTGTGTGTGTGTTATAATGGGATAATTCCAGGAGGAAATCTGGGTATTCGTGTTATTATATTTTATGTTATATATATATATATATATATATATATATATATATATATATATATATATATACATATATATATATATATATATATACATAATATGAGTGTTTTTCAAATGTATATATATATACATATATTTGTTTATAATGATAGAGTTGATCAGGTCAACTAAACATGATACTATAGGTTTTAAGCGTGGAAAAGCTCGGAACCAAGACTAATGTTTCGCTGGTTTTGTTTATTTTAAAAATAAGTTGTTCACGCTATTTTCAGTCATATTTAATGTGGGAGGAATACTGGTACTTTCATCACCAATCAAATATCACTGACGATAGTCTGAGCGACTTATTTCTAAACATATTAAATTAATATGAAAATAAACAAACCCAGCGAAACATAAAACTTCGTTCCGAGCTCGTTCTAGACTTGAAACCTATGATATTATGTCGATTTTTCCTGATCTGCTGTAACATTAGCAATTCAAACATATTATCCTCTTAGTATTAACTAATGTTAATCCGTCTTGTGCATGTTATACATCATTGACTAGTGGGGCGAGGGGAGACAAAGAGAGATCGATAATTGCTGTTAAATCCGATGTAATCCAGAAATTTTAAAACAAGATGTTCACACTTCTAGGCTTCTGACATGTTTTTCCTCATTCTCTCTTTGAGTCATATGACGTCATATTTGTTTATCTCAACCACCAGAGTTGAGTCGATGATAGCATCGACGTTACTAGTTTGACCATAACTAAACCTCATTTCTTGTTATTTTTAATTAAAACATTATATAATGCCAGGTCTACTCGCCCAATATTAAATTAAAGGGACACTCTGAATTAGAACACACATATAATATCATACTTTCCTTAAATGTATTTACTTAAATGACTGAAAAAGATGCCACAGAATTCGAAAGTGGCACGCCGAAACCAGAGTTAGTTTCACAAACGCCACGAATTATAGCATAACTCATAAATACTTTATTTGATGGATGTTGGGGAATGACTCATTGTCCAGCGACCGAAGACAACAAACAACTTTAAATTGGGTATTTATTCATCAAAATGAAGCCAGTAAAATCGTATCATTAACTTGTGCTTATTTTTAACCTAAAGCAAATCACATATTGTTTATTCACAAATTGAAAAGGCAACATAATTAAAATTTGTTGATTTTGTAGATTAAATAAACATTTTATGTCATTAAATTGTGACTCAGACATTTACAAATTTATAATCTAGAGAATTGGGAAAATAACAGAGAAAATGTTAATTGTTTTTTATGCGACTTCGTCAGTTTATGAGTGGTTTTGTCTGTTAGCTTCTAATACGCTCGATCAGTCTGGCAAGCTTACGTTTGAACAACGTACAGATTCAATTAAGAAAATCTTACGGGTCGGTCTGTCACGCTTTATTATCACATGACATTGTCGTCGGTAGGACACGTTATATTTTATGATATTTTCTTTGGTCTGTCGTGCTTTGTTTTCATATAGACATACTTTTCATTAGTCTGTCACGCTTTCTTTACAAATAGCATTGTTGTTACTCTATAACGCGTTTTTCATTTATTTTTTCGTCTGACTGTCATACTTAGACGTGGGTAGTGGTACAGTTTTAGACTCGAAATTAACACATTTTACCGACGCGGAATTACGTAAACAGCCGGGAAAAGCCGAATGAAAATTAGCATACGCCAAAATCAAAGCAAAGCGCCCTAATCCTTACCCTTACCCTAACCCCCCATCCTAACCGATACAAAACCGAAACGGTTTTTTACCCTAACTCTAAACATACACATACCTTAAATTAAACTAACCCTAACCTAAACCTAACCTTACCCTAACTGAATTGTATTGCCTTTAATACACTTATTTTTTAACTAGTTTATGTTACTTTAACCCCTTTTTTTCTCCGTTAGATATTCTTGACAATCGGCGATTAACGATGTAATCAATTTAACTTGCTTTTCTCGCCTTCTGATTAGATAAGCGCTTCGGCATCATCTGACTGTTTACCAATGAATTAACAACAGAAATGTGTTTCCGAATTACTAATGAAAGTGCCCGAACTACAACTAAGAGTGACAGGATACGCATACACACGTGCACGCTTGTAATCATTCACACAACTATTCTCAAGTATTTGTTTATCTGAATTGTTACAGTGTTATCTGCATCAATACAAAAGAAGTACACCTTTTAAAATCAAACCATAAGAATCGTATGTGTTTCTTTTAAGTTTAGGTAAACTAACAACAAAGCGAAGTAAGTCTCTATAAAAGTATGTCAGAATTTACTTATATGTATTTTATTTTACCTACAATATTTAATAACGTCTCTTTTACCATTGCATTACTGCTAAACACATTTTCTATTAAAAACTACTTATAAAAATCTCTTTTGTCAGTGTTGTGCAGTCCATATCCGTCCATGTTGTTACAATTAAATATAATTTTAAATCGATTTCCACGATTTGTATATTTAATACTGATCAATATTTCACTTTATTTTACTCATGATTAAAGGACATTGGAGGAACGCTCCCTCTTGATTTAATATCTCTTTTTATGTTACCAGTGATACAGAGAAAAACATTAAATAAGGATTCACTATTACTCATTTCAACATGTCCAATATGGATGGCATATTCTTTTTCGACGACCAAACTACGGTTTTCTCTTTCTCGCGTTTCTTTTCGTTCTTTCGTTGTAGCGTTTCATTCTTTCGTTTTTTTTCATTTTTTCCATAAATCTTGAACATTATTTTACCACAAGTTTTAAACGCTATTTTATTTTAAACCTGTGCATCGCCCGATGAAAATGCTGTTTTTGATTATACACTTAATTTTTTCTGTGTCCGGTCAGTGAAAGGGAAATCCTTCTAGAGAGTAGATATTTTTGTTTTTGACAAAAGTCGGAGTGATCCTTTTAGACGCGGTGTATATGCTCCACATGAAGAAATGACTTTGTATTTGACTCTGCTCTAGTGTGAAGGCAAGTAAATAGATGCAGAGTGTCAATCTAAGTAACTGTATCAGCGAGTGATTTTAGCCTTAATAAATGGCGACTCGTTCGTTGGACGCACCTAAGTTGTGTCCAATCAATACGCGCGTATCGCGATTTAAATACTATTTCTCACAAAGCGTGACATACGGTTGAGCGGCGAACGTAACCGCTTCAAGAGAAGTAAGGACGCGCCCAAAACGAAATATTAGACCTGAGTCTATTTACATTTGCACATAAACAGCGCAGCAAAACTAATACGAGTGAAATGGGAAAAAGAAAGGCAAAGAGAAAGTGAAAGTTAATGTGTAAGTCAATCTAAAAGCGAAAGTAAACGAAAATCCCCCCCTTGCCTGCAACCTGCAAATTTCGGTAAATCTGTCATGGGAAAACGAAAAGTGGAGACAACATTTTTCGGTTACCGACACAAATCTGTCATTATTGCGCCCGGAGGTAAATATAAGCTGACGATGCACTTACATTACATGGCCAATGGAAATGTGTCACCAACCTCTACGTGGAATATGTAAATACAAGACGACTTATTACTTAAATATCTCTCTTCCTCTCTTTCTCACACTCTCTTTATTCATATATATATATACAAATATATATATATCTCTATCTCTCTCTCTCTCTCTCTCTCTCTCTCTCTATATATATATATATATATATATATAAATTATTTGTAGTGTTATTGAGTAGAAATACATCCAATAGAGTGCTTGGTTATTTAATAACAAAAGTGTAATATTTATTTACTGATCATGTTACATAAGTACACATTCACGTGGTACCTAGGTTTCGAGCTTGAAGAGATAACCCAGACGAAAAATAATTAAAACTTCAGAATCCGCAGTATTTATAGCTTCGGTCTATACACCTGGCTTGAAAGCTAAGGCACCACGTTAATCTGTAACATTATATATATATATATATATATATATATATATATATATATATAATTTTCTACATACATAGTTTCATGGGCTTGAAATATACATACACATATATATATATATATATATATATATATATAATGTAATTTTATGTAATTATTTTTATTGGTGATCGTTGTTTTTGTTTTTTATTATTTCTTTTTTTGCTTACTATTAATTCGATTGTTTAACTTACTAAGTGAGTAAAATGCAAGAAATTGCATTATTAGTCCCCATAACTTTATAGGACGTGTTTTTCGTTAATATATATTTTTTTATTAATTTTATACGTACATAAAGTAATCGAAGTATTTCTAAAAAGTGTCTGACCTGTGGTGTTGGGACCATAATCCCGTTAAAAGTGCTTGCACACACTTTGCCCACCGATCTATACACTGCCGGAAACACTTCTGGAAGTCTTTGTTTTGAATGGTGTTCATCTCCGTTGTCGTGAGTCAGTTGCCAGTTTTTCGCCATCGACATGTCTGGTGTTTTGCGCCGAACAGCATAATGGAGACACTGGAGAACAATTTGATAGTAATCCTTTGTTACTGTTTGCCCTTCCGGTGCGTATTCGTGATTCACAATTCCACGGATATCAAAGAAGACAGTCAGCATCACCTTGATTTTGCTCCACACTTGTCGCGCTTTTTTGCCATTTGAGACTCGTACACCCACAACTCCTCTACAGTTTCCACAGGTGTTCCTGGGATAACAACTTTGGCACACATTTCGCAGCCAGTCCGTGCATGTCCAAACCATCACGCAAAATTGCATGTACGGAATCTTTACTCACAACAACCTCTTGGGCAATCTCTCGCACAGTTGAAAGAAGATATTCCTTCACCAAATTTCGTATCATCTCTACTAAAGCTGCACTCCGAACAGTGTGGGGCCTGCCAGAACGCTGGTCACTCTCTGCTGATGTGCGGCTATTTTTGAATCAGTTGAACCACCCGTTTATTTGTGTTACACCCATCGCATCTTCTCCAAACACTGCTGGATCTTATGAATTGTTCAGCTTTGAGAATCATCAAGCTTTTGACCAAATTTGATGCAGTACCTTTGCTCAACACGTTCAGTCATCTTCAGAGAATCGGTAATCCGACGAACACGTTGTGTAGCACTTCACTCAGCGCCCGACAAGCAGCGATAAACGCGCAGGAAGACGGTGATTAAATGCACACATGCGCATTTCTTCGTTGACTATTTAGAGAACCTCGCTTAATCGTCTTCATATCAATAAATGTCGGGTACTTTTTAGACATATAGTTAATACTTCCTGTATATAGACAAATAATATAAAAATATAAAATAATATAATTTTACGTATATATATTTAAGATATTTCCAAATTTTTTAGATGAGGATTGATAATTTGTAGAATTTTGGTTATTCGGTCTTCATATCTTATATTTAGTTTTATCGACACGTTTCGGCCGCTGTAACCTCCACTGGACGGAATTTTGAAGTGAACTTTTTATTTAATCCATGCTTTTGTTCCGTAAGCCATCACTGGTAGAAGTCTTCAGTAATTCGCAATTCTTCGAATCGCACGCACCGAGGATTGAACCGTCAAATGACTATCACTTACAACTGAATTTAACTTAGTACTATATCCGCTGCGCCACGGTTCCTTGCGGCCAAGTGTTTCAATTTTCGTATTATTTCAGACCCGTACAGATTTGATATTATATTTCTTATTTTTTTAGATGAAGATTCATCATTTGTATAATTTTGGTTATACGGACTAAATTTCTTTTCTTGAGTGTGATCCTCCCAACGTTTCGGCCGCTGTAACCTCCGGCTTTCTTCAGGTGCATCTTTTCGAACAGTAGTCCAGACAACCAACATTATATATTTTAGGTATTTACTTTTCAATTACGAACCTCGCGCCCCTCTCGCTTTTTCTTCGTAGACCCGCATGATGACTATTACAATATGTGATTAGAGCTTAGTATTGATTTACTCCTCTCCAGGAGTTAGGCACAAGGCCAGTTTTTATCTTACTCCCACAAGTAAGATGTAACCCAAGGTCGGCTCGGGAAAGTGGGGTTTAAAAATTGCCTGGGCAGCCCCGTGGGCATTCCCCTGTAGGGGCGCCTCAGGCAGTAAGCAATAAACTTACACCCCCCCCCCCCCAAAGATGGGAGGCGAAGCCTGGGAGGGTGGACCTCCTAGAACTGCACAGGACAGACCCATAGACCGGCGTAAATCAAGCCCCGGAGGCCAAGACAATACCAGTCTATGGGGTGCAGTATCCATCAGAACAGATACTACACTTTGATCTTAGCCAAAAGGCCAAGAACATACTTAGATTAGAGCTTAGTAATCATCGTATAAAATGTTATAACATCTTTATTTTATAAATGATTTAAAATGGCGATAAGTTACACACAAAAAACATATATTTTAATGTAAACGTTTCAGAGTAAGGTCACATTTGTTTAGCTGACCTTCAGAAACAATGGGCTTGACAATCATCGCAAAATGGAACCCATTAGACACCAAATGAGCACGGTTTATACTGTTTGAATCAGTAAAAAGTAGGGTTTCATATTCAGTTTCATACAAAACCTATATCAAACTACAAGGTACACTTTAAAAGGCCTTGATGGTATTCGATTATCTGAAGCAAATAAACGCTCAATAAAAACGATCTGGTCACTTATATCTTATATGTTTCAACAAAATTATTCTGAGATAAATTATTAGCAATTTAATGAAGGTATATTTTAATTCGCTTCCCTTAAAGGAATTAAAACTGTTCACATATGCCATTATCCTATATCTCTATGAGACCGCCATTCTTTCGTGTATGAAGGAATGTTGCCATATCTGGGTTGTTGCCCCGAACACTTTTTTCTTTTTTTTTTTTTTCTTTTTTCTTTTTTTTCTCTTCTTGGCCTTTTGGCTAAGATCAAAGTGTAGTATCTGTTCCGATGGATACTGCACCCCATACTGGTGGTGTCTTGGCCTTCGGGTCTTGATTTAAGTCGATCAATGGGTCTGTCCTGTGCAGTTCTAGGAGGTCCACCTTCCCAAGCTTTGCCTCCCCTCTTTGGAGAGGAGTAAGTTTATTGCTTACTGTCTGAGGCGCCTCTACCCGGGAATGCCGACGGGGCTGGCCAGGCAATTTTTAAACCCCACTTTCCTGACCCGACCTTGGGTCACGTCTTACTTGTGGGAGTAAGATAAAAACTGGCATTGTGCCTAACTCCTGGAGAGGAGTAAATCAATACTCTAACCTAAGAGATCCCCCACTGTCTGGCTAATCCGAAGCAAAGTTTGACTTGTCAACTTAAATGCTATTTGGGTGTGACTTTCAGAATCCGATGCTCCATTTCCGATCGCATGGTCGCTGTGTTGCATCATGGTGTATGTTTTACACATTTTTCCCCTGAATATAATTCGATTAACTCTCTGCACTTGAATATCATCAGCATAACTATTTCCGACTCACCCGATGTGGAGAAACTACAAGCTGCAAGATTATTCACTATAATAGCTTCTTTCCTCGGATGCTTCTCCTTTCCAATTTTCTCACCACCCCTGTTTCCTTAACCATGACTACCTAGACACATATATGTAATGTGAACAAACATCTTGTTGTAAAAACGCCTCACCCAGTTAGACCCATTTATTTAAGCAGCTGCTCACGCTTATTAATATTAGTTAATGCATTGTTTGGGTCTGGGGTTGTCAAAAATACCTGCACAACTTTGGAAACGTGACACTGAACACATATAATATACGTTCGGTTCGGTAGAAAGGGCTGAGCGTCATGATCAACTAATCAAGCGTTGATACTGATGATGGGGAGCCGAGGAAGCATCCCACAAACCTTAGTTCGGGTAATAGAAAACAACAGAGGGAACACAGGTAAATAAATATGATCAGTACAAACAGGATCTTAATAATGAATATAAACTAGCATTCTAAAGATACGCCCATCCAATTAGCACGTTTAATGACAAAATAGAAGTAACGGTGGCTGAGTGGTTAACGACACGGACTGACACACTGTGTTTGCACAGTTCGAATCCAATTCGTTTCATATAAAAACTTTCGCTTAGGACGTTGATAACCTTTATGTGGACCCTCTCATAAGTACCTAATATCTTATTAGAAATAATTCTAACTAGAAATATATCGGAGAAAGAAATGCCAAAATTACAGTCATCTGCTTCATACGAAATGAATGAATGACAAAATAACGACAAAGCATTACAGAGATACTTTTGAGCATCTATAATAGAGGTCTTCAAAGTGGGGGTCGCGACCCCCAGGGGAGTCGCGTAACCATAAAAAGGGGGTCGCCAAAATTATAACTATGGAATTTTTTAAATAATATTCAAACTTATTTTTTATTTATAAAAAATTTTGGTGGGTCACGAAAAAATTTTTTTTCCAAAAAGGGGTCGCGACAAAAAAAGTTTGAAGAGCACTGATCTATTCTTCTTTCGTGTGAATCAGATGATTCTGGTGTTGGCATTAGTTTCCCCGATGTATTTCTTGTTAGAAATCTTTCTGGAAAGACATCGGGTACTTACGGGAAGGACCACGAGGAGGTTGCCAACATCCCTAAGTGAAAGTGGTACTGTGGAACCGACTGGATTCGAACTTGGTACACCCAGGTCTTCAGTCCGTGTCGTTATCCACTTAACCACCGTCACCTCCCCACTGATCTATAATACGATGCGACGATTACTTCTGTGGTTTCTACACCAACAACTATAGTTCACGATCTAATTAAACAGTGAAATTTTCTCCTGAAATACGAACTCACAAAAGTGGTTCATAGTTGATACCACGTTTTTTACTGACTCGCTATTTTCAGAATGCACAATTTGGTATTCTACCACTACGAAATCTACCTGACTCATTATGCAACGCCCTACCTGTATATGATTCAAGTGCGACCCAGTATAAAGTACTGCTGCAATATTTAGGGAAGTGGCTTATATAAAATCAACTTAGAAACCAAATAGAAGATGATAAATTTGTCGCGACTGCAGCCGCTTTTTCACTGGAGATACGTTGTTAGTATTTTCTTACTTGGAAGTGTAATGGTATATGCGTGGCTGAGCTTGAATCTCTGATCCCCTCTCCTAAAGACATTCTCAGCAAAAAAAACTAATATTTCTTTAAACACTACAAATAACTCTCACTTATTCCTCGGTATACCAAAAATCAAAGGGAACTTCCAAGAACCTAGTGTATTTCTAAAACCGTTTCACCTGTAAGAACACGTCACCGCGGGATGTGTTCTCTGTAGACTACAACATGCTCGTTTTAATGTCCAATGCCAACAAATATATGTGAAGTCGTCCTGTGAATTTATCATAGTTCTCAATCATTTCATAGTATTGCTTTTTCATGCAACTAGTAATCGCACTAACCCTTACTCTCAAGTAGATGTTGGCCTTGGTAGGTGGTGAATCGTTATTATAAAATATAAATGCAAGACGGGAGCCTCGTACGTTCAAATCTCTCTAATGATACTATGATGAGATATCCTATGTAATCGTCATGTTTATGCCAAGAAGTAAAACGCACCCGAACCTCGGCGATAAAAATTCTTGTCCTCATCATTTTGAAACGTCTGCCCTTGGTCACCAAGCTCCGACAGTACAACATCAATATCATTCGCTTAAGACAGAACACACCAGTTGTCGACGAGTAAATATGTGATGGAGACCTCAGTCACTTAGGTACTAATGATCCTCGAATGATCTATCCTTGGTATATGCCGATATCCCTGCCCCTCGCTCGAACTCCCGACTGAACGCAGCTAATATAAGATTTAGGTCACACGAATATAAATCTTCGAAATCCTACACGTAAAAACTTACCTCCCACAATTAATAAAATAGCATTTACCACCGGTACTAACGCCCTATCAGTCTTTAACAATTATTATTATCATTACTATTATTATTATTATTATTATTATTATTATTATTATTATTATTATTATTATTATTATTATTATTATTATTATTATTGTGAAGTTGTTCCACAGTAAATAATAAATAAAGGAAGTCAAGTCGAGGGTTGGTTTAACAAGTGTATTAACAAAGTAAGAAAGTGACTAGCTGTTGGCTAGACAGTTACAAGACTGTGCTTTGTCTTCAGTGTCTCTGGTGACTCGCACTATTTATAGTGACAACCGGTGTAGTTTCTCCTGTGTAAGAACGGCCGATGTAACAATTATTATTATTATTATTATTATTATTATTATTATTATTATTATTATGAGAATAATATATACATATATATATATATATTTGTATATATGTATATGTATATGTATATATATATATATATATATATATATATATGTAAATTAATAGATATATAATCAATAATAAATCTATAAATAACGGCTCACATTAATGATAAAACACAGCCTTCTGAAGACGGTCGAGAAAGCGAAAGCTCTTGGGGAATAACCCATGACACAATGCTTGGTGCAGTACTTCACCGGTTAACACCTGAAAACCGCAAAATGTACCGCCGCGTCGAGAGATTGACACGAACTGTGGTGAAAAGAGAGCTCCGTGGTCCTCAATGAAGGTTGCATATATATATATATATATATATATATATATATATATATATATATATATATAATGCATTTTAATGTAATTATTTTATTTGGGGATTACAGCATTCGTTGTTATTTTTGCTTACTATTATTTCGATTTACTGACTTCCTAAGTGATTAAGATGCAGAAAATTGCATTATTAGTCGCCCTTACCTTTATAGGACGTATTTTTCGTTAATATATATTTTTACTTATTTGATACGTACATAAAAGTAATCCATGGACACGTTTTTCTGGCTCACAGTCGTCATAAGCATGGCTAACTTACACATAGATCGAACCGTCGATATTGATGTCTATAGTCCAGCGTTTTACCATCGGAACAAGACGCCCTGTCTAGAAATATATACGATTTTTATAACCTAAATATTTAATGTATTTTACTGTAATTATTTTTATTGGTGATTGCAGCGTTCGTTGTTATTTTGCTTACTATTATTTCGATTGTCTCACTTCCTAAGTAATTAAGATGCAGACAATTGCATTATTAGTCGCCCTTAACTTTATAGGACGTATTTATCGTTAATATATATGTTTATTTATTTTATATGTACACAAAAGTAATGGATACGTGTTTCTCGCTCACAGACGTCATCAGCATTGCTAACTTACACAGAGATCGAACCTTCGTATAATTATTTGTAGTCTCCTTTCGACTGGGCCAATTAATGGCAAGTAATATAAGCCGTCTAATCTAAGCCATAAATGCAAGTTCTTTTCTGTTTAAAATAGTTATGATGATTGCCTATTGTTAAGAGCAGTCGGAATTGAGTTAAAGGTGCCTCTTGTTCCGGTGTATTATACAAACACTGTAATCCGGTATCTAATTTTCCAGGAGTATTTTTATCGTAAAATACGATCTCCCAGCAGTTGTTTGTAAGCGCGACCCCCGTTTTTCTCTTAATCGGAACGCACAAGTTGTATCCGAGCGAACGTGAGACGGTAACCTGTAATGACCCCTACATAAGCTATCCTCTTGATCATCTTGCTACCCCGAAAAGTGAAACACCCTCGACCCTCAGCGATTACACTCCTGTCTTCATCATGCCGATACGTCTCTTCCAACGAAACACCACAGCTAATATCAAATGTAGGTCGCTGGAACATAAATCTCATTATCTGTTCGCTTTGGGCGGCAATGTTGTCGTTAAACGTAACGCGAGGCGAAGAAAGCCGTCCACTTTCCTACGCCTAGAATACCATTCGGGGAATCGTCCTCGACGGTAGGTCTGACATACTTGGCCATTTTTATGGCTTTTTATCGGTGGAGCTAAGGTATTAGTCCTGGGTAGTCCTAGCCGGTTTACCCTCTTTTGGAAAAATGTGTTTATTGCTAACTGTCTAGCGCGCCATGACCAAGGTATACTCACGGGGCTGCACAGCCAATTTATAAGATGCCAGAGTGTCCTTAATTTAAGGACACTTGATTACTCAAACGCTTGTCAGAACCATCCCATGGGTTCAATGCAGCTCTTGTCACCCTGCTGGCTATTCAGTTCATCTGGTAACATATTAAATATCATAATTTTTTATCATAGGATTTTTTAATGAAAACAGTAAAATACTGAAAAGAAGCGTCTTAGATATTTCTATGACAGTTTGTATTAAATGGTTGCTTTCAGATGTTCTATTATTAGTTGTTTTCTGCCTTCTTTATCTTCAAGTCTACAGTATAGAATTTCTGGAGAATATTTTTACCCTACATTCAATTGTGTACATTTCTCCTCTGCTCTGTTAATATTCGTAGCTGTTTTGACAGGCTTAGAACTCATTCCAGAAAGGTGAACATAGTTCTTTTCTTGTCATCTTTGTTATTAAAGCTTTATCTGGTGCTTATGCTGATTAGCGGACCATTAAAAAAATTTAAAAAATTATTTTTTTATAAAAACAATATTATATACTTATTCAGTGTTATCTTCTTACTCACTGTGCAAAAAAGTAGAAAAAATTATCCACTAGAACTTTAATTACAAGTATTTTTCCATTCTGCGTATCGTACCAGCGATTCGTTCACAGAGACGCCATGTTGTTTTTTTTATTATGATTTCGCAAGTTGATTATCTCCCCTGCGAAATCTTCTTTCTTTAGAAACAAACTGAAGTCTCTGTGAACGAATCGCTGTTACGATACGCAGAATGGAAAAATACTTTTAATTAAAGTAAGATTAATATTGAGTAAGATTATAATGCTTAATAAGTATATATTATTTTTTTTTATTTAAATAATTTTTTACTGTGGCCGCTCATCTGCATAAGCACCATTTATCTATATATTTCAGAAATAGCGGACCATACTTGTTTGTTTGCTTGAACTTATGCAGACTCGATGGCGTTATCGTTATGTAATGTTATCCATTAACACATAGAGATAGGGGGTAACAATGCTCAGATTATGACGTCAGAAAAATGATGATTTTCTCCATTAAACCAGATTCATGAATATTTATCAAGGCGACCAGTGATAGAAGACGATTGTCTACACCCCTGGGGGTTATACATAGTTCAGAATTGTATTTCTTACATTATGCGGACTGCTATCTTTATGTTGTTTCTTATTTTCGATGTAACCTTCGACGTTTTTCAGGTGAGTATTTTCAAATTTTGAAATGTTCATGTAAAACTTGTTTACCTATATCGAATTTCGAACTGAACACTTTATTTAACCCACGGGTTTCGAATGTTCTTGTTTGATTACAAATAACAGGGGTTCAGTGTAAATTATTATGTTATTCTTAGTCAATATCGCCATTAGTAAAAATTGGACTACTGACTTTCAGAAAATTGTTATTAATAAAGGATTAAATGCGATAAAACAAGACTGTTGGACATTCATGGCTGAACTTTTGTGGACAAGCCATGACAAACTGTAGTTTATTTTGTCCCAAATATTTTTTTATGGCAGAAAGCATTTAAAATTGTATTAACGATTAAATGGGGAGTGGTATTTTATTTTGGTCATCTTTTATTACAAAAACGTATACGGCAAAACTTTGTAAAATTATTACAGTGTCCACAGTTACATGCCTCCCTGTAAGGGCACATTGAGACATAGCCTCGTTCTTTAATTTGGCGAATATCCACCCCTCCAAAAGTGGAGATACTGGCTTGTGATAAAAATAAAAATCGCCTACATTAAGAAGCATTTCCCCCATCTGACCTAGAAAATATATAACACTTAGATTATAACCCAATTGCCAGGGAAATCGACTGAATACGTACGTAACATTACATTTGACGCTTTTATGTTATTTAATAAATTTACATTTAAATGATATATCTATTTTAAGTTTCTAGTAGTATGTGCGGCTGTTTTTCATACTTAAATGTGAAAATAGATACTCTGTCAGTCTTGCGCTGAAGTTTTAAATGTCATTTTCTGTCGCTGGCGTTAGCATCCGTCACTGCCCCAACATATTAAACATGTGTTTATGTCATTGAAGTAGTTTTAAAGGAAAAGTGCCTCACGGAAACAAACGTTGATTAACTCAACTTTAGTAGAATAATAGATATAAATTTGCAATTGTAGAAAATGAAGGTATGTTTTGTGTAACGGCAAATCAGATTTTTTGGGGCTATTTAATGTTGTAACACTGTATGTAGTGTTAACAGCCTATTACATGTGATTAATTCAATTACGGGGGGGGTTCTATATCTTGTATGATTATAAGTGTGTAAATAACTCTAATAGATCGAATTGGATTCATATAATAACAAAGTTATAAACATTGTTACTCACACATCCATACTTTAAGATTCTACTCCCTTCCCAGCTCAACTTTTACAGTAGATAACCTCATTCACTCTCCACTGAGTGAAAACATTTTTTTCCGGTCTGTTTAATTTTGAAACAGCATTGTCTTGGTTGGATAATAATTAAGTTCGTCGGTCGGTCACGGTTCAGTTTGAATTACGAATTTTCTTTGCGATGTTACGCTCAACGCTTAAATGCTTTTTTTATTATTAACATATTATACAGTCTTATAAATGCCTATTTGATATCATATTCAACGAAAATCTGTCAAACTGCAACTTGTTTCACATCTGCAACGAGCCTGTTAGCAAGTGTGAGTAGGTATTAGTATGATGTTGCAGCCTCACACCCGCTAAATAGGTAATAACTGTATTCCATGTATCAGGCGAGTGGCATCGGTGTGTCACATGCCTAATTTAAGGGCCTAAACTTTCAAATCTGGTCATTACAATGCTAAGTAAACAATATTTTTTTATCATTCTCTAGTGTATTATGATTATATAGATGCATATATTGTAGTGGTTTGTCATACCTGTTTAATCATATGTAACTTGTTGGGCGTTTGCAACATTATTAATGTTGTTCAATAAATATACATATTTAAAAAAAAATAATTTATACTATTTTATATTATCCCAATTACACGGTTTTCACTTTTTTTAAACTATATAAAAATATAGCATTTAAAGGTTAATTTTAAATAGATTAGCCTAATTGTAACGCTTGAGTTAGAAATGATATTTTTTATTTCGTTACGTATATTATAGTTAAGTTCATGATAGCATTTTCGGACGTATATTATAGTTAAGTTCATAATAGCATTTTCGGACGTATATCATAGTTAAGTTCATAATAGCATTTTCGGACGTATATTATAGTTAAGTTCATAATAGCATTTTCGAACGTATATTATAGTTAAGTTCATAATAGCATTTTCGGACGTATATTATAGTTAAGTTCATAATAGCATTTTCGGACGTATATCATAGTTAAGTTCATAATAGCATTTTCGAACGTATATTATAGTTAAGTTCATAATAGCATTTTCGGACGTATATTATAGTTAAGTTCATAATAGCATTTTCGAACGTATATCATAGTTAAGTTCATAATAGCATTTTCGGACGTATATTATAGTTAAGTTCATAATAGCATTTTCGAACGTATATTATAGTTTAGTTCATAATAGCATTTTCGGACGTATATTATAGTTAAGTTCATAATAGCATTTTCGGACGTATATCATAGTTAAGTTCATAATAGCATTTTCGAACGTATATTATAGTTAAGTTCATAATAGCATTTTCGGACGTATATCATAGTTCAGTTCATAATAGCATTTTCGGACGTATATTATAGTTAAGTTCATAATAGCATTTTCGAACGTATATTATAGTTAAGTTCATAATAGCATTTTCAGACGTATATCATAGTTAAGTTCATAATAGCATTTTCAGACGTATATCATAGTTAAGTTCATAATAGCATTTTCAGACGTATATTATAGTTAAGTTCATAATAGCATTTTCGGACGTATATCATAGTTAAGTTCATAATAGCATTTTCGTCAATGGTTGAGCTCATGTTTGATCTATCAATTTAATAAATGTCTCATTTAGATTTGAAATACAATTATGTTAGCTCTGTCATGTTTTCGTTTAAAATTAGTATTTTCGTAGTTAGGTAACAATTATTTTTTAATCGAATTTTCGTCTGTCTGTTCTGCTTAAGTATACAATATAAGTTTTCGTCGGTCTCTCAGGCTTAAGTTCGACATAAATTTTTCGTTCGTCTTCTATTCTTAAGTTTAAAATATAATTTTAGTGGTGTTGTTGGCTTTTAGTTCAAAATAAATTTTAATTTGGTTTCAAATAGAATTTTTATCGTTCTGTCATACTTAAGTTCAAAACAGGATTTTTACGCCTGTCTTGCTTCATGTTAAACTAGTATTTTCGTCCGTCTGTCATATTAAATGTTAAATATACTTTTTGTCGGTCATGTTTAAGTTTAAAATAGAATTTTCGTCGGTATGTCATATTTAAGTTTTAAATAGACTGTTTGTCTGTCTGTCATGTTTAAGTGTGAAATATGATTTCTGTCAGTCTGTAACGCTTATCTTTAAAATACTATTTTCGTCAGTTTATCATGCTTGATTTTGAAATATCATTTTCACTCCTAAACGTCAAACAAATAAACGTAACTGAAGAATATCTTTTCATTTTTTTTGCGTAATGTTTGTGCATTTATCTTCCTATTCTTATCATGTCAAATATCTGATTCCGCTTCCGTCGTCAAAATTCTCATTCTTTTCTGGTTATCTTATTTAATAAGGTCACCAAACTGACGACCTTATACGTGTAACCACCTTGTTGCCATGACTACCGGTTGAGATGCAATCGTTCAGTTGCAATAACCCCGGAATCGTGACATCCTGATTATCAGTGCTTCGCAGATAAGCCATCACCACCCAGTGTTCCTTTTCCGCCCGACCCTGCTAATCCCCGCTTCGTGTGTCCCTGGGTCACACACAGATACACTCCTCCGTATGACAATGCACATTGATAGAAGTAATAATTTGTCAGTTCTTAAAATATCAACGAAAAAAAAAACGTCGAAAGGAAACGGTTTATCATTATTCACGAAGATAAATGTAAATACTATTAGCATTGCAACTGTCGCCATTTATTTTTCCATTCCGCTTTTTGAATTATTAAACGAATGTTGAAACATTGCAGACATACAGACCTTGATAAGTCATGCGCATAATTGCTATCTTTCGTATTAAAAAGGAAACACACCTATATAAATATACATAAAACACCTATACACACATACATACATATAAAACTAATATTAATATGCAGGTCTCATGAAATCGAATTTGGAGATGACGGTGGTTAAGTGGATAACAACACGGACTGAAGACCTTGGTGTTCTAAGTTCAAATCCAGTCGGTTCCACAGTACCACTTTCACTTAGGGAGGTTTGCTACCTTCTCGTGGTCCTTCCCGTAAGTACCCGATGTATTCTCTGAAAGATTATGAAACTAGAAACTTATTCCAACACCAGAATCATCTGATTCGTACGAAAGAAGAATATTAAATAAAATCGAGGAGAAACGTTTCGAAAACTCATTATTAAGTAATGTATCAGTTCTCATGAAAGGGTATTCTGTTCGAGAAATCGTCTGTCGATACTGTCAGATGAATTATCATGTCGTTATGTTCAAACCATGTTCATATGTAACATGATAATCCCCATTGATTTTGCGGTGGTCCTTGTTACATAAGACTAAAAGAGAGAAATTCTTCTTATCCCTCCACTGGACAGTTCTCGTCGATTTCTTGAGGCAGCTTTCCCCTGCAGGCTGGTCTACCATTAAATGCACGAGAAGAAAAAGCTATTTACGAATTTAAAAAAGCGGGTTGTCTAGCGTGTCATATCTGCAATAAGACTTGTACAAGTAAATTTGAGCTGCTTAGTCATTTGTCTGCCAACAACCGGGCACTGCAATATTGTTGGGATAGCCTTCTTTTGTAAGGAAGTGACAATAAACACAAACAGACACACACAGACACACATAAACACACAATTTGAGTTTGATTTACCTACCAGACAAGATCCCCGGGTGTCTTCAGTCTCTCTGTACTAGGGTTTGTCAGGACAATCTGTAATGAAGATACACTTCCTACAAGTAAATCCTGACCAAATACTCTAAATAACAGTATTATGAGCCCTAAATATGATACCCTCGAATCGTTATAAACTGGCTTATGCGAGGAATGGTGCACCTTCTCCTTGTGATGTTACCTCAAGTTACAGCACTTGGATCCACTACTGTGTGTAGATCTAAAAAACATAACTGCCCTCCCTCTGATTTGAGACAGATTCTAGTTAATAACGCTAAAATGATACATTCCGAAACCAATTAAAAAAAAAATAGTGGAATCTATCTACATACAAATACAACAATTTAAAAGTAACAACATAACATATGAAATCAGTGGTAACATTTTAAAATGCTTAACGTAATGCAATTTTGTTCTGTGATGTCATCAAGCGTTGCTGAATTTAAATCGTCAACGACTTCCTCGAACAATGTGAAAACGTTCCCTGCGCGTTTCTTCGCATTCTTTTTTTTAAATTCCATTCTTTCTCCAGCTTTTCTGACATTTGCTTTTGACAACTAGAGATGCTTCGACGAAGAATCGAAAACGTTCATGAAACCTGTGAAACCTGTGGAACATGTATTATAATTTTTTTTTATTTTAATACAAAAAAGACCATCAGAAAAATTGGACAAATGAAAATACGTTTAATTAAACAGATGAATTCTGTTATTTTTAACAATGTCTGCATAAATGAGAATATATATATATATATATATATATATACATATATATATATCACATACATCTTATTTATAATTTTTTCTTTTTGTGTAGGTGTTTGTTGATGTGTCTCTGTTCATACAAATGTGTCTATATTATGTGTGTGTCTCTCGTGTGCCAATGTGTACCTTCGTATATTTATCTATGATGTTGCACAAAGATGGTAGATATGATTAACAACACATTCTTATTTCACAACTAATTCCTGTATTTCTCACAGATCTCATTCGATCTGCGAATAGGATCCAATTATTTCAGAAACAGACAAGAAAATATCTAGCAACGAATACTCACACACAATTTTGCTGTTTGCTAAAGAAAATCTCATAATTATTAGCTGTAAGATTTTTTTACTTCAGATTGTATGAGAACTTCGTTGTTGGCGTTTAATGTAATCTCACGATAAAGCTCAATATGACAATGTTCAGAAGTTTATGTATTAATATTTATAAATATTTTTTAACAATGTTATATAAATATATATATATATCATGAAAATTATTAACATCAAATTAAGTTAGGCAATCGAATATATATATATATATATATATATATATATATATATATATATATATATATATATATATAGAATGTCAGGTTGTATATGAAAAGAAATAAAATAAAGTGCTCGATCATATAATAGAGCTAATATAATTTATTTAGATACTGTATATTACATATTTTAGCAATGTACCGCGGTTTCATCCAAAAGGGCAGATTTAGATATCTTTAGTAAATATCCGTGCCCAGTGGAATCATCGGCAAGCTGAAATGATTGTAGACAATTGTAGTTGGGCGTGTCTACAATCATTTCAGCTTGCCGATGATTCCACTGGGCACGGAGATTTACTAAAGATATCTAAATCTGCCCTTTTGGATAACACCGCGGTACATTGCTGAAATATGTAATATACAGTATCTAAATAAATTATATATATATGTATCGGCGATGAAATGCAGACGTTTCGGACATTTTTCCGGGGGTAGAATGAAATTGAACAAGTATAAAAACGAGAGAAATTTTTTTAAAATTAATTAATGTACTAAGCCGGTTTTCGTCCACACTCATCCGAGTATTAACGTGGAAGTAATTAAATACGACTAAAAACTTAAAAGAAATTTATAATGAAACCATCGATATTTTTGCTGATGTTCTGTATCGTGGTTTCTCAGTTGATCCTATTATCTCTGAGGAGGTCTTCGTAGAACTGATACGGTTTACTACCATGTCTGTCGAATTCAGTTTTGATAATGTCATGTATCAGCAAATCGACGGCATTTCTATGGGGTCATCCCTTTGGTCCTGCGTTGGCCAATATCTTCGTAGGTTTTCACGAGCATAATCTTTTGGCCCGTATCAATAAACCACTTACTTATTTTCGATACGTAGATGATACATTTTGCGTGTTTAACAATGAGTCACATTCCATAGTATTCCTTAATGCACTCAATCAATTACACCCAGACTTAAAGTTCACCTGTGAGAGGGAACACAACTCCACCCTTCCTTTTCTGGATGTATTAGTGCATAAATCTGATTCATTGTTTCTAACATCTGTTTACCGCAAACCTACATTTACTGGTTTATATTGTCACTGGGACTTTTTTGTCCCATACAAAAGAAAAATAAATCTGATTAAATGTTTTGTTCATCGTGCCTTAAAGATTTGATCTGAATCCCTGATTGATTCGGAGATTGAATTTATCAAAGAGGTGCTCGTTGAAAATGGTTACTCTCTCGATAGTGTTAATTCTAATATCGTCACTAAGATCGCTCACTTAAACAAGCCTAAACTTTTTGGTCCTCCAATATGCCCGGCGTACCTCAGATTACCTTGGTTGGGTAATATTAGCATAACATTTGCTAATCAAATTTCTGTAGCTGTGCGTCGGTGTTACCAGGCATCTAATCCTAGAATTGATTTTTTTCTGCTCGACCTTTGCTCAAATCTATTCATAAGGATGTTCTCCCACCCCAACATATCAGTAACATTATTACTCAACTTAAATGTCGGTGCGATCCGTATACGTGGGAAGAACAGTGCAAAGGTTTTAATCCAGAATAAAGCAACAAATCCCCCCTGCCATACGCCGGGGCCGACTAAATAATTCAAATAATTGAGTCAATACATCCGGATCTGTTATTGCTGACCATCTTATAAATAGCGCCGAATGTGCGTCGACGTACACTAGTGACTGGTTTTCTGTCATAAGTAGATCGCATTCTCTATTCAACTTCAAAGTCCTGGAAGCCATATATATCAAATCAATCAAACCCTCCCTTTGTAAACAAAAGAGTGGCTTTTAGGACTTAATGTGATCAACTTGTGCCCCTCCTCCCCATATAATTTTTTTTCTCCCAAACTAGTCACTAGTTTTCATTATAAATTCCTTTTAAGTTTTTAGTCGTGTTTAATTACTTCCACGTTAATACTCTGATGAGTGTGGACGAAAGCCGGCTTAGTACATTAATTCATTTTAAAAATCTTTCTCTCGTTTTTATACTTGTTGAATATCATTCTACCCCCCCAAAACATGTCCCAAACGTCGGCATTCCTCGCCGTTATTTAAATTTTGTACCACGAAAAATGTATTTAAAATATATATATATATATATATATATATATATATATATATATATATATATATATATATATATATATATATATTATTATTATTAAGTTTATACGTACATAAAAGTAATCCATTGACAAGTATTTCTGGCTCACAGCCGTCTTCAGCATAACTAACTCATACATGGGTCGATCACCCTCTAAGTTAGCCAATCTGATGACGGCTGATGACAGAAACACGTGTCCATAGATTACTTTAATGTACGTATGACATTAATAAAAAGTGTATATATATATATATATATATATATATATATATATATATATATATATATATATATAGTAAGCAATGAAAATATGCCATATATATTTTCATTGCTTACTACCTAGCTCTACTTACGTATCGAGCACTGTTGAAGTAAATACTGAAAACTGACACATAAAAAGATTATATCTCCTTATAATATTTCATGTGGATACATGAAGTACTAATATACATACATATATATATATATATATATATATATATATATATATATATATATATATATATATATATATATATATATATATACGAAAAATACGTATTAAAAAGTGAAGGGTTACTAATAATGCAATTTTCTGCATCTTAATCACTTAGGGAGTGAGACAATCGAATAATAGTAGCCAAAAACACAACGAACGCTGCAATCACCAATAAAAATAATCACATAAATACATTAATATATATATTCCCTTTAATCTTGAATTCTCTTTCTTCTCCCGTGTTTTAAATCTCAACGGTCTTATTACACTAAATTCAAATTTAAACAAACACACACAACACACTGAGCAAATAACGCGTCCCAACAAGAGTGTCATGTGACCTCACATTTCCAAAACAGATGACAACAGAAGCTGAAGAGAGCCGGATGGGTAAGACCTTCCGTGCTTGAAACCGACGGTACGAATGTTGTACTAATTTTTCTGTACCAGAATAAATAAATATTATGCTCTTAATTTTTAACTTTGATTCTTAATTAATCGAGCACTCTGCTGGGATTTTTCCTACCATTCTACAAAGAATATATATATATATATATATATAATAAAATGGGTCGTTCAGTTTTAAAGCTGCGTATGTATTATAAATTGAAAATAGAAGCAATTATCAATGCAAGATTAATTATTTTTTTACTTTAATCTTATTAATTTCGGAATAAAATTGCATCATCAGAGTTGACAAGAATTGTGTCATTTTTTTTCTCAAAAAACAAAAATAAACAAACTTTTTTCTTTAGTTTTTGATAAATGTCCTTGGTGTGATGTGTCCACGCAGAAGAAATTGGCGATTATGAATTAAAATCCTGGTTGTCGAACGACGAAAAGCATTGGCGTGCTTGTAGTTAATAAAATAAAATGGGTTGTTCAGTTTTAAAGCATTGCTGTGTATGTATTATAAATTGGAAATAAAAGTCATTATCAATGCAAGATTAATTTATTATTTATTTTTTTACTTTAATTAATATATATATATATATATATATATATATATATATACGTATATATACATATATATATATATACAGCCACGTAAAAGTTTACATCACAGAACAACATTTTTTATGAATTTTAATCATAGTTAGGTTAATGAAACTGTTACTGCTAATAATATATATGTTCACGCCTTTAGTAAAACAATCGGTTAAACAACTAATATACAAAAACCATTTTAAAACGCAAATGATTACGATACATTCATTAAATAATCTTTTAATATTTCGTAGCGTAACTGTCATGTCGAACTACAACATATAGGTGTATATGCGGTATCCCTATAATTTATTGTATGTTTCCAAGCTACTTTTTTCTATTCTTTACAAAAAGTATATTTTCTTTCATGCAGGTTTTGCATTCTGTTGTTTAATTCTGAGTTGATATGCATATATATTATAATTATATATATTTATTTATCTATATACGTATACGTATTACCATTCCGGAATCGTCAGTGTAAAGATACTTATTCAAGCCGGTCGTAGGTTTCGAAGTCATGTTTAAAACTCAAATTCTGACGTCGCAACACGCATTAAAGCTATGATTTTGACCACTGTATTTATGTTACATTTGCTTGTTTAACAACCGTTGTAATGTCGGTAATTTCTGGACGTCGTAGAACTGTTCCCCGTTGATCCAGAACAAACAGCATCGCTGCTAATTGGACGATATGTCGTTCTCGATCTGGCGACGTCAAGTGTTCTTGCTATTCGGTCCCGATTTTCAATCTCTCCCCTTTTACCTGATCAGTAAGTTTTTGAAAAAACCGTTTGCTGCCTAATTCCGTGACACACATGACAACCTACAATTCATACACCGAAACTAAAACATCCGACGTCGTCACTAGTTGAAGAATATAATTTAAGTACAACTCGTCTTTTCCAGATTCTGCTCGAATCTCGCGACCGTTTTATGAAGAATGCTCAACCATCCGTAATGACTGACCGAAAATAGAATGCAACACAAGGAGATACAGAACCGGTCTTTAAATCAAATAAATAATTAGCACCCTGGCACGTGGAAGAGCAAGTCTAGGTCTTCCCTCAGAGCTTTGGCGGTCGATAAAATTCCTCTGTAAAGTAAAGGAGCATGGTTTTGAAAAAAAAGTTCATCATATTGAGGAAGCCAAGTGCATTGCTACATCTGTAGGTCAAAATAAACAGGGCATATGAACCAAGGTATACCACAAATTTATGGAGCTTTAAAAAATGTTTTTTCATAAAGGCAGTCTACGATATCTTACCAACACGAGTTACGCTTCATGTTTGGGGGTTAACGACATCCGATCTATGTAGAGCATGTGGGAAAACATCGAACCCCAAACATATTCTCACTAGATGCGAGCATTACAGGAATTATTTGAAACTGTGCCAGAGACTTCTAAGATATATTGTGACTGCTAATAAAACTCTTAATGCCACTAGCTGAATCATTTATTCCGTTAAACAAGACAATATTTAAAAGTTTATGTGTAAAAATAGAGATCGTCATTGTTTTAGAGCTGCACGGACTGGCACCTTCCATCTGACTTCGAAAGCCGACTCGTATTTCCAACTGTAATTACGTTAATGGACTAGCGTCCGGATATTATCATTGTGTTCGTTAATTTGGGGGAAAAATGCTTTCGTTATGGTGTTTGTCCTTCAGACAAGAAATACACATAAAATCAATACAAGACCAGACTCTATATGCATCAGCGTGGATATGGCAATCCAAAAAAGTGAGGACAGTCCAACAAAGTCTCTTAGTTGCGTGATGTACTTCTAGTGTACTCTGTGTAAGAAGTTATGATGCTTCAGTCCCGAAACCATGCGTGAACTCTAAAGCATCATCTGAGTAAGGCTTTCTTTAAAGCAATAATGCTGTATAAACAACAGTTATTATATAAATATTTTGATGTATAATAGATATTTATTACGCTAAATGGAAAGTGTTTTTCTTTTACTAAAGAGCTCAACTCACAAGAGAGGAGTAAATATAGTAATCCACAAACACCATTTTTGTTCACCGTAGTTAGCGCCATTTCCTTACTAGGACTACGTTATATAAGACGAAGTAAGGTAATAATTACTAATTACTCCGTTGGAAATGTCTCCTCACATTTATTGTAGTATGTTGGCTTAGCATTGAAACATACACAAAAAAACAAAGCGAAGTTTTATCGCTTACTTTATTTTCGATAATACAAAGTATTTTCACAGTCTTCAAATTTACGTGACGGATTTCCAAGATACACCGAAGAGACGTATTTGTTAGCTCGTCCCGAAACTCGTTCTGACGGTATTTTCTATTATGGAGCTATTCAACTGATTCTGTTTATACACATTTTTAACAAGCCCACACATCACTTCTGTTTATTTTTCAAACCTCACAATATTGTGTTTACATTTCATCACTGAATTCTACATGAAATACCCAAACGTGACCGCACATATTCCTTGTATCGCACCGACATATACGAACTCCGTCAGAGGGAATCTTGTTACATTTTGTTGTGTCACGGTTTTTTTATTTTAGCTAGACATAATCAGTGTTTCCACACTGAGATTCGAAACCGGAACGTTTGATAATTAAACTGCGATAAGCAGTCGAACGTATTACCTCATAGCCGATTACGTTCGCCCCGAGAGGTTTTCTGATATAGCTCATTATTTATTATTGATAAAAACAAAAATGAGTATTGTGAAATATTTTTATCAGATAAACAATGAGACTATGAATTGGTAATGATTATTCTCAATCACAGAACATACCCCCCGGTATTTCTCGGCGTTCGATATTTGGGCACCTATTATTTTAGGTATACATAAATGATTCACCGGATGGTATGAGATCAATAGTGCCACAATTTGCTGATGATGTCAAATTTATTGCTGGATTATTATCACAAGTAATAGTACGAAAAGATGGCGATAACATACAAGTGTACAACCTTCGTAAAAAATGACGTAAACATAGTATTTGCCAGTGTTCGAACGAGTATTCATATTCATACAAAATAACATCAGAATCCTGAAATTAAAATCAAGAGAAAACCGAAAGAAGGAAACCGTCTAGAAAGTTTTTTTCGAAAAGAAAAGGCAAAATACTTAAGAATCGAAAAAAAGTAAGCAAACATCTTATTATAGAAATAGATTTCTGACTTGCTATTTTCTATCTCAATACTTCTTAACTACTTAAAATATATTAGCCCAGAAGTTTTTACTCGCTAAATTGTGTACGACGGGACGGATATATATATATATATATATATATATATATATATATATATATATATATATATATATATATATATATATATATATGTTAATGGCTTACATATCAATTTTATTAACATATCCAACAATGCTTTAAATAGACGACCAACCAATATTATTTTACCTACATGAGCGAGCCAGGCTCCTCGTTCGACACCGGAATTTGAATCATGGCCGCCAACACCACCAGTGCAGAGAGACGTTTTATCAAGTAACAAAGAAATACATTTGGTTATTCTTGTTTTGATAAAAAAAATTAAATTAAACAAAAAATGACTCAATAACTGGTCACCTCTGAAGATGGAATTTATTCCTAAATATAAGATTAATTTAAAAAAAAATATATATTAATTAATCTCGCATTGTTAATGGCTTACATATCAATTTTATTGTATATATATATATATATATATATATATATATATATATATATATACATATATATATTTATATATATATATATACATATATATATATATATATATATATATATATATATATATATATATATATTAATTTTCACGTAGAATAGTGTATATTTTTCACTTTTTCCCATGTTTTCCCTTTCTAGGATTGCATCGGACGTAATTCTTGTAGGAGCGCCTCACAGATACAACATACTACCAAGTGTTTTTTAGCTGTCTTTTGAACATATACTCTTTTTTTTCTTATTAAGTGATTTCAACTAGGTGAATCCCCTGTTGGGTATTAGCAGTTCTTGAGGTCAATTTCTTAGGTTTCGTATCTCCCCTGATGATTACCTAACAAGTATCTTGCTTAGGTAGCGAAACACGTGTAGCGAACAATAACTTTACAAAATGAATAAATAATTAAATAACATATCTTTTTGTTGTGATAAATCCTCTCTTGAAAAAATATATCTTGGTGAACTCTCCAAATATATATATATATATATATATATATATATATATATATATATATATATATATATATATATATATATTTATTTATTTTTATGAATGTAAATATCATACTCATATATATATATATATATACATATATTTATTTTTATGAATGTGAATTTCATACTCATATTTTATCGATTATTTCCAAGGCCAATCTGTTGATTTATTAGGTGATAAAAACTCGTATATTTTAGAGTATTAAACTCGTTAATCAGATCTCATAGAAAGAGAACAAGTAATTTGACATTGGTATTAGAATATTGGAGAGTTTATAAAGAAAAGTTACTAAAGTAATACAATGATACTACTATCTCAGTTTATATTATTCGGATTACTGTTCGCAGCTTGGATGTATTTTCACAACGTTCTGGCCGATGTAACATCTGACCTTTTGCAGGTGTGTTTCGTTAAACTCAGGAATCTCTGTCGAACTCGGGAACCTGTACGTAATTACGCAAAGACATTTAGCGCAACAAGTACAAGTACTTGGTTTAATCAGTTGGAAGTAAATCTATTCTGGAGATTAAAGGTCTAATTTCTAGTACGGACGATGCTAAATCAGGCGATTACAAATACGTTTAGACTTCTACTTGCCAATGGCTGACGGAACGACTGCAAGCCACTCTGGTTGATTTAACAAAGAGTTTCGTTAAATTTTTTGGTACAGATTCATGAATTCTACATAAAGATTCATGATTTCAACGAGACACACCTGAGGAAAGTCGGAGGTTACATCTACGAAAGGTTGTGAGGATCACCTCCAAGATTATAACATAATTCAGAATAATCCAAATAATAGCAATTATCAATCCACATCTAAAAACATTACAGTTATCTAAATAGGTTACACTTCTTGTGTTTTTCTTCGTTAGTCGATACAATATTAAGATGTGACTAGTTGGCACCTTAAAAACAATTGATGGCATTTACAAATATGGAACGCTTTTTTTAATATCATTGCTCATCATCGAAATGTATTGCCAAAAACATTTCAAAAACAAAGTATACCTGATATGTTTCAGCAGAAACACATATGTCATTTGAATCAATAGTAATACACATATGAATTAAAACAAATAATTGATGCCACACCTTCTTCTTCTTCTTCTTTCCTGTGAATCATATGATTCTGGTGTTGGCATTAGTTTCCCCGATGTTTTTCTAGTTAGGAATCTTTCTGGAAAGACATCGGATACTGACGGGAAGGACCACGGGAAGGTTGCCAACATCCCTAAGTGAAAGTGGTACTGTGGAACCGACTGGATTCGAACTTGAAACACTCAGGTCTTCAGTCCGTGTCGATATCCACTTCACCACCGTCACTTCCCGATGCCACATCTGAGAAGCTAACTTAAAAGATTGACTTTGCTATCTAATCAGAGTTGCTCACTTTTCATTTCCTTGCAGCCGTTTTCTCATAGAAGAGACGTTGCTAGTCTTTTCCTACTCTACCGATATTGCCATGGCCGGTGCTTGACTGAGCTCAAGGATCTAGTCCCACCTCTAAAACACATTTTCAGCAAGAACTCGGCCTGTTATTAACACTGCACATAACTCCTTTTTTTCTTTGTGTACGGAAAATCAAACCGTACTTTCATAAAATTATTTAAAATGAAATTAAAACTAAAGGTCTCACCTGTGAAAAACGTTGTCACGGGAATGTTTACCAACACACTAAGACATGATTGTTTTTAAGCCAATGTAACAAAAATCTTCTGTCATGTCATGTTAATGAATCATAGTTTTAAATCATTTCATAGTATAGTTCCATCATTCAACTGAAAATCTGTCTTATCATTATCCTTGATTTGTTTGGCCGTGATAATTTGTGAACCATTAGTATGAAAAAAAGAAGAGAAATACACATGAGAAGTATCAGACCTACAGATATGAAAGCATACCATACATGGCTTTGGATGATAGCTTGGGGGGTGCGCTCGAACATACAAGCAGTCTGGTTGTGTCTGTTCGTACAAGAGGCTATCATCCGTCTAATAGTTGTATTTGTCATTTTCCATCTGGTTTTGATGCACTGAGCTTCTGTTCGGAATTGACACATATTTCATAATATATGATGGCGTGAAACGGTCAGAGCATATTCCATGCGATACATGTGTTTTTTAAAACTAATAACACTGGTATCTAATAAAGTAAAATACCCCTATAACAGAGTGCCGAATTCGGTAAAAATAACTATAATCTAAGCAATTTTAAAAATACATAAAATAGATTCAAATGCAATGATAAAACTAATTTACAGAGCTATGTGTTTGATATATCTGCTGAATTATTTGAGATGCCTTGACCTGATATTAAAAGAAAGTTACTTAAATTTCTTTGATAAAGAAAAACGATGGCGAGAAGGTAATATATATATATATATATATATATATATATATATATATATATATATATATTTTGATTTTATTCCATTAGTTGCGACAAAACAAGTTTTGTTTCATTGGTGCAAATAGCGACCAACTCATCGGGCTGGCGAAGGATATTACAACAAGGAACACATATTTATAAACTTATATATTTATAAACTTATATATATATATATATATATATATATATATATATATATATATATACATATTTATGGGTTAGACGTCGGGATTTGGCTTGTAACATGACTGGTATTCGGGAGTTTCGAATCCTTCCACCAGTATGGATAATTATCCTTGCAATGACGATTCATGAACGCATGAAATGTATATAAAATATATATATATATATATATATATATATATATATATATATATATATATATATACCACTAATCAACCGGACTTTAGCCCACATATTTACTGTATAGAGCTCCAGATGACGGAAGGTTTTTTTACATTATGACCTATTTTCATCGAATGTCTAGCCGTTGTAACCCCTCCACTCCATTATCTCTGACTGTACTGACATGTGCAGACATTTAATTTTGTGTTAACAAACATCTAGCTACACGACTCTTGACTTTAGATGTCTCTATTAATATAGCCCCTAAATCACAGTAGCCCCTTACGTCTCAATGTGTTTTGTTTAGTGTGAATAAAAAAGGAAAACAAACGAAGAACTATTGTTGAATAATATTTGGAATAGGCTTCGGACAAAGTTCAATATGTCTATCTTTTCATAAAAGTTCCGTGTGTATTCAATATTGTTCTTCAAGAACACATTTGTACAAAAGGGAAACAGGACCGTTCGAAATTAAGAAAAAATATAATGACATGGATAATTTATATGCTTTTATTTTCTCCATAATCCGATTTGTGCGCTAGCCTGTAGATGTTAATATTCATTTAGCAAATGTGAAGAAATGTATCTTATTACCCAAGTAACACAATTTATATATAAATCGATGTGTTGGTTAGATGAAGCCACAACGATTAGTCTTCAAAATACGAAACACGTGCCTGCAAACGTTAATATTTCTATAATATAAGCACACTGATGTACAAAAAAAAACAATTCTTATTTAAGTGTATTTGCGAGATTTTTCAATAGACGAGATTGAAACTTATACTGAAACCGATTGTAGTAATTAAGTACGATAATATTTCTCATGGGTTGTTACAACAAGCAAGTCGGCCGAGTTTCGAGCGTCGACGTTGTTGAATAGCTTGGATAAGGGTAAACCTATGAGTTGTCTAAAGACGAAACATGTGTGTGTGTTTACAATTACATTATATATATTTGCCTAATTTGGGGAGAGTACCCTGGTTTATGAAATATACGATGACAACTAAAGCTAATATGCAAGTATCGTCCCCTAACGAATTGTGCTCTCTACGGAAACTTATAAACGTAAGTAAATACGGAACAATTTCTTCTGTAGTAACACCTATGAACCCGACTGATGCTGATAACAAGTTGGACTTTTACAGGCAGTTGTTACCGAAGATCCGTAGTCCGAGGTTCAAGCCTAGAGGTTCGTGAGTATTGATTTCCTCCTCTCCAGGAGTTAGGCACAAGGCCAGTTTTTATCTTACTCCCACAAGGTAAGATGTGACCCAAGGTCGGGTCGGCAAAGTGGGGTTTAAAAAGCCAGCGCCCGAGAAGTGAGCACTCTGGCCATTAAAAATTGCCTGGGCAGCCCCGTTGGCATTCCCCGGTAGGGGCGCCCCAGGCAGTAAGTAATAAACTTACTCCTCCCCAAAGAGGGAAGGCAAAGCCTGGGAGGGTGGACCTCCTAGAACTGCACAGGACATACCCATAGACCGGTGTAAATCAAGCCCCGAAGGCCAAGATAATACCAGTCTATGGGGTGCAGTATCCATCGGAACATATACTACACTTTGATCTTAGCCAAAAGGCCAAGGTTGTCAAAAACTGAAACAGGGATCTGTGGATGTTAATACTCATAGTACTTCTATCTCCCTCTCTCACTCTCTCTCTCTCTCTCTCTCTCTCTCTATATATATATATATATATATATATATATATATCCATTTTAGAAGCCATCACCCCAAAAGCTGCCTAAAATCTATACCCTACTCCCTAGCACGCAGGATCTGTACTATAGTCAGTGACAAAGACCTCCGGATTGTCCGACTGGAGGAACTACGGAAAACTTTAAAAAGAAGAGGATACCCGCTACAAATAATACATAAAGGTATAGAACTAGCAGAAAACATTCCATTAGAACAATTACGAATCCCCAAAAAACGAAACAAAGAACAAATATTTGCATACATCTCTACACACAACAAAAACAATCCAGAATTATTCACAGAAATAACAAGAAACCTAACCCTACTCAACCATAACAACAAACTAAACGACATATTAAAAACAACAAAAATAATAAAAAGCAAACGCCAACCGAAAAACCTCAAACAAATTTTAACCTCATCTAAACTCAACCAACACACAATACAAGGGGTCACAAAATGCAACAAGGAAAGATGTGGGGTCTGTAACATAATAATGGAGGGGAACTCATACACATTTAAAAACCCAACACAAACATTCACAATAAAAAAAGACCTTAACTGCACCTCCAAGAACGTTGTCTATGTGCTAGAATGTACAACATGTAATGAAGCTTATATAGGTGCGACGAAAACATTTAATAATAGAGTATCTTTACATAAAAGCAACATTAAAATCAAAGAAAACCGTAAATTATTCGTCTCCACTGCACTCATGCAGCGGAGGAAAATTCAAAATAATGCCAATTTTCTAAAGCCAAGACTACACTTACTTACTAACACAAGAAAAAAACTTCATACTTAAATTTAATCCAACATTAAACAGATCATAACTCTAACAACACACACTTTGATCACACTGTATCCACCTCTAGTTAAGTACAAACATAAATAACTATTTATAGTTATCTATAGACTGGAAAATTCTTATTCAAGGAAGATAATATTAGTACATAACTTCTTATTACGCACTTCTACACAGCTATGAGTCAAATAGCAACTTGTGTTAAATGAATCATTTACAATAGACATTAAATTTGCACATAAAATACCGAACTATGAAATCGGCCAAACCAAGTTCAAATCTATTTGGACCGTTTGCATTAATTTATCTTTTGCAAATATGTGTGTATGTGTGTGTGTGTGTGTATGTATATATATATATATATATATATATATATATATAGATATATATATATATATATATAGGTGTGTGTATGTGTGTATGTATGTATGTGTATATAATTCAAGCTTTATCCCCCTCTCTGTCACTATAGCCACACGCCTGTGTGTGCGCGCACGCATGGGTGTGTGTGTGCGTATTTATGTGTGTGTGTGTGTATGTATCGCTCACCTATTCACAAGACTCAAGATTAGACCACACGCATACGGACACGCGCGTGCACGCAGACACCACTTCATTTTTGGAGACGACAAAAAGCAATAAAAAGTCTTAAATTTCGAAAGAAATATTCCGCACCCTAGGAGGCTGGGATGACCGATGGATCATGGATGGGTAACACGCACTTGACCAAGAGAAGCAGGAAAAATGACAAATAAAAAATAAAAATAAAAATCAAAGATACCCACACACCCACAAACCCACGCATGCGCAAAAACAATAACAAATTCCTCAAATGAAACAACATTTGCTCGAATCGAAAGACATTTCTTCATATCTGATGAAAGCGGGCCACCACTTGAAACGCGTTATATATAAAATCATAAAATGGTAAAACAACAAAATAATAAATAAATGTTGAAAAAAACAACAAAATAATAAATAAATGTTGAAAAAAACATTCTACAAATGTTGGTAGCCTTACTCCTTTACATATATACTTTTCTCTCGTTGGAACTGCACTAATACTGCACTACCCTCTTTTCTATATATATATATATATATATATATATATATATATATATATATATATATATATATATATATATATATAATAAATACATATATATATGAGTGTTGGTTGTGTGTTTGTGTGTTGATTCCTATGTGAAGAATAGATAAAAATCGTCTAGAATTCATATGAATGTTATGCATTTTATCAACATGTTTTAATAAGCCAACATCTCTTATCCGTCTGTAAATGCTGACGCCATGTTGCTTTTTTCTTTTTCTTGCTAAATATTTCATTCGTTATCCGCCATGATTTAACATGTAGTAACACTTGAGAACCCGACAGAGGAAGATAACAAGTCCGAATTTTACAGTCAGTTGTTACCAAAGGGTCGATGTCTGAGATTCGAGCTTGGAGGTTGGTAAGTAGATAAGTCGTAAAAAACTAAAACATGGATCTGTGGATGTTAATATTCCATATTCGCTCTCATTGTTTCACTTTCCCTCCCTCTCTCTTACTCTCTTTCTCTCTTTCTCTCTCTCTCTCTCTCTCTCTATATATATATACATATATATATATATATATATATATATATATATATATATATATATATATATATATGAAGAAGAATGGAAAGGAATTAGAGAAGCAAAAGCCAACTCAAAATTCAATTCAATTGCTCAGAGCAAGGTATATTCCGCAAAAAGGCAATTTATTCAAGTTAAATTTTCCTTAAGCCAGGCTTTTCAAAGATCAAAATCTTATCATCAGAGGAAGTCGCTGGGATAGATAAGTTGGCAATGGCCAAGATTTAAAATTTGAAAAAAAGAAATAAAAGTTGTAGGGAAAGAAAACGCTGGGCAAAACTCTGCCCGAATGCAAGCAAATGTCCGATTGCTAAAATATATATATATATATGAGTGTTGGTTGTGTGTTTGTGTGTTGATTACTATATGAAGAATAGATAAAGATCGTTTAGAATTCATATGAATGTTATGCATTTTATCAACATGTTTTAATAAGCCAACATCTTTTAAACGTCTGTAAATGCTGACGCCATGTTGCTTTTTTCTTTTTTCTGCTAAATATTTCATTCGTTATCCGCCATGATTTAATCAACATGTCTACCGAGTTCATTAGCGATAGCCGACGATGCAATTTGAATTTCCCTTCCGTGCGATATTTCTGCCACAAAGTGTGAATGACTGTTACAATAGGATTTTAAACAAAATTATAGGATGTTTTTTTGCAGCTTCTTTTCGTCATTTATTTTAAAAGAATGTATGGAATTAAATGCAACAATACAATCTATTGTTATACGCACTTCTGGAAAGTCTGTGAGATTTGATGAGCTTGTTGAGTTGTAACGAGCCAACATTTAATTCCTGTAATTGCAGGAAATCACAACCACGCCTAGGTATAAGAATTATCTCAAATTCGCAATTTAAACGTCAAGATCCATAAATTGTACTTCGGAAAAGCGTTTTGTTAATAGTGGAATTATTTATTGTTTTACGAACTGTTTAGTATTTATTGAAAACAGAAACAGATATAGGATATGTCTTACATTTCAAATAATATTATTTTGTTTCATTATTTGATGTCATAATTTTTGTATCGCTAAATAAAAGTAAATTCCATTGTTAAACGTTTAGAATAGAATTGTATGTTGTGTCATCATCATCATCATCATCATCATCATCATCATCATCATCATCATCATCATCATCATCATCATGATAATAATAATAATAACAACAACAACTACTGCTACTACTACTAGCGGGACTCGTGTAAATTACATGAAATGATGATCGTCTCCTCCCTACCTACCCCCTTTCAGTGTAGAAAAAAATCTTAGAGATAGATTTGGATCAAACGATAAACCAGTCGGGCCAACGTCAAAAACCGACGTCGAAACCTACGTCGCTAACCGTTGCGCCAAACAGAAGTACTTGAAAAATTACGAAAATTAGGTGCGGCACGCATGCGCAAGGCTTTTGATGTAAGCGTGACACACGAACACACACGCTATTGTATTAATATATACTAGCGGGACCCGTGTAAATTACACGAAATGATGTTTTCAATACTAGTTATTTTGTTCCTAACCTATACATGTTTGAATAAAGTATGATAAGATTTTACTTGTATAATTATTTTAAAAAATGAACAACACATGAAACAATTTACAAAACTTCTTTATATAAAATATTTCTAGTGAAGGTAACATTTCAACGACGAAACCTTACTTTGTAAATGTTTTCGATTAAATAAAAGTTGGCTCCAATTCATTAATATTTATTTACTCCTCTCCAGGAGTTAGGTACAATGCCAGTTTTATATTACTCCTACATGTAAGATGTGACCCAAGGTCGGGTCGGCAAAGTGGGGTTTGAAAAGCCAGCGCTCGAGAAGGTGAACACTCTGGCCATTAAAAATTGCCTGGGCAGCCCCGTTGGCATTCCCCGGTAGGGGCGCCCCAGGCAGTAAGCAATAAACTTACTCATCCCCAAAGAGGGAAGGCGAAGTCTGGGAGGGTGGACCTCCTAGAACTGCACAGGACAGACCCATAGACCGGCGTAAATCAAGCCTCGAAGGCCAAGACAATACCAGTCTATGGAGTGCAGTATCCATCGGAACAGATACTACACTTGAATATTAGCCAAAAGGCCTAGCCAATTCATGAGTAGCATACAAAGATTCGGAAGCTCGTTGCTTTTTATGTAAGCATGACACACAAAATCACACACGCTATTGTATTAATATGTGTCTTCCCGGTCGTCCCCTCCATACCTCTCTTCCCCTTCCCCTCGAAATGTAGAAAACAAATCTTAGAGGTTGGTAGGGATCGAACTATAAACCAGTCGGGCCGAAGTAAAAAATACTACGTCGCTAACTGTTGCGCCAAAGTAAAATACTTAAAAATGTTTCGAAAATTAGGCGAGTTGAATGTTTTGCAAAATCTAGGTGCGGTACGCATAGCTTTTGCCGGAAGCGTGACACACGAACACACACGCTATCGTATTAATATATAGATAGAATAATGATGATAATAATAATATTGATAATAATAATAAGAAGAAGAAGAATAGGAAGAAGAGGAGGACGAATAATAATAATAATTAAAAAAAAAAAAAATATTATTATTATTATAATAATAATAATGATAATAATAATAATAATAATAATAATAATAATAATAATAATAATAATAAAAAAAAAAAAAAATAAAAAAAAAAAAATAAAATAAAAAAAAAATAAAAAATCCCTTCATTCAAACATTGGCGAATACACAAATATACAAACGTTTGCGGGAACGGGGACTTGCCTCTAAGGAAATCTTTCGCCCAATTCCTTAATCTAATCAGTCTTCATAATAATACTAGGTAATAAAAAAAACAGAAAAAAACAGAAAAAAAAACAGAAAAAATAAAACATACAAATGACAGCAGTTTTATAACAACAAATGTTAATAAATATGGTGCAAAATATAAACTTTATTTACTCTTCACCAAAAACAATAATACACACTAAACGAACAAATACATATACATATACATACACATGCACATACATATAAATATATGCATTCAAATCAAATTTGTAAAAGCAAGAATAAACATCCATCAGAATCACATAGACTTTTGATTCAGGATAAATTAATCGATACAAAATATACAAGTGTTTACTGTAGATCCGGTGTGTCAGGTTCGCGTTCTTTTAAAAAACTAACACAACTTTTACTCCTGGACAGTACGGGTTTCATATGCCTTATACAAACAAAACTTTAATATATGTTTTTGTCCCAGGCGTACGAATGCTTCTAATTCACAAATAATGTATGGTTCTATATAATCCTTGGTGGTCAACCATCCCAGGCATAACCTTCTCTTTTATAAAACATATTAGTTTATTGCGATTGTTGCCCTTCAGATATATATTTTTTTAACCAGAGTGCACTTTTTCTAGTAAGCTGACTTTTCGAATTCCTATTTAACCTTGTGTCTATATTGCTAGCAAACCCGTAATTAATTTGCATAATATATTTACACTTTGTAAGTATTTTGAGTAATATTTTTGGTTTTACACATTTTTATTATAGATTATTTGTTAAAAACTGGTTGGCCCAAACTCTGAGCATCAAAGTAACTTAAAGACAAAATGAGTTTTTCTATATTTCTTGTTTTTAGATGCAAACAAAGGCACACGTCAGTCGTGAAACATCTGCCTTATAACGTAAAGAGAGGGCCAAATTACATATGGGTTTTCCTTCTCTATATAGCATGTAATATTCGTGAAGTTATGCCATGGACAAGTTCATTACTCAACAAATATTTATCTTATCAAGCTGAAGTTTGTCATTATTATCAAAGAACCTCAAATCCATACATCAAATTTGGAAACTAGGAAGTTGAGATTCGATCTAAATAAAGAGTTAGCATAAAATCAATGTAATATAGCATCGATACTTCATTGGTTACACTATGAGAGAAGTCACGAATCTCTACAAGAACAGCACCTAGGTCATCGTCAAATCGTTGACGTTCAGCTTTTCTGTGACCTTGACCATTACCTTTAACCTCGATATCTAAAAAAATATTCAATTCTAAGTTAGATCCTGCCCGATATTTCGACCAAGGTGGATGACGATTTGTGCGCTAGTCTGTACACAAACAAACAGTTACAAACTCGTTGGAAAATATAACTCCTTGCTCGAGATAATAAAGCTGTATTAGAACACATTTTTCTTATTTAGATCGCTCCATATAAGACATGAAGCCACTTGATGTAACCAGCTGCAAAAATACTACTTCAAGGTCAAAAACTAGCCAACGATATGTGTCAGTTACATAGATTCCGAACCAGAAAAAAAGCAATCTCCCCCCCTCCTTTGTCAAAAAACATAGCTCATATAATGTCATGACTAAAGGACAAAATAAGGGAAGCCAGAGTTACACGGCCGCCGACACGACACACAAGGTCCACTGTCTACTCTCCATATTAAGTAATAGGTCACTATTTTTGAATGACATAACTTTCATTTAACGCATGCGTAGTCGATACGCGACTACCTTACTCACAAATTAAGGGAGGAACAAAAATAATTACTATACAAATTTATTTAAAACACAACGTTGAATCTGTGATACCGTCGCGTTTTTAAATAGTACCTTCGTATAGCTACAAGTGAACAAATACTTACCAGAGATGAATCGAAATAGCTGAGCATCTTTCTTCATATATGCTAACGTCTAAGCAGCTCACATCATGTAGAATCGTTAATACTAACTGTCACCAGAGAAATATGTTCATGACATCATTATTAATAGATTTGTAATAGCCATATACGTGCCATTTTCCTTATATATTTTCGATGCCACTTTTCTTCTTCAAATATATATCAAGTCAGTTCGCGTGTATCAAATTAATCCAAAAATGATATTTTTTGTCAAATTAACAATAGTAAAAATGAAAATTATAATATAAATAAAAATGTTAAAATTAAAATAAATCGTTCAATAAATTTTTTTTGGAGATGTAACACTCGTACGTAATCTTTAACTTTTCTGAAAATCTTTCGTGTTCTTTTATTTCATTCATGAGATAAAACAGCTTTTAAGAGGTTCGGACAATATCCAGATATAATTTTAAACTGTCCGCAAATATTTAGATGACATTTTTACAAGAATAAAAATGTATATTATATATATATCCGCACTGATGAGCTGTGAAACAGCGAAACAGGCTGTATGTGGATGACTATATATATATATATATATATATATATATATATATATATATATATATATATATATATATATATATATATATATCTATACAAATTTTTTCAATATACACATATGTTTCATGCCATCCTATAATCATCAGTATAATAGGAGATACTCCGCGCCGGTCAGACGATTCGAACCTCAATACGAAAGTCATATTTGACTCAGCAGTCAGAGCGCATACCATTGTAGCCACCATACATTGATGTAGAAATAGGAGAGTAGATTAACGTCTAAATGCCAAATTTAGCGGGTATACCAGTACTGAAGCATGCATATATATATATATATATATATATATATATATATATATATATATATATATATATATATTTGGGCAGCATATTTCTACTTGATTTTGTGGGATTTTAGTATCTCTAGAGTGTTTAGACATATATGTAATTTGTGTTTAGACAAAAAATACGGATTCTTAGATACGATTACAGCAATCTTTTAAATAGAAGAGATGAACTGATGGCCAAATGCAAACATAAATTTAAATTTAAAATTACCAGTAACTCTTAATTAGAGATTTACAGTAATCCTAAATTGTGAATCTACGAACATTTTGGTCGGTTTGTATGGATCTCAGGTTGGAATCCATTTAATTATTTTTTATCTTCATAAATATTTGTTTTGGATTCGAATGGGTATTCTTAATTATTTTGGAATTACAATACGATTTCCTTAATGAAACCCATAACTTCTTCTTTCTCTAAGTTCTTAGTTTTATTTTATTTTTATTTTATTTTACTTTTTTATTATTAGTATTATTTTCATGTTTTTGTAGTATATATAATATCTTTATTAATATTTTTTTAAAAATATTTTCATATTTTTTTATATTTTTTATTTTATTTGTCCTGTTGTTATTAGAAATTTAATGATTTCTTACTTCGGCTTTCTCTACCTATCAGACTTTACCTTATTCTATCTTATATTAGATCGATCTCATTTTTTTCTTTCCTATTTCTTTCTTGTTTTTATTTCTTTTCCTTCTCTTTCAGATTGTTTTGTTTTTGTTTTTTGTTTTATGTTTCTTACTTGTATTTCTATTTTGGCTGTATGGTCTCGTGACTAGAGAGGGGCGGTGGGGGTTGCCTTCGTCTCAATATACGCATGAGAGGCGTGGGTCGGGTAGCTTCGTAGACGCATCGTAATATTAATTTTTTTATTTTTGTTTTTTTCCAGCTGTGGATACATATTGGCTAACCAATATTTTTATATTTCCTTCCCTTTGATGATTTAAACTTTACTGGGTTGCTAATCCTCCTTTTTTATCCTCCCTCTCTTTATTTATAATACTTCTTTTTGGGCTGGTGAATATTTCTTTTTCAGTCATTTCCAATATGTAACTTTCCTACTAGCATTCTGAGGAAACTGAGAAGTCGAAATAAATTATAAATGCTGACAGTTGCAATGCATTTGTGAAATTTTCCTTTCTATATATATGTATATATATATATATATACATATATATATATATACATATATATATATATATATATATATATATATATAGAGAGAGAGAGAGAGAGAGAGAGAGAGAAAGAGATAGAGAAGAAAAAAGAGTTATGACCATGCGACGATTGTCCAAATTTATTTCAAATTTCAATTGTTCAATGCAAGGTGTATTTAGTAATAAACTAGTGTTTATTATTCTTTCCTTAAGCAAAGGCTTTTCAAAGATCGATATCTTATTATCAGAGGAGAAATACAAATAGATAAGTTGGTTTTCTAAAAAGCCAAAATTCAAATATTTGAAAAAAATTGTTAAAAAATGTAGTGAAAGAAAAAGAAAAGATCCGTAAAAAAGATATTTGGTTTGTCCAGGTGGTTATTTTCCGTTGAAAAGATGTCCAATTAATAGGAGAAATTATAGCAAGCGAAAAAAGCTTGTTTGTAGGGGCAGTATTGAGAGAATGTTCAAATATAAGTAAATCCAAACGCACTTAAATGGAATTGAAAAGAGAAAAGCTGGCCATTATTGATAACTTCCTGGACCATAGAAAAAGGCAAATGATATCGAGTCCAAAGAAAAATTTAAGTGAAACAATAATGTTAAATTTGGGGTTGGGGGGAGGGGGAGTTAAAGAGTGAGGGGGTAGTGGTGTTCGGATTGGTAGAGAGAGCCGCTGTTGCAGCTGGGAGGTGAGAAAAGGGGTTTATGGGGAGTAGAGGTTAAAGTGATAGGAGATT
>OY744548.1:29527992-29542992 GCA_963556195.1 Sepiola atlantica
CTAATCCTCCCCTTCCATGTGTGTGGGTGTGATGGTATTGTCTTTTTCATCATTGATCTGCAGTATAATGGAATCATTCGTAATTAAATTAAATAATATTTCCCAAGTATGCTAAGAGCCGTCCTAGCAACTAACGACAGAATCTTTAAAGTAGAAACTAGACTTATGAATACAATATTTGTATTAATATTTCTGTTTTTGTTATATATAGAAATCTCGAAATTTATTTCAGTACAAGTAAGATCTTTTACACAGTTCTATGCTTATTCCGGGAGTAACTGTACCAACATAGAAACAATAGCATGATATTTTCGTCATTAAGGGGAATAACATGAAATAGTTCAAATCGATCCCAGACATTGGAAATTATTTTTAAAATAGAAACTGGATTTTTGAAAACAATATTCTGTATTAATATATTTTATTTATGGTATATGTACGATGTTCCAAGGTGTTTTATGCGGATCTAGGATCACTCGCCCAATCCTATGTATACTGCAGACAGGAATGGATCAGCTCTAGAAATAAAAAACAAGAAATAACAATATGGATGCTATAGTCATTAAATTAAATAAAGTAAAATTAAATTAAATTAAATTACATTAAATAAAATAAAATAATGTTTACCTGGAATGGAAAAATAATTAAAAAAGCCGTCCATGCCGTCAGAGATTTAATTTTTAAAAATAGCACCATGGTTTTTTGAAAACAGTATTTTGTATTGATAGTTTATTCTTTAGTATATATTTAATTTCTCAAAATGTTTCCTGCAGAACTAGGATCTTTTTACCTCGATGTATGTCTAATGCGAAACGGAATGGATCGACCATGTAAATAATGATAACAAAGTATCCCATCATTTAACAGGTTAGAAGAATATTTTCCCAAAAGTGTTAAAAACAGCCGCGATCATTAAAAATTTTTTTTAAAAATAGAAACTAGATTTTTGAAAGCGCTATTCTGTAGTAATATTTTATTTATGGTATATATACGATTTCTTCAGGATGTTTTATCCGCGACTGGGATTATTGGCCCCGACCTAAGTATAATTCGAGAGTGTATTAATCACCTCTAAAAATAGAAACAACGAGGCTATCGCCTTTAAATAAGAATAACATGACGTTTTCCCGGGGGGGGGGGGGAATCTAGCACAGCCCTTATGAAATATTTTACGATAAACATCAGTTCTTGAAAAAAGTATTTTGTATTAGTTTCTTGATTTTAGTATATGCATATCTTTTGGGGGTTGGTTTTCTAACCAACTGGTGTTATCTGCTCCGTTCAGCGAACACTCAGAATGGGACTTGGTTCAATCATAAAAATGACATCGGGGATTCCCATCTTTAAACAGAATTAAATAATATTTTCCCCAAAATGTTATAGGCAGACCGAGCCGTTAGGGAAATATTTTGAAATTATTTAAAATAGAAAATAGTTTTTTGTAAACAATATTTTGTAGTAATACTTTATTTTTAGTATAAGCATGATTTTCTCAATATGATTTCTGCGGAATTAGGATTATTTACTTCGACCCATGCCTACTCCGATAAATAATAACAAGGTAGCTCTCGACATTAAATTAAATAAAATATATTTTCCCAGAATGTAAAAAGACGTCCCAGCCGTTGGAAAATAAATTTTATAAAGATTAATTTTAAAATAGAAACTAAATTTTAAGAGACAGTATTATGGATAAATATTTTATATCTAGTATTTATGGAGTTTTCTTAAAGGGGGTTTCTGCGGGATTATTGATCATTTGCTTCGTTGTGTGTTTATCCTTAGTGGAAGCATGTCGGCCCTAGAAAAATGTTCATACGACCACATACATTCCTGGCTGACGTTAATGCTGTCTTTTTATGGAATAAATTCAGAATGCCCACACTATCAGTCATCTGGGCTGGTTCATAATCTACTACTCTCTCCCTCCTTGACAAGATCCGAAAAAGAGTCGCCAAACTAATAGGTCCTTCACTGTCAACCAAGCTCCAGTCTCTGTCCCATTGCCGCAATATGGCATCCTTGTGCTTGTTTTACAAATACTTCAATGGAATATGCTCCGATGAATTGGCTACTATGGTGCCCCCATTACGTAAATTGACTAGACCAACTCGACAATCAACTGAACTTTAACATCACTGTTCGAATGGAAAATAGTATATGTTAACTATGAAACTGTGGTGTGTTTACTTTGAGCTCGTGACATTGTTATAGGTTGGGAGACGTATATTTCTCTACTAATTAAACAAATTGGCTGACGAGACTACACAATACTTTAGTAACCTAAGTAAGACCAGAATGACTCAACATTATTGTGAATATGACGATGGATAAATGCACAAGACACGCATGCAGCAGTACCCTGAAAGCGTACTTTTTCTTCCTATCACAAACGAGATCTCGTGTATAAAGATGTAAACCAAAAAATACACTCTGATAAAAGATCAAACAGACAACAGCGTCATCAATTGAAAATAGTGCCACGTGAAAAACGATGTCTACGAACTGATTTTTGTCACGTGTTTTTTCTTTTCTTCACAAAACCCAGTATCAGTGTTCAACATGTTTATCGTTATCAGCATTTAATCGTTAATGTAATTCAGAATCTTTCTACAAGCAAACATCTTTAGTACGAATCAGAGTCTATTGCTAAATTGTCCACAAAATATCAGTCATAAATATTAAACCGTACTTGTGTTATCGCTGTTCAATGATATGATCCCAAGATGTATCTCTTCGTTACGTAGTTATTATTGAAAAGTTATCGGTAGTCTTGGGCAGACAAACATATGCTGTGAGCGATAAGCAGTTCTTTCAACAGGGTTCGGGTACTTCTCACACATAGAATGCTTCGATGGACTATGGGGATGGCCTTTTTTCCCCTACATCCACTTTATCACATAAGAGATGTTGCAAGTCTCTTTTTTCTCTATTGTAATTTCCATAGTAGGTTTGTTTTTATAATCAAAACTAACGCTTATCAAGGTCCAAAGGCCACTCGAGGATAAGGGTTATGAAATTTGACTAGTGGACGGTGAGACAATATCGAGATCACCGACCTGATGGTTGTAGCAGGGCAGACATTGATTATTTACAGGGACAGTTCAAAAAGAACTTGTTTTCATTGGACTTGAAGACGACCATATTGTAGTCGGCTGTGAAGCAGGCTCGCGGAAATGTGTTCCACAGACGGGAAATTATAGAAAAGAAACTCTGAGCATTGAAGTTTCTTCTTGTCTTGGACAGGCAAGTGCTTGACAAAGCTTCACTAAATAGTTCTCCTCTGCAAAAAGTTTACAACAAAAATTCGTCTACTCAACCACCGTAAATGATTCCCCTTTCCCCCTCTGTGTACCTCAAACTAAATGTAACTTTCATAAGCATAGTTTATTTTCTATTACTACCCGTATGTAATACATAATACTGCGGGGCTTCTTGCAAGCTTGCTACAACATATTCGTTTCCAAGTCCAATCCAAGCAAATTATTGTTCAGTAACATTTTTTTGATAATCAAATTCTGGCAAATGTCAACTGCATTGTTAGACTGGAAAATAAACTTACAAAATTAATGTCGAACAGCAAATTGGGAACCATAGGACTTACGGATCTAATACAAAACCGCAACACTCAAAGCCTCTCAGATAGATAAACTGAAGCTCTCAGTGTTCGCTGTACCTTTTCAACTGAGATCCATTAAAATAAAACCACCAACACAATCTTAAATAATTATCGATATCATGACCAAGAATTCAAAAATGGTTTCATACAAAGAATTATTTGAGTCACAGCCAGTCAACTCAATGATTCAATAGTACCAAACAGGTATTTAGATACTTTAAAATATCTAGCTAATAACAATAACATTATCATATTACCATCAGATAAAGATGGTGGTATAGTAATTATAGAGAATAACTCTTATTTAAAGAAAATATCTACACTACTATCAGACTAAAATACATACAGCATTAAAGACTTAAAAACTATAAACAAAAGCATTACAACTTTTAGCAACTCTTTCAAAAACCTTATCGAAACGATAAAAAATGGGCATCATATATTGAATACCCCCCATTATTCTCACATTATACGACCTCCTAAAAACGCATAAACCCGCCCATCCCTATATGCCCCATAATATCTGGTATCGGGTGCACCAAGCATAAGATCGCACAAGCCAATATTCTAACCGCACTAATGGACACCATCGGAGACTTATTAAACAAAATGAAAAAAAAAGACATTAATGTACGAAACTAAAACTATACACAGCGTAGACGTAATATGTTTATACACTAATTTTCCCATTAAAAGTGTTAAAATGTAGTGATCATTTAAAGTAAATTGCAAATCTATTGACCAAAGCTATTATAGGCATTGTTATTAACACCATAACAACAAAATAATACCAGGCATGATAATTGGATTATTTTTACGTTCTTTCAAAATCTGTAGTCCACAATATCTAGACGAATAATTCAAAAACATGACAAATTCATTAAAAACATTGCAATACCCACATATTTCATATAAAATGCAAAGACAAAAGCTCTACCAATAATTTCAAAAACAATAAACACAAATCTTATACACCGGGTGATTCTCTCCTGATTAAGCATCTTCTGTTACACACCCATGCTAATAATACAATAATGTGCAACACTTTAAGTAACTTGGGAATCTGGACAATACAAACTACATCACACGCTATAAAACAAACAGTAAAAACAACAAAACATTAAACAAGACTCATCTAATGAAGGTATATAAACTATACCATGCGGTAATTGTCATCAGATATACGTAGGAGAATACTCAACATGAACTAAAGAAATAGAACTACAACATGCTCATCATTTAAATTTTGAACGGGCTAGAATTGTTAAATTCATCTTTTATGAATTTCGGCAGAAGCACCTTGAACCAACATTAAATATGAACTCAAACAAAACTTAACATCATAATGACGTATATAATTAATGTCCATTTATCAACCAACTTATTTTATCCGGACAGAACTTGAATTTCGATCCAGGCTAGCTAATATGTATCACACTTCCAACATACTTTACAGATACTATCTATAATAAAATCAATTAATAACAAAAACAAAATAAACATCAACAAAAACATGTCTCATTTAATCAGCATTTTACACATTTGGAATTCCAACCGCTATATTTTATTTCGAAATAAGAAATAAACAACACATTTTTTTAATATTCTAAACACTATTTTCTCAAATCAATTATGCCAAAACATCGTAAAATAAATAATATTTTTGTTCGCCTTTTTTTCTTTTTCCATATATATGTGTGAGTATATATATATATATATATATATGTATATATATATATGTATATATATATATATATATATATATATATATATATATATATATATATATATATATATATATATATATATATATATATATATATATAACATAATATTAAATGAAATAATAAAATAAGGTGCGAATCAAATTTTATTATAATTCAAAATTCAGGCAAAGTAACTCAAAGTCCTTAACTCATGAGATTTCAAAGATAATTCTTCTCCTCAGAAGACCATTACAACAGTGACGTTACTGCAGGTGATAAAATTACACTTTGAAAATATATAAAAAATACATACAAAAATACATAAAAGTACATAACGCATAAAATATATCAAGCCAAAACATATTTATTTGTTAAAATATATACACAAATATATATATATATATATATATATATATATATATGTATATATACATATGTATATGAAGGTTAAATATTAATACCTTACTTTCTCCTCTATATATCGTATTTACCTCCTCTCTCTTACACTATTCAGTTATACGACCTTGATATCCCACTATGCCTTTCTTCAGCTTCGATAACCACCCATGAGACCTCAATAAACATGACGCATGCTTACACCTACTCCCTCATGGTTCAAATACCTTCAACTGCTACATATTTTCACCCAATACTTTCCACAGTTAACTTATTTTCTCAAACTGCTACCATTTTAACTCCCATAATTTATATTTTCATAAGCTACCCTTTCGTCATACATGAAACGCGCTTCCTTCTCCTCCATAATGTTTCCGCACACTGTCCACAGTTAACTCACCTTTCCCACTGCTCCTATCTATATGTAGCTCATTATTTAACTTTTCAGAGACAGCCTACTGATACTATTTAAAATATTTGTACTTGTGTGTTATTTCGTTAGCCCTATCATCCTGAGGAAGTCTTGAAATAAAAACGAAACATTGATGAATACATAAGTGATATTTTTAGTTTTACTTCTTTTCTTTTCTATTACGTTCGAATATTATTTCCATGTTTATCATTCATATATATATATATATATATATATATATATATATATATATATATATATATATATATATATATATACATAAGACTGTTGACTACGTTTGTTCGCCTTATTTCACATGAATAGGGTGTATTTCTATACTCAGCATAAAACGATTTAAATTGGCCTCATCTGTTAGAGCGGTCTGAATTTAATTAACGGGGACTTGTGTTCTAGGATTCGAATTATATATATATATATATATATATATATATATATATATATATATAGAGAGAGAGAGAGAGAGAGAGAGAGAGAGAGAGAGAGAGAGAGAGAGGTGGACGAAGAGTGATAAACATGCACGAATGTCTAAATTTATATCAAACTTCGATTGTTCAATGGAAGGTATATTCATTAATAAAATTATGTTTATAATTCTTTCCTTAAGCCAAGGCTTTTCAAAGATCGAGATCTTATCATCTTCGTCCATTTATCTTTATAATTGCTCTATCTCGTATATTGAGCTTTTACCATTTCACTATAGGTTCTTTCTACTAAAAGTCTATTTTCAGTTTCATATTTATTATATATATATATATATATATATATATATATATATATATGTATATATATATATATATATATATATATATATATATATATATATATATAGAGAGAGAGAGAGAGAGAGAGAGAGAGATATAAAGTAAGGTGTGTGTACTTATTAATTTATTTATATATGTACAGGGTAATATTCTCGATTAATGAACGGATCGTTATGCATTGTTGAATATGTATTCGAAAATACCGTAAGTCAAATAGTCACATATATTTGCTGTATGTATAGGCATTAAGAAACTGCACATATATAAAGTTAAAAAAAAAAACAATTTTATGAACCGATCAATATAAATTTTTGAATAAATATTCAAAAAAACCGGTGAGTAACATGGGACGTTTTTTTGTAAGCTTTACCATTTAAGGGGTGCGCCCCCGCCCTCCCACTTTTTCAAAATATGTCAGATCGAAAAGATTAATAGAAAATAATATATATGCATCAATTTCTTACTCATATTAAGCAATACATCTTTTTAAACGATCGATGATTGCGCGAATGAGCGCTATAATATGTATGTGTTTGGTAAAATCCTCAACTAGTGAACTTATTATAAATTATGGAAGATGTATTCTAGGCAACAGAGCAACTGAAGTGGGCACGTTATGTTTTGTAAACATTACTATTTAGGGGTTGACATTAAAAGTGTATTTGCATATACCCTTTCTCTGGCTTAGAACATAGAAGTACTTCCGTAACCCCAAGTGCACTTGTAAGAGACCAATGGGGACATGCCTTCTCTTAAATCTGAAAATAGATCCTATTTTCATGAAATTAAAATAATATAAAATTCTTCGGCGAAGACAATAAAACCTATACGTGTCCTTCACTCGTCTACCTCTCTATGTGTCGTCTTTGATGGAGCTATGGTGGCAGAACCTTCTTAAATTTTAAATATGTAATTCTGATGTTAATGAAATGTAAATTATATGTATAATACACTAAGTGAGAGAATGTTCTAAAAATACTGCTTCTACCGACTATATTAAGGAGGCGAACGGTGGGGAATATTTTATAAAAGAATTATAACATGGCTTATTTTAGCTTATGTAACATTTTATAGTGCTCCTCATTACATTCAGAGAAACATCGCGTCTTTCTGCTAGTTATACATTGAGGTTCTCAGTAGAATAGCAGATGTAGAAGCCTATGACGAAATTATAAGATATTTATGTGGGGCAATAAACGCGAAATGAGTATAATCAACACCAGTGGATTAAATTAAAATACACAAATATAATGCGTTGTCTTTATTACACATTGGGAAAGAGGTTATCATACAGCTACAACTATGGTAAAAACTAACATTACACCATTATGACGCGTCTTTTCACCGCTTGTACCATAGGACACTAGTTAAAATACGTCGGCTATATTTCTAACAAATCGAAAATTTGTTCGGGTACTGATATCGATCCTGACCCAGTTTTCGTGAGGTTCGACTCGGAAGCGTTCGGCTGTCCTACGCAAACGCCCGAATGGTGGACGAGCCGAATGGTACCAGACGACAATTTTGATACCGTGCTGCGTACTGCGATTGTAAGTTATATTTTACAGAAATTTTCTAAAATAAACAACAAAACAAATAAAACAAGCAAAACAGAACTAAATTACTTTTATCAAATAAATATGTTTAACCGTCACCCTAACCCTAAACCCTAACCCTAACCCTAAACCCTAAACCCAACCTTAAACAGTAAACCCTAACAACATAAAAACAAAAAAAGCAACACATTATTATCATAAGACGCAGCACCGTATCAAAATTGTCGTCTGGTACAAATCGGCTCGTCAACTCTCTGGCGTTTGCGTAGAACAGCCGAACGCTTCCGAGTCGAACCTCACGAAAACTGGGTCAGGATCGATATCAGTACCTTTGTTTGTAGTGTTATAGACGATTTCATGAAGCTATAAAAGTTAAAGGTACACTGTAAATAAAATCTTATGAAACATAAAAATAAAGTTTTAGTTTTTTTTTGTACATATATCATTCTATCTTTTTCGTTGTTTAATTTCCCAAAAAATATTTTTTTCTTTATTTAATTCATTTTTACCTTTTTTTTCCTGTTTTTTTAATTCTTTCTCTTTCCAAATGTCCAGGTCCTAATCGCACCGTCCTATTCAATTCGCTCTATTTACCTCCTGTTTCACTCTGGTTCATTGTGCTCTCCTCAAGCCCTTAAGAATTCAACTCGTCCTTGAATGGAATCAAAACTCTCTCAACGCGTCCTCTGTGTTCCAAGCCCCTAATTAACTACTATCTCTTTCCCGGCCTATCATGACTCTGTGCAGGTGCCCCAATTACTGACAACGGCTGATTGAACTCATGTTATGTTTTTTTTTCTATTCAAATAGATTTGAAATAAAGTTAATTAGTCATATAGTTTCGGGGAAACTCGTAAAAAAGGAGAAGAATTTTGTTAAAATGTTAGATTTGTTTTTATTGTTGCTTCATAGGAAGTAAAATATTGATTTTTTTAAGGTTCAGAACAAAAAGAAATATAGAAACAAGACAGAAAGGAGAATAAAAGCAATACACAGATAAAAAAGGAAATAATAAACATAAAATATATGCAATGAGAAATAGATGAAAATTGATGAAAGCAAATTATAATATGATTAAAAACAATAAAAAATGGAGAACGAAAATAAAATAAAGAATTAATAATAAAAACCTATTGAAATAATAAGGAATGAAGAAATCAGAAAATTGAAAAATATAACATCAATAAAAATAGAAAAAAAGACAAATCATTTAAAAAGTAAAACTGTAACGAAAATGGTTTCTTCGCAAAAAAGAACGAAAACAAACTGAAAAAGAAAGAACAAAAAACTGAAAAAAGAAGGAAAAAAAAATTATGAAAGTAAACATAAAGAAAACATAATGAATAAATAAAAAATAACACAAAATTAAGAGGTTATTCCGTAGTAAAATCGTACAACTATGCAATTGTTTTGCGTGTACACTTAGTTGTAACGTCATTAATTAAATGGGAAAGACAGAACAATTTCTACAGAATAATGAAGAAATGGTAAAATGATTAAAATTTTCATGAAATACTAGAAAATAATATACAACTTACAATATATGAAATAAACAGTTTAAAATATCATGGAAAACAAGAAAAATCAAATAAAAAAATGAAAATATCGATAAACGAATATACTCTAAGTTCATTTTGTTTCGTTTACTGTTGCTGCGCGTTTATAGCTTTGTTTACTTAGTATTATACAATGTTATTTGTTTAGTTTCGCCATCATTTTTCGTATTTGCCGATTTTTCTTGACACTTGACCTGTTTACATCATTGCATCATCTTTGGATGCTGTCAATCCTTTCTTTTCTCCTAAGTTGTACTTATTTGTTTACTTTTTTTTCAGAACTCATCCTTGTGCTTGTAATATAATTTGCATTTAAATAGTCTTTTTCATATTCCATATTCCTTTCAGTTGTATTGCAGGATCCATATATTTGCTTAGTTTATTATGATTCAGTGACATTCACAATGTGAAACAATTACAGAATAGTAAGAGAAACCAAAGAGCAAGTCATGTCAACTCCATAAGAGTTCACGATCATTCCGTATTGTACCGACCAACGCTATAAAATGATAGTGTATTATGACAGTTTCTACTCCCCTTAAACTCGTCTAATAGTATGTCTATATTTTGTGTTTGTTTTTTTTAAATTCGTACTTACATGTGATTGGTGAGTGTTCGCTGGATAGGCAGGTTGGTTTTCGCAATTAAGTATGTTCCTTAATATTTCGGGTACCATTATTATTATCATTATCATTAAAATCATTATTATTATTATTATTATTATTATTATTATTATTATTATTATTATTATTATTATTATTATTATTATTATTATTGTCATAATTATTATTCATTAGACGTTCTCTGGTTGTAACAAGTGATGTTCACTGACAACAAGTCTCATCAGATTCCCAGCACTCTGCGTCTTTTTCGATAACCATATAAAATCAATTTGCGTCATCGAAACAACTGTTTACCATTAGCCCGGCCGTTGATATTCTCTGGAATTAAAGTTGAAGTACGTCTGTTTCAGCACAATCAGCATTATTACAGTATATGTCTGGTTGGCGCTCGCCTTCAGCAATATTTCGATGCCCTTACACCTTCACGACAATTTTGTGACACCACATGTGTCTGTGTGTTTTAGTTTAGTATACGCACAACACACACACACACACACACACACATATATATATATATATATATAACATAAAATATAATAATACGAAATCACATAATTGTCGATGCAATAATTTATTTCAACCGTTCGGTTTTTTCAAGCATCACTCAGACAATTACATTTTTGATACTGATAGAAAATTGAATTTCCCTACCACAGTTCCAATATAATCAGAGATGGTGGTGGTAGCAATCAATTTGATACATCTTTTATAGAGAGGGGAAATTTAAAACTTATATTTAACTATGGCGGGCGAAGGGGAGGGATCTTTAAGTTAATCAACTAAAAACTGCCGTGTCAAAATTATGACACATACGACTTGGCGATATGATTTCGTGTTATTATATTTTATGTTATTATTGCTCTGTTTACTACATTGAGCTCTCATACCCGGATTTCCTCCTGGAATTATTCCATTATAACACAAATATATATATATATATATATATATATATATATATATATATATATATATATATACGGCAAGGTCCTTTAATAGAAATAAAAAGGTGGCAAATTAAAAGCTTAAATGCGAGTTCCGCCCATTGGATTGTCGAACACTAACAGCTTACTATGTGTGCGCTTGTAAAGGCATGAATGTACTTTATTCCTTGCTTTTTCGAATAGCTGTAAAGTTGGTCGTATCGGGCTGAGGAGTTAAGACTTAAGTGAAAAAGTTGAGTCGTGTCTTGAGTTGGACACGTGCAACCAGCAGAACATTAATCTCCACACTGACGATTCCCTAAAAAAATGAAACATATATGTATTTGGATGATAATTTAAAATATGTATTAGAATATTACTTATATATATATATATATATATGTATATATACTTATAGATATATATATATATATATATATATATATATATATATATATATATATGATGTGTATGTGTGTGTGTGTGATATAACTTTTCTAGTATACCAAACAGGGCTCGGTTTTAATCGCGTGTGGCCAAACCATGAATATTGTGATTACGCTTAACGAGCTGGAAACGCAAGAAATATTCGGGTGAGATTTTGAAAAAACTGGTTGGAAATAATAAAGATAAGAGAATGGAAGAAATCGGGTCAAGAATAAAAGAAGCGCTCGCAAGAGATTTAATAGCAAAGCGAGTCCGAATAGGGATTTTTATGATAGGGAAATAACGATGGGAATATTATGACCGTTATCAAGCGGGTTGGGAAAATTCGGCACAGAAGAAATGTAAATGGCCGCGCCGATTGTCTAAGTACCGAATGTGCAAATAATCTATATATTTATATGGGCATCGATAATATATATATATATATATATATATATATATATATAAATATAATTTATATTTGTATATATATAGATATATAGATATATAGAGAAAGAGCATATTCATATATATATAGATATATAGATATATAGAGAAAGAGCATATTCATATTCATATATATATATATATATATATATATATATATATGTGTGTGTGTGTGTGTGTATTTAATCAGCTTGTTTTTATCGAGGCAAATGTTATTAAACACCACGACGTTTTTAATTTTTGATGAGACTTTATTCTTTCAATTTTCTTCATAGTCCATTCAGCATTTTTGTCAAATTGAAGTTATGTACACAATTTCACCGAAAGAAATAATGGACTATTCAGAAAATTGGAAAAAAACGTCTGAACAAACTAAAACAATCCGTGTAATTTAATAACAATTGTCAGAATATATATATATATATATATATATATATATATATATATATATATATATATATATATATATATATACTATTGTTTCATTTCACTTCAGTCGAAAGTCTCTGAAATCAAGAGGCCCTTTCCCCCCAACACTTAATCTTTATATTAGATACATAGATATTCGATCATTCTATTAAAGTTCTACTTTATTTCTCAAACGTTAAGTAAGTAAAGAAGTTTAAAACAACGTTAATGTTCCTCTCCTCAATAGATTAGTTAACTATTTTATAGTATATCTAAATTGTGGTATTTTGGTCTTACCGGATTCCAGGACAAGAATCCATATAGTCGCTTTCAGTAACTAACGTATTTCTTTTTCTAGAGGCAACCTCCTATTGAGAATGTTGTCTAGTTCTCATATAAGCAAGTGTCGGGGTAGCTTTAAAGGAGGTATCTTATTTGGGCTTTGTATACTATGTTATTTGGAATATTTTGTCAGGTTTTACTTGTAGGTGGAAGTACCCTTATGCCATACTTTCCTGACAAACCCTTATACAGAGATACTTTAGAAGCTCGAAGACAGTGTCTAGTAGACATTCATGTTATACATATTTATACATGAATATATGCTTATAAAAATCACTATTAAGTAGTTTGATCGTTTACTGAGACCTTCGGTTACACGGAAACACTTCAAACTCAGTTCGCATAGTTAAATATACCAAATGAATTCTATTTTACAGTCAATGTTGTGATAATCTAACAGCATTGACTAAAAACGATAGTTATTTGCAATCTTTATGCTTGCAAGGTTTCCTTGAAACCAAAGGTATCCATGGACGATCAAACAAATATATATTTTTCAATAAAACATCAATGCCATCGCATAAGTAACTGAGCACTTGTGTAATTTCCTCTATACTATGAACTCAATACTACACTGCAGATATATACATGATGTTACAGCAACATCCGAAGCAAGTGCTTCCCCAAATCGCCGCTTACATTGGCTGTCACAATTGACGATCTGTAAAACGATAAAGAAGGACATTGGCTACTCATCCTACCGCAAATCCATCCGTATGCTCATCACACATGCCTCCAAGTGGTCATGTTAGACTCAGTCGAAAAGCGTAACCACCGGTCCGCCAGGATGCCGAGATTATTATTTGATGAAAAAAGGTTTCGAACATGTACAACAACAGGTGATTCTGAAGTGATTTCGAGGAAGTTCTCGTCTTAAAGCATTCGAAGTTTCCCTCGTCTGTCACATCCTTGGCATCATCTCCGTTCTTCTCTCAAAAGGGTCTACGAGTCACCTGCCGATATCAACCAGAAGGTGCTGAGTAGCGTGGTGAAGCCCTGGTTAGACGCCCTTACATTTTACAGCAGGGCCCGGTTCCTGCACACGAGGCTAAGACGACTTAGGCGTGGCTGCTCAAGAATTTTACTCACAAATGGTCGTCAGACTTGTAGACGCCCTCCTAACACGACGGCAACCTCCTCAGCTATTTATTCTCCGCCCTGATTGAAGCAACAATACGGTGTAGTCTAGGAAGGCGCCATCGCGGGGGCCTTTCGTCGCTATAGACAAGCACATGGACGCCAACACGTGTGACACATTATGCGCCAGCTCCGAGCTGGTCATCCACGTCACCGACGGTCACATTTACAAAAATAATGTAGTAAAACACTCTAACTGTTGGTAAATAAATTGTCGACTCTCTGCATATACAACTTTTTTTTTTTACATCCTATTCTGTTTATGTCTTGGCAAGTGTCGTATTTTATTGCACCTCCCTCTCTCTCTCTCTCTCTCTCTCTCTCTCTCTCTCTATATATATATATATATATATATATATATATATATATATATATATATATCACCCGATGTGAATAATTCTTCTACAGTGACGATTCCCGTTAAGGATGAAACGTATACATTCGTGGGTAAACATATATTTATGTATTTATAATTCAGTATATATATATATATATATATATATATATATATATATATATATATATATATATATATATATATATATATGTGGGTGTGTGGGTGTGGGGGGGGGTCGTGTGCGTGGGTGTGTGTGGGTGGGTGTGGTCGTGATCTATAATAAATAGGCCCTGTATTGTAGAGCGGAATGCCACTTTACTTGCGAAATATTTC
>OY744548.1:29547992-29555492 GCA_963556195.1 Sepiola atlantica
CTTACTTCTCCTTTAACTTATCTATCTCTTTTTCTTATCTTAAACTTCCTTTCTTTATTCATATGTTTTTCTTTCTTCTCTTAAATTTCCTTTCTTTATTCATCTTTTTTTTCTTTAGACTTTTAAACCTTCTCTCTTTATCTGTTTCTTGTATCATTCTTTACATTCATCTCGTTATTTTATTTGTATTCCTCTTCTTCTTGAACTTCTTTCATTTATCTCCTCTTCTACTTGAACTTCTTCGTCTTCTTATTCGTCATTCGACTTATCTCACCGGTCGTGAGAAGTGATTCTCACTGATAAAGATCAGTTGTGTTCCATGTATTTTGTGTGCGAAACCTTTTTTCATTACTTCAGTAATCTCCGCTAGATTTCATTACTGTTTAAACTCCATCGATATTGCCACTAATTTTTTGTTGATATAAACTAGTGCTCCCCCTAGTATCTGAGTAAAAAAAAGACCGATCAGTAATTCAAAACAATTTGTTCATTTCAATTGTGACCTGGATGAAGCTATCCCGCTATTACTTATCTCTAAAGCCTTTCGCTGATTTAGGCAGTGTTCAGCTTCCGATCCGTAGACAAGTTACCACAGAATTTCTCCCCAGTGAGCAAAAATATAATCGTCTTCAGTCCAATCCCAATAAATACTTTTCATATACGGTCCTCATGAGGAAACCATTTATTTATTCAAGTCATCATCTTCAACTCTCCCATAATGTCCATCATCATTCAACTGCCACACTAGCCAGCTCATTAATCTCTATCCACGCATGGCTTTCAGCCTTGATAAGTGGTGACTCATTAGTACATAAAATATTCTCTTATTTCGTTTTGTCTTAATATGTTTTTTTTATTCGAGTTTGCGTTTATTCATTTGATACTTTACAGTTGATTTCTCACTGGTAAACACAATAGATGTATGCGGGAGTTTGAGTTTCAGATTACTAGTACGCTAGTCATCAACATTGCAACTAACGTGTTGTTCTGGTGGCAGCTGTTAACTCTTCCATTATCGCTGTTAAAAGCCGTTAACGTTATCTGAGATTTGAGTGACAATTAGCGTTATAAAGATTCGAGTACTCTCCGCGATTTTTTCATTCGAAGTTAGAATTGTGCACCTCGTCTTTCAGTTTTTCAATCTTCTCTGAACGTCTATGACAAGTAGTACCTAGTGTTATTGTTGTCATTGCAAATATCTTTCTATTTACCTACTCAGACAGCATGTTAAATGCATATTTTTAATTCTCTTAGAAAGTACTATATTATGAGTTTATTTTACCGATTGATCACTGCGTATCAAGGCCCGGGGAACACTCAATGGCAAGCGTTAAAACGATTGTGTGTTGGATGTTCTCACTGAATTGGAAAACGTGGGTGGATTAGCAGAGGATTACTTAAGTGGAGTTGATTTTCCAAGAAGACGGTTCGACAAGTATTTGTTTAAATAAGAATTGAAGACGACTATGCTGTGTCGGTTGGGAAGCAGAATCGTGGCATCTTGTTCTACAGATAAGATGTTCTAGAAAAGAAACCTTGTTCATGGAAGTTCCGTTTGGTTTTTAGTAAAGAGAGAGAGAGAGAGAGAGAGAGATAGAGAGAGAGATAATACTGTTTGTTGTTGTATGTGTAGGTAGACCCGTTCTTCCTGCGCATGTCTAACATGAAGACCAGGACGTTGATCTCAGTCGAATACTTACCAATAACATAACGATACAGTTGTGGTTTGTCATAAAGACCTTCCATTTGTCAGGTGGTTTCCGCACTCTGCAGCTTTTCTTGATATAGTGGATTTGTTCGTCAATACGGCGAATTGTATGCTGCCAATTCGCCCTTTTATTCTATTTTTTAAATCCCTTTCTCCAGTTTTTCTGAAGATTTCCCAATGCCCGAAAACTGCTGGTATCACGGCAGTTCTCTTTATCGTTCATATTGCCTTCAGCGGAAATGCACGATCCATATAGGCACTTAGTTTTCTGTTCTCATTCAGCTTGATCCTGTGATAAAGTCAGACTTTAAAAGTTGCTATTTGACAACTTATTATTTCTTATATTGACCATTGTTATTCCCGGGCTTTTTGCTTTCATAATCGTTGTCGGGTTAATTACCTCGTCCAAAGGAATTACATAGCTTCATTTTCCAATATGGCCGTTAGAATGTCACATTCAGTCTCACTGATAGTATTGTAAGGACTCCTGAATCTGGCGTTTGGTATCAGTTTGTCTACAGGAACTGCTGGAATGTGACGTGTTCCATCTATACCGCCTTCGGCTCTCCGTTTCTATTGTAGATGAGGATAGCTTTTTACAGGAAATTTCATCTGTTTTTTGCCACATCTCTTAGTACTGGATACCGCTCCACATTGCTCATCAAATGTATTTGGTGAGGGAACCGGTTTAATAACGACGATAACCAACGATGCGACAATAGGTATTAGGAAATATATTTCTAATAGACATTTATTTACACCTTTTGTCATACGTGTCGCGGGTAAGCTGTAAATAAATAGAAGCAGCTTATTTTCTGTTTAACATGAAATACAAATTTAGTAATGATAAACGTGTAGTGTTTGTCTTGTTCTCAATCATAATAAGTGCACCCTTTCTCGACTTATTCATATTTTATGTTTGTCTTATGCATGGTGCGAATGTCTGTGTAGCTAAATATTAACCCACATTAAAACCTGATCTTGTGTCACATCCAACCTTCTTGTACATACACTAAATAAGAACAATGCAACCTAGTGCATACATATAACAGCAGCATTCGCACTGTCAATGTAATTTGTATGAATTCTGGTTGTATAAATATGAACAGATGATGTTATGCTTTTTTGTTTTGTTTTTATTATTCCCAACTGGTAAATGATATCTTCAAGTCCACAAACCGGAAATGAGTTCTCCTCTTTCAGTGCGACTGCGCCGATATTTTCCATTGTTCACTTTTTCGACCAAATTTATAAACACTTCAGCGTTTACAATTCGAGGCTTTTACATTACGTGCCGACTTGAAAATCATCAGACCCGAGATGTGGCATTTATAGATAAGTATTTATTTGTATATGCCATAATGCTGATATATATATATATATATATATATATATATATATATATATATATATATATATATATATATATATATATATATATATATATATATCAGGAGAATACTCGTCCTAAAGGGGAATAAACAATAAGCATTGCTTTAGTTTTAAATTTTAATGTTGTTTTCTTTTTTTGTGAAGTATTATACGGTTTCATTGACATCAAACTACATGATAAGTAGAAAATAATGTGCTCAAGTAACTCACCTTGTTACCTACAATAGATATTTTATAATTCGTAATGATAAGCTCAATAGTTTTTGATTCAACGAAGCAAATACACGCGCGCCGAGAATTTTTAAAATGTATTACTTTATAACGCTCAACATTTGATGCACAGACATTTATTTCCTAAAATATTCTTGCACCTATCTATTTTAAATGTCTTTTCATGGCTGGCGAGTTCAAATTGGCGCACTCTATGAATGCTATACTGTTCAAAAGACATACAATGTGCACATGTTACTCACCGTGTTTCCGAGAATATATGTTCAAATGTGCATAAGTACAAGTTTATAAACTTGAAAATTAAAACAAAATAATTTTATATATATATATATATATATATACACACACTCACTAAATGTTAAATATACTCACCGCATTTATACGAATAGTCATAAGTATGCGGACATTTGCTATAAAAATGAATAGTTTTGGGGGGCAAGAATATATATTTCAAAATTTAAATCATAAAAATGATATATGTATGCTGCTCCACTTAATGTTTACATTTACAAACAAAACATATTCACCCATGCTAGTCACCGTAATTTTGAGAAAATATATTAAACATCTCATAGAAGATTATCCCGGCGCTCTCTCTTTCTCTCAATATCTCTTTTTCTATATATATATATATATATATGATATCTATAAATAAATATTAATTATTTATTACCTACAGACATCGATGTTTCATGCTAACGCAATCTAACGCCACTGATTTGTAGTGAGGAGCGTTTCCCCGTTGGCCACCGCAAATTAGCTAATAATTAAGGAGGAATTTCACTTTGTAAATACCGAGTCGGCGGGAATTCTACAACGATATGATATCTATAAATAAATATTAATTTGTTATTACCTACAGACATCGATGTTTCATGCTAACGCAATCTAACGCCACTGATTCTTAGTCAGCAAATTAGCTAATAATTAAGGAGGAAATTCACTTGGTAAATACCGAGTCGGCGGGAATTCTACAACGAGCAGCGAAAGTGATCTACAACTGTGTTTGACCTCGCAATGAAGCTATTAGTACTGCTTGTTATTAAACTTACTCAGAGTTCCCGGCCTTTAGTAAAGGGGGCTTATAATAATATTCGTGAATAAATATTAATTATTTATTACCTACAGACATCGATGTTTCATGCTAACGCAATCTTCAGTGCAGGAAGTTCATTTCCGACGGTCGACGGGCTCGAACTATGATTACAAATCGCCACTGATTCGTAGTCAAGAGCGTTCCCCCCGGTTGGCCACCGCATATTAGCTAATAATTAAGGAGGAATTTCACTTTGTAAATACCGATTCGGCGGGTATTTAAAAAGGAGCAGCGAAAGTGATCTACAACAACAAACTGTGTTTGACCTCGCAATGAAGCTATTTGTACTGCTTGTTATTAAACTCACTCAGTAAAGGGGGCTTATAATAATATTTATAAATAAATATTAATTATGTATTACCTACAGACATCAATGTTTCATGCTTACACAATCTTCAGTGCAGGAAGTTAATTTCCGACGGCCGGTGGGCTATATATTTACATATATTTTTTTGCCTTATAAAAAATTCGGCTTTTTAAACGTTTGTCTTGAATGTTCAATTAGATCTTTTCAACGCTTAATTTCAACGACAGTTATTCCCCATTGCACAGAATAAAATTTACCTTAGGCTACAAAAATAAATAAATAAATAACCAAACTATTAAGTGAAATAACTAAACTAAAACTTTAAAATCTTAAAAACTAAAACCTAAAATAGAAATACAAGAAACCACGTGTTAAAAGAAGGTCACCCATTATATTGACACAAGAAAGAAACAGGGTATATGCCACTCTATAGAAAACATAACAATAAAATAGGAAACAGGAAGTACAATTTACCGGACTGTTGTTCGTGAGAAGCTCAACGATTGGCTAAAGGAACAACACATAATCTGATTGGTTAACTAGTTAGCCGTGTATATAAAAATGCCCGGCAAAACTAACTCTATGCATTTTAGCCTGAAGATTCCGCCCGGGGATGAAACCCGGAAGGCACTGTGTAGCTTATTGCTATACATATATTTTCATAACTTACTACTTAGCGTTATTCACGTATCGACCACTGTTGAAGTACATACTGAAAATAGATACATAAAGCATTATATTCCCTTTATAAAAATTTGTATATATATATATATATATATATATATATATATATATATATTAGCATTGTGTATTTCTATCCCGAGCTGTAAATTTAACATGACTGGTTTTATTCTTTCTTAAGTTTGACAAATTTCAAATAAATGAAAAAATAAAGTAAAATGATAGATTTTTCGCTCGGAACAAAGTGTAGCATCTGTTCTGATTCTACACGTAGTCTATTCTATTCTCAGTCAGTAGAGGAGATATTTTTTAGACCAAACCAATGTTTATTTTAATTTCAATCAATCCAGATTGATCCTTTTGGGAGAGCAAGATTACCCAACATTAAAAACTGACCTTGTGTCTTACTTTGCGTTCTTGGGAAGGTAAGCAAATAAGGAAAAATAAAGTTAAACACCGTTTTTGCTGTTTAGTTATCTAATACATTTAGTTTGACCCTTTTGCTAGAAGAAAACCGTAGTATCTGTTCTGATATTACTCTTTATATTCTCTGTTATCGGTCCATGAAGGATAAACATTTCTAAACTGAGGCAATCTTTTATCGTGCCCCAATCCAGAGGTTCTCTTTTTGGGATCTAGATTTCCACACCATTTAAAACCGATCATGTGTCTGACTCTGTCCTTGTGGGCAAGTATATAAATAGGGGCATTTATACACTCATCCCGACGAATCTAAAATTATAAGCGCAATTTGAATCCCCGTTTTAACGATGAAAATTATCTTTTAAATTTTAGCGTGACTGAACGAGCGAGCGGCTGACAGACGGAGCTTCTATCAGAGATGCGCAGATGCACCTGAACAAAGAGTGAAGCGCAAGATACTGATAGTTAACATTTATTGATATTTGCCCCTTTGTTGTCGCTAAGATGGGAAAGATAGAAGCTTTCGGCTGGTCATAAAAAAGCGAGATTACTCAGTGCCCGTGTCGATAAAAATCCGGTTAACAGAGAATGAGAAAAAGTCTCACACGAGGCACGACGAATACGATTGACATCAAAACTATGCAAATCGTCAACTGTTCCCACAGCCTTTGATGTAACTCTGATAATATAGATGCCAGGTTAAAATATTTCCATCATTCCACGCCTACAAAGCAGCAGGGGAGAAGAATCCATCTTCATCTTTTATAGAGATTTTTATCACAGAAAATATCATTAACATACTAATAAAAAATAACTATTTGGCCAAGTAACAAAAACCCAAAAGTGAATGTAAAAAGTTAGTAAGTTTATCAAAGCGAGAAATTGCTATACACACACACACACACACCCACACACACACAAACACACATATATATATATATATATAAATATATATATATATATATAAACACGTATATATATATATATAAACACGTATATATATATATATATATATATATATATATATATATATATATATATATCAATAAACGCAACACATACGTTTAATCTTCTATCGATACCTTCGGTTTCAGAGACACACAGGGCATTCAGCTCGAATGTAACCGATTTTCCAGTCGATGTAATGGTATTATAAAACACTATGCTACTCTGCATCTGGTCTTAAAGCGTTTTACACTATTAAAATAAGGGATTAAGAATCGGTTATATTCAATAACTTTAGATGGCTGGCTTGGTCTACTGGGTGTCTGGGAAACTAAAGGTATCGATGGAAGATCAAACTAATGTAAATTCACACTTAAAATTTAAAAAAAATGCGTGACTTGCAAAAATCTGCACTTTTGGATGAAACCCCGGTACATTGCTGAAATATGTAAATACAGTATCTAAATAAATTATATATATATATATATATATATATATATATATATATATATATATATAAATGAAGAAGAATGGAAAGGAATTAGAGAAAGCAAAAGCCAAATCAAAATTCAATTCAAAAGTTTAAAGCAAGGTATATTCCGCAAAAAGGCAATTTATTCAAGTTAAATTTTCCTTAAGCCAGGCTTTTCAAAAATCAAGATCTTATCATCAGAGGAAGTCGCTGGGATAGATAAGTTGGCAATGGCCAAGATTTAA
>OY744548.1:29560492-29620492 GCA_963556195.1 Sepiola atlantica
AAATTACTTAAACTTTTTAATAGACGCATCATCTGTCTTATTTACAGTTTTTATAGTTGTGATAACAGATTTTTAAGGTTAAGTAATTTGCATATTGCTTTTGTTAAAGTTAATTTATAATTTAACTATCATTTGTTATTGTTTTGTAAATCAATGATTTTTTTTAATTTTCATATAACAAATGCTCTGTTTGCAATTTTGTTTTCTTTTCTTGACAAATATTTAGTATTTGTATTAAAACGTTTTCTAATGTCGTTCAAATGTTTCAGAAAAATAGAGTCGGTCGCTTTAAAGAAAGAGCGACCGATTCGATTTTTCCAAATTTTCTGTGAAAACGCGAGTTACATGTTACGCAATGAAGAAATATCCGAGTAAAGTATATAAACATAACACGAAATAAGTTTTACTAAAGAAAATAAACTAATCTCTCTCTCTCTCTCTCTCTCTCTCTCCTACTCACTTCTTTTTTCTCTCTCTATCTTGTTAACGACTCCGTATTATTGTTTTTGTTTTTATTGTTTGAAGCAATAGTTTCATCGATAGTAAAAGAATACATAAGATGCTACACTTTAAATTATCATTTGCACGAAATATAAAAATGTAATTGACTAAAAAAATTAGGCACAAGCCATCAAATGTATGGGGAATTGTAGGTCGTTGGCCATCCTTGGTCAACATGTATAAAAAATGTCTATCTTACTCTTAACTAGAATCATCTTAGTCACCACAATGCCCCATTTATTCATACTTAAAATATCTACAAATTGTTGAAAACATGTTTTCATAAATACATTTATTTACAGAAATTCATTGGATTAAAATGGGAAGTGGGATCTTGGAAAAAAGGGCCGAGAAATCATAAAGAAATGTCTATGACCCCCCCCCCAATAAAACTGATTAAATATATGATCTGTTCATAGGAACACTTTAGTGTAGTATCGGTTCTGTTGTCATAAGACCGTCCTCCCAGGAATTGCATCCTCCTCTTTTAAGGGGTTGGAGGTAGTACTCCCAGGTCTTACCTCCTACTGTGAAAGAGGCTTAATGTAATATCTGTTCCTTTGTCATGATACCATATTCCCAGGCACTACCTTCTTTTTTTTGGGGGGGGAGGTGATAGTGTAGTATTTTTTCTGTTTCTACGATACTATACTCACAAGCATTACCTTCTGCTTTTATAGTGATATTTTCCCAGGTATTACCGCCTCTATTTTGAGGAGGTATTGTAGTACCTGTTCTATTGTCACGATACCATCCTACCAGACATTACCTCCTCCTTCGAGGATTAGTGTAGTATATGTTCGTTATTACCTGCTCTTTTGGGGGTCAGTGTATGTAGTTCGTCTATCAGGAAATAATCCCAGCATAGCAAAATGCGGCCGGAGGGAGCATATATTTGCTAGTAATATATATATATATATATATATATATATATATATATATATATGTATATATTATTTCTCTTTACTTCACAGTTGTTGTTTTGTTAGTCGCATGGTCTTAGGCGTTCAGACAAAAGGTAAAATGTTGAGTCTGAGGGTTTCCAATCGTGTAGACAATCATCTTCCACGAGATGAAACGAAATGTAAAAATTGTTATCATAGTATTGTATATATATATATATATATATATATATATATATATAACAGCTCTATATCGGAATTGAACAGGATTTAGACAGCAAATGTGTGACAAATAAAGGGATACATATTCACTTTCTATATTGATAATGTAAAAATGTACTTCAACATTTTATTGCAGTTCATAGTATCACCGATAATCAGAAGTGAATCGGAATAGTTATATATGTAGTTAGAAGCGGATACAAGAACACCAAAGCATAAACATACGATACAACACAAATATATTGAACCCATCGCTTATGTTAGAATAGTCTGCATCGGGAAATTGGTTACACATATAGCAGTAAATTTCTTATTTCCAATTTAGCATAATGGTTAGAGGTGTAATCCTCAGGCGTCTCATAAAACATACTACAAAAATAGTACATGGTGCCTCGTTGCTAAACAATTAACATTAAAATGTGAAGATCAAGGAAAAGTGGAGCAACCCAGGGAAAAAGGTGGCGCTTTATTTTACCTCACGGTGTAATAACTCATTAAATTGAAGCCTTCGGGTCGCTGTCGACTGCGATCGATCCGTTATATATTAAATGCTATACTATTTATTATCGTTTTAAAGAAGTAATAATTTGCGCAGAAACTATCCCCTTCATCAGTCTAGAATGACATGAGCGCTGATGTTAATCCTTTACGACTTCCAGTGTATTCTTGGCTTGTATTTATCAATTCCGGTTACATATTTGTCTACGCTCAAATACGTTTCAAGCGCGTATATTTGTTTAAAAGTCATAAGTGTGATTCAACTGTCAGGCTAATTTAAAAATTTGGGGAGGTTGGGGAGAGATTTATGATAAACGAATGCATGTACTTGTTGCGGTTGATGGTAACTGCCGGAAATTGCGCACTTGACTGGATAATGATTAGCTTAAAAGCAACTAAACATCGTTATGGTTTATGCGATTAGAGATATTTCTGACACTTTCGATGCTCTTTAGTGTGATATCTTCTTTGATTTACTTGTATTTTACCGTCTTGGACTGCCGGTTTAGTGATTCTTCCTAAGCTTTGCATAAAGTCTCAAAATATGACACGTTTACTCATTTAATTGCTGCATGCCTGGTAGCCCATCCGGAACCTGCACTCTCGGTACCACTTCCAAACAAACCACCTACAAAGCTTCCAGTGTAAAATCAAAAAGCACTTACCTCAGCCGATTATCTACACACCGTGCAGAATGTAACTTTTCTTATCATGCGTTCGTTCAGCATAACTGATTACATGATTAGACGATAAAACCGAGAAACCTCCGGATGTAGACCAATCTATGGACCGTCCTACAGTTTGACATACTTAGAGACCCTGAAATACCAAATTATTTTAATGTGTTGTTGTTACTTTATACGAACGTGTGTGTACCGCTTCAACCAGTTCCACTGCCATAGAACTCATAGTCACCAGATAAAGCTGAGTTCCGGCACTGTCGGTCAGCGTGGTAAATTTATATTAATTTTCTCTTGGTAGAGGTGGATAGCTAAAAGCCGGCCTGTCTACAAATGAATTCATCAATAAATAATAATATGATAAATCCCCAAGAGATATACTGGATAATGGCTAATGGCGTCCCAGAAAACAAAGTCATAACTAGCAATTAAATAAAACCCTAGACAGACTGGACACTGGAGAATAGCCAGAGAAGACAAGATAGAGCTGCAGATGAACAATGTGATCAAATGACAGATTATATCGAGTTATCTCATAAAAAAATGTTGAGCTTTAAAAAGAGACTTTGTTATATTCAATTGAAATAGAACCCGATATTATAATATGAAATATGTCTACGCATATATATATATATATATATATATATATATATGAACTCGATCGGCAATCGATACCAGCGCTTTCACTAGAACAGTGAAAATCCCACTCTTCGCTTTAAACAATACCAAATATATCGTTTATTTGGTCGACAGACAATCGGCTGAAACACTGATGAACTTATTATATTTAGTATCTATCGACCCTGTGTTTGACCGTCTGTAGCTCTTTCCATCCTTCTCTATTTCTTCCCGTCTGCTCTTTATATATATATATATATATATATATATATATATATATACATATCCACTTATAATATCATGGGCACTTTTTCTGTGGTTGTGTGTCTGTCTGTGTCCGTCAGTCAGAGTTTATTTAAACGAATATTTTAACTTATTTTAGATATGAAAAAAGTATGCATTAATAGTAAATAATCTGACGCCATGACCGGAAATCAAAACAGGAATCTTGAGATCTTCAGTTTGACGTTCTACCATCGTTTTAAAACATTCCTTTATCAAAATGATTGTAGCGTTGGCGTGACGTCGTAGATTATGAATTACGTCATGCTTCAAAGCATACATTGAAACATAAGCGATTATAAAAAATATAAATATAGATGAGAACACACCATCAATTGCGTTGGTGATTATTTAAAGAGGCCAGAACAATTTATTTAGCTTTAACTATGTATTGTACGTATCTTTAACAATTATATACTTCTAGACAAGTAAATAGGAACTCCCCATTGCAGGGAGCAAGAGAGAAAGGGTGATGCGGTAATCTAGCAAAAGTATGCGACTGGAGGGAACATATATTTGATCGTCCACTTATAATATAATGAGCAATTACTCTGTGGATGCGTGTGTGTGTCTGCCCGTCAGTCATACTTTTTTTAAACGAATATTACATCAATACTAAGGAAGAAAATCCCAACAAATAAATCGGACGCCATGACCGGAAATCGAAACTGAAACCTTTACATCGTCAATGTGATGTTCTACGAACTGAGCTATTTAGTTCTTAAAACATTACTTTAAAAATAATTATAGCTTTCACATGACATTGTAGATTTATGATTCATGTCATACATTATTAATACTGTTACAAAATATTTTAATACTGCAAAATTATGTAATTAGCTTACACTATGTAGGGGGTGACATTGTAGCCTAGCAAAAAAGGTTCTCTCCTGTCATATTTATGTACTAGTCTAATCATAATATAATGGACAATTTCTCTGTCTGTAGATGTGTGTGTATCTGTATGTCCGTTTGACAGTCAGTCGGCAAGAACTAGTTTCAATGAATATCTTAACTCCTTTCAGAAAAGAAATGTCGCGGTAGCGTAGCAAAAATGTGCGACCGGACGGAGCATTTATTTGCTACTCTATATAATAAAAGAGAACATATGTATGTGCGTCTGTCTATTTATTGAAAAAGAGCGTAGAGCGTGTTCCTGAATATGGCAGTTTATGCACGTGTAGAATTCTATAGAACTATGATAAGATTTGTCTTAACAATCTGCGAGCCCTTTTCAGGAAGATACGGACCCTTTACCAACATTTTCCACGTGAAATAGAAATAAAATTATCAATGTAATTTAGAAAGACAACTTTAAAATTTGTTGCTCACTTAAGAGAGAGTGAGACTGAAAATCTTGTGTGTGCTGTTTCGATCATGCCTCTGATTTGTTTTCATGTAAACAACATTTTTTAACCTTTTTAAAATATAATAAAATGTTAAGTGAATAACCTCGTGGATATTGGTATATTTAGGACTTAACACCTTTGCATGTGTATGTTCGTGTGTACCCTCTCTCATTCTTTCTCGCCTTCTCTCTGTTTACATATATATCTAGATCTCTCTCTATATTTCTCTCTCTCTCTCTCTCTCTCTCTCACACACTATATATATGAAGAGTTCGAACGCGAAACGCGATAAATCAAATTTGTTTACATTGAGACCTTAAACAATACACACACGAATATATAAAATATAGACTTCGAATAAAAGCTGATTTTAAGGGCAATCAAAAATAAATTATTTCCGTATCATACTATGTAACAAAGAGTTTTGGGATATTTGCCGAGTGTTAAAATACAACACGTTTTGTAGGTATGGTTTCGTGATTTTGAAAATGGCGTTTATCGCGTTTTGCATTCGAACTCTTCATATACATATATATATATATATATATATATATATATATATATATATATATATATATATATATATATATATATTTGAAAATGTTAGACGCCAGACAACAGCCGCGTGAATTTATATCAATAAATGAAATATATTAATCATTTTTTTAATAAATTTTATAAATCCGAATTTTCAGTTTAACAAACCTTTATCATGGCAGAAATACATATATCTTTCCTTTTTTTCTTCATTTTAAAAGTCAACGGAAAAGCAAAAGATCGACAGTTCTCTCCGATATCATTGGAGTGTTCTTTTCTATATATGTATGGTGCAAGCAGTTGATACGCTCAATCATGGTTTAGAACAATATTAGTGTCACTACAGCACTGAAAGCGTCGTTAAGAGATATATTTGGAATTTCAGTAACCCGTCAACAATTTTCAAATATATCTCTTAATAACGCTTTCAATGTTGTAGTGACACTCATATTATTCTAACCCATGTCAACGCATCAACTGCTTGCACCGGACATATATAACAAGAACACTCAAATAACATCGAAGAGAATCGTCAATCTTTGGCGTTTTCGTTGACTTTTACCATGAAGAAAAAAATAGAATATATACATACTGTCTGCCATGCCAACAATTTGTTAAACCGGAAGTATATGTATTTCATGTAAACACAATAAATACGAAAGATAATAACAATGAGAGTTCAAAATAAGTAAGAAAAATTAAATTAAATAATTTTTGTTAACGATAAAAACATGGATTTTAATATAATTACCTTAAAGCCGAGTAAACGGTGCTGCTTCAATTGTGTGTCTTATTTAATATTTAAACGAGGTAATTAAATAAATGGGGAATAATATATGTGATATAAAAGCAACATATAATCTCTTTCTGCTTCTAATTTTATATCCATGCAGATAGAATATTAAAATATATCAATGCTTTTCTGTTATAGCGCAAACTAATTTAGGGAGAAAATGAATGAGAAAACAGTTTTTGTGTATGAATATATATATATATATATATATATATATATATATATATATATATATATAAAACACATGATTCAATTGGATATTATTTATCAACTTAGCGTTAATAAACACTGTTTCATAAAGATCAGACTTTTGTAGGTAACTGATAAGGTGTAAAATATGTGAACGAAAGAATAATAAGTTAAATCTATATTTCTCTTACAGTCGGTGGTGACTAGTGCTATGCTGCAGAACTATGCTTCAGGACAGTGTTATCCCTAGAAATACACAGGCACAAACACATACATATATATATATATATATATATATATATATATATGTACATATATATATATATATATATATATATATATATATATATATATATATATATATATATATATATATATTGGCAAACCCACTCCTACACTGATGAAAGTACAAAAGCTGAACCGATATCACTGTAAGTACAAGAATACGTTAATACTAAAAAATATTAACAGCATATATATATATATATATATATATATATATATATATATATATATATATGCTGTTAATATTGTTAACATATATATATATATATGTATGTATATATATATTTATATATATACATATATATATATATATACGATCTTTTTTTAATACCAACATTAATAAATAAATATTACGCTCGTACTTATTTATTTTTTTTTTATAATCGAGCACTCTGCTGCGATTCCCTTACACTAACCTTACACACACGCACACACATACAGATACACATATATATATATATATATATATATATATATATATATATATATATATATATATATATGTCATGTTTTGTTTATATATTTTGTTATCTGGATCTCTGATCTTCTCACGAAGGCAAAGTTAGACACAAAATCAGTGTTTATGTAGGGAAAATCCAGCTCCCCCAAAAAAGGGCATTCGTGATTGGGACAAATTGAAAGGTTGCCTAAGTCTAGACGAATGTATCCTACACTGACGGAGGACAGAAAAAATAAATGGAAGAATCAGAACAGATACTACACTTTTCTCCTCACAAAACATCTGTTTGTGTCGGCTTTTCTTTCTTCTTTTCTATTATTCAGACCGACTGTTTGTAGTTATTTTTATCTCCATCTCCCTCTCCGTCTCTTTCATTGTCATGCATATTTATTTTTGTGTATTCTTATGACTGAATATGTGCTTGCGTATCTTTGACTCCTCCATTAGTATTTCTCATTGTCTGAGTGTCCCTTTAGCTCTCTCGTCTCTCGTCTCTCACTTCATCTCTCGTCTCTCACTTCATGCCTTTTTCTCTTTCTCTTTCTCTCTCTCTCTTTCTCTTTCTCTTCCCCTTTCTCCACCTATCTCTTCTCTTTCTCTCTCTCTTTCTTTATTTCGCTCTCGGTCTACTTATGCATATCTAACTGCCCATAGGTCTTTTTTATTTGGAGCTCTTCACGTTGGAATACGATTTCTGTTTCTCTCGTCTTACCCATTCTTTCCATATCTCTCTACCCCTATCCTCTTACACGCTATCGCACCGTATATATGATTTTTCCTCTCCCATATAACAATAACTTCCCACACTACCTTCATCTCTAAGTCGTTTTCCCAATACGAAAACCATTATCAGTTAATGATATTTTTTCGACCTTTCTTCCCTTTTCTCTAGCGAGAGTTCCCCTATCATCAATTGCCACCATTTCTACCATAAGGCCTGCAATCTAAGCTGAGCTCGGCTTCCATTCAAAATATCATGTGTTACTCAATACAAAAGCGCCCGATTGAGATCTCGACTCTATTGTGTTAAATGGCAATAAATCGGACACTGGACGTTAATAAGTGGCAGACAGAGTCTTGCATATAACGTGATTATTATGCGCCAACTACAACTCAATGAACAACTTGAAAAATATAGATATATTTTGGAAATAACGATCATAATATGTTTAACCTCTCCCCTAAAAAGAAATTGGTGGCACCAATATAGGATGGTTCCAACCATAATAGTCACGAAGCTTTCGAGTGGAATGGAATCACCGAATAAGGAGAGCAACATTGAAAGATTCACTGGAAGAGCATAGAGTGTGCTGGAGCGTTGAGAAAGTGTAGTGACACTAAAATTCCAGAAAAAACAGCAATCGTTATCAACGTGAAATCAACGATTCATAGTCAAGAGAACACAGTTTTATAAGTTTAAGGACGATTAGAAACTATGAGGATATTTTTCTAAACACATAAGCGACACATCCAGAGAGATGTTTTGAAGTCTTTAAAAAGCTATGATCTTATCGGGCTAATAAAACGTGTCAGTTTTTGTTGTTTTTTATATTGAAAAAAAGAAGAAGGAAAAACATCGGATTCAAAACTGAAAAAGATCACATGATCAAAATTTAAAATAATATTTATATATATAACTGATCCTTCAATAAATTGCAGGCCTCTATCCGACTCTATTCATCAACTTAGTCTCTTTCTAGGGTAAGCCACTACATAATAATACAACAACTTTTAGACAAAATCTGACTCTATTCATCAACTTAGTCTCTTTCTAGGGTAAGCCACTACATAATAATACAACAACTTTTAGACAAAATCTGACTCTATTTATCAACTTAGTCTCTTTCTAGGGTAAGCCACTACATAATAATACAACAACTTTTAGACAAAATCTGACTCTATTTATCAACTTAGTCTCTTTCTAGGGTAAGCCACTACATAATAATACAACAACTTTTAGACAAAATCTGACTCTATTTATCAACTTAGTCTCTTTCTAGGGTAAGCCACTACATAATAATACAACAACTTTTAGACAAAATCTGACTCTATTTATCAACTTAGTCTCTTTCTAGGGTAAGCCACTACATAATAATACAACAACTTTTAGACAAAATCTGACTCTATTTATCAACTTAGTCTCTTTCTAGGGTAAGCCACTACATAATAATACAACAACTTTTAGACAAAATCTGACTCTATTTATCAACTTAGTCTCTTTCTAGGATGAACACCTGATTTCAACGCTTCTCTTACGTTCTCGATGCTTTTTTGTAGAACGAGTTTACTTTAGCCCAACAATACACCCCACTTTATCATGTATATTTTTTACAGAACGAAATCTTTCTCGGGTGAATTTTTTTCAGGTCTACATACAGCCAGTTGTCGGTGGGGCCAGCTCTAGAGAATAAGGTGGGCGTGGAAGCAATTCGAAGTGCAATTAATGTAGTTCAGCAAAAGTCGGGATCGACTTGTGACACAATGCAGTATATTGGTCAAAGAGCACTTCATGGCACTGGAAATGCTTAAGAACCAGACATAACCGACTTTCCTATCGACTATTTGCGACTGTTTACGTAAGCAGTCAGAAAGCGAGAAAAGGAGACAACACGTACATTGATTAAATCGTAAATTAGCGAGTGTCAAGATTTTCCAACAGAGAGGAAAAGAGGTTAAAAATAACAGAAGTAGTCAACAAGTAACTGTTATCAAAGTCAATAAATGTAGGTTGTAGTTAGTTAAGGGTTAGTTCAGAGTTACGTTAGAGTTAAGGTAAAATAAAACCGTCCATTATTGCTTGTTCAAAAGCTGAACCACTACCACCGAAATAAATTTTAATTTAACTTTCTCGTGTAAAAAAAAGTTACAAAAGTGTTTTCATTAATTTTATTCATCAGTAAATAAATTATTTTTCATAAAAAATATACGGCCAGTGTTTTACTTGCTATGAATGTCAGTTCATTACTGTTGTTTTTTTTGTTGGAATGCAACCTCGTTTTTATTTTGACGCCGATTCGTTTTTATTCAGGTGTTTCCGTCTGTACGTAGATCTTCGCCGGCAAAAATCAGTTTTTCCTGGTTCAAAAGCTGTACCGATACAACTAATTGGTGGCTTTGTGTATTTTGTCTTCTATTCTTTTTTATTAATTGTTTAACAGTCTGGTATATTTCTTGATCAATACGCTTCGTCTGTCGTCTACTTCATCGACAGCATGAGGCTTTATTTTCTCTGAAGTTTCAGTGGTGATATCGCATTCGGAATTTCTCTTCCTCTATCGCCTGGTGGTTGTAATACAACAAATAACTGTGGCACGTCTATTGATGCTTTATTCTCTTACAAGTATCCTTTCCATAATCCGGTCACACGCAAAGGGGATGGACGTAGACAAAACTTAAAAAAGACGACCAAAACCTAATCAGCTCACCTACCAACGAAGCAAACTTTTCTCTCTTTCTCACTACGTGTCATATCTGACTGTCTCACAACTTTTTATTACCAAACATAATTGGAAATATATATTAAACAATTTAAATTCTAACCTTATTTTTATGAAACCTCGTACGAATATAGCTACATCCCTCCTTTCTTGACGAATCAAATATATGCTACATGGATTTTGAAACGATATATTACACTTAAAAAATGAACCCGAGATCTCAGAAAATATAACCATGATTGTTTTACCAATCAACTAGTGTTCTCATCGACTTTTTTAGAAATCGGCAAAATCTCCCTAAACATCTAAAACTACATGCATGGATTCTTTTCATCTCCTAATCAGTTTCTTTTTTCAGCAATCCGTTTTCCGAGGGAACATGTAGCTGGGTATCGGATATTTATACAAATTGTTTGTTCACAACACAATAGCATAGGGAAATGAACTAAAACGTTAGATTCAATCGAGCCCTTTTGGACAACTGGTAAGCACACATCACATATAGACGCTTCACAACAATTACATCACTTTTAAGTAAACCCTTCTCTAATTAAGGTGCCCCTTAATACTCCTAGAATTGCGTCTTACCTCATTTGCGTCTCCTGTTTGATTGCCCTTTTTAAAGTATTATCACGGAGGTGACGGTGGTTCAGTGGATAACGACACGGACTGAAGACCTGGGTGTTCCAAGTTCGATCCAGTCGGTTCCACAGTACCACTTTCACTTAGGGATGTTGGCAACCTTCTCGTGGTCCTTTCCGTAAGTACCCGATGTCTTTCCAGAAAGATTTCTAACTAGACTAAACATTGGGGAAACTATACCAACGCCATAATCATTTGATTAACACGAAAGAAGAAGAAGGTAATATCACAAGTATACCCCAAGGAATAGCGTCTTTTTGTACCATTACGTCTAACAAAATAAACAAGACAATGGTTTAGGCATTAATCTTTGCCACAAATTACATTACTCTTCTTATCGTCCGCTTTTCGCGAGACGGTGTGAACCATAGCGGAGCTTCGAAAATGACAACCGAATCAGACCTTCCCACCTTCCAAACAGAAAGCCTTTACTTTCTTTCTCGCTACGTGTCATTTCGAATTTCTTCCCATGATAGTCTTTCTATACGTTGTGCTTGTTCTACCTCTAACTTCAAATGTAATTTTCCATTCTATTACTTAAGTTTAATACTCATGTTGAAAATCTCTGACTCTAACCTTATTTTTATACACTGCACCTGAATGGTTTACAGTTGTGCTTAACCTGTATTGCTCGATAGTATTTGAATTCGTTTTTATTTATTGTGTAAATTTATTTAGTAAAACGGATAATAGAGGCTTCGTTTGATATACGGGTTATATTTTACGAGTGGACGGTTTTGAAGTCGACACCGGTGAATATAGTACGCCGATTAAAGTGATCGCTTAAATATGGAACATTTTATTTTTACACAAAGTTATTTTAGTACTGAATAAAAACTAAAAGTCAATTGTACCAATAACAATAACTGTATCGAACCACTATAAAATAATAATAGCAAAAATATAAGAAATGAAAAGTTACAGTAAGGGAACATAATTCAATAACCCCAAATATATTTCAAGTCACACATTATCTATATAATATGATAAGCCTATTTTTATGTATGTACGTACGTTATCACTTCACTCCACTCCTCTTTGAAAACATGAGATCGTTTGATCAGCAAATACGGTGATTTTTTTTATTAATAGTATGTTTCTAAATGAATTGTTCAAAATAAAATTATATCTCCCCATCGATTGTACTATTTTAAATTAAACATGGTAATCATTGATTTAAAAAATATAACGCTGACCATTATTTTTTACGGTAAGATGACAGAGAATGTTTATTGTTTTAAAACGAATACAATTGCAACAAATTGAAAATAATGGAAAAAAAACGTGTTAGATCCATTTATTTGAATACTATTTAACTGTCAATAGCCATTATTTTTAAGGAAGAAGAAGGAGATATGTAAAACATAGTATTGGCCCAGATAGACATTTATTATTTTAAAAAGAATATTATTATTTGTAGTAAACTATACAGGTTTATACAGAAAACACTGTGGAATGTCCCAGGGGTGCTAGTTAGAAATATAGGTGTATATAAACAGAGATAGATTATTTATATATGTAATTATTTAGTGGCTTATTACTATATAAAATAAAATAAACATGAAAGTAAATACAACCGGGTAATTACGAGTAGTATTCCGATGTACTTTATTGTAATTTTCTCTAGGATTTTATGATTCCCATGTGTAAATATTATCAAGTAACATCTGTAATAATCATGACACTTATACATTTATCTAATCGCTGTTGTTTACATTTACGAATATTTACGAATGTTAGTAGTTCGATAAATGTTATTATTATATTTGTATCAAGTTTATTGGTTTCTATTTGTCCTTTCATAATAAGTTTATTTGAATTTAATTAATAATTTTCCTGCAAAAAATGAATGGATTTTAAAGTAGAGACCTTCATTAAGTTCAAATAAACAAATGTTTAAATTTTATATATGAATCAATTATTAAAAAAGAATGTGCTACTACAGATATCGTTGTGCTAAATAAATCGTGTTTCTTTTATTGAACTATTTCTACTGTTATGACATTTGCCATTACTATTTTAGAGAATTGTATATATATATATATATATATATATATATATATATATATATATATCGTTCTGCTAAATAAATCGTGCTTATTTTTTTAACTATTTCTTCTGCCATTGCTATTTTAGAGAATTGTATATATATATAAATATATATTATATATATATATATATATATATATATATATATATATATATATATATATATATATATATATATTAGTATTTCATGTATCCACATAAAATTTCATAAGATATATTTTTTTATGTATCAATTTTCAGTATTTACTTCAACAGTGCTCGATACGTAAGTAGAGCTAGGTAGTAAGATATGAAACTGTATTTATGGCAATTAAGCTACCCTGAACCTCCCGCGTTTCATTCCCGGGGGGAATTTTCAGGCTAAACGCATTTTAGCCTGAAGATGCCCACCCCGGGATGAAACGCAGGAGCTCTGTGTAGCTTAATTCCCATAAATATATTTTCATAGCTTACTATATATATATATATATATATATATATATATATATATATATATATATATATATATATTATTTTGATTCAATTGTTCTTTTTAAATCGGTTATTTAAAGGGTCGAAGGAGATCTAGTCGTGTCGACTTCAGTCAATTCCTGAAATGTGACTTGTACAGAATACGAAATTTCCATAATCGTGTTTCAAACTGGACATATACTACAGGTCAACACCGGTGAGGTACAACTCTAGAACATTTAGATGCCTGTAAGTATGTGTTTATGAAAAAACAACAAATAGCATTATCCATCCCTAAAACAGCAGGAACTCCCTATGCGGATGGTATCATGACAACAGACAATATAGTACAGTAACCACTGAATTGAGCGTTGAAATATAGTACATTAGCATGCATTAGTATAGTAAACTTAATTGAGCATCACAAGATAGCAAGCGTATAGTGTTGGCAGCAGACATACAAATACCAAATTTCCATCGTTGATAATACATTACCTTTTCAAATGAGATTCTTTAGAACTTTTATGATAGAAAATACAAACCTTGACGATTAATATTTAACCTTTTGTATGATTTCACTAAAACACTATTTCAATTAGGTGTTCAAAATATAATGAGTCCGAATATGATTATGATATACAAGTCATTTAAAAAAGATAGTTAAACATGTATTTAAACAAATCCACCTGCTTATTAGAAAGCTTACAAATATATAGCAATGTAAATAACCAGTCTTAATGTAATATTTTTTAAAAGAAACTGAATCGAGATGCAATCCTTTTTCTAAAGAACACAATGCAAGGTGTGAAATCAAATAGCTAATTACAAACAAATCTCTTTTTTCATATATATATCTATCGATTACTACATTCGGGAAAAAGACCGACTACACTTTATTCGATAGACAAAGATGTTTTAATGTGTAAACGTTGAATTAATTCATATTGCACCGACACATAAATCATCTCTATAATAGCTGTTATTAAACTTGCAAATTCTAATAATACGAATGTTTCCTCGTCGTTTATGAAATATTGCACTTTTTAATAAATACTGAAGAGATATGATTTTTTTACGAATAATAAGACATTTTTAGATTTGGACAACACCCATTTCAAATCGTCTTAAATAACGCTTGCTTGTCTTAATATACTTGTTGGCCCGTTAGAAACCCATCTCCCGATTGTGTAAATATATACTTGTTATTAATATAACGATACGCGCTTCGATTTGTTGCAATTACCGTTAAGCACCAACAATAAATGTTCGCTTAGATGTTACACATTAGAACCCATTATACTAACTCAGTTACTTCACATGCACATAAAACATAAATTTAAACAAATACATAGACGACATTGCCAATGCTGCTGTAAATTAAGGGCGTTCCGTCTACCGTGCTTGAAAACTTTTCACATTTGCCAGTATTCTATATAACTACAAAGTCACTATTCGCCCATGTATGTATTGTAGTGTCATATAGGATGGTGCATCAACCACGAGTATCTCCCTTTAGTCAGGGTTAAAGAATAACCTCTAATCTAATAGGTCCCATGCTTTCAACCAAGTTCCAACGCCAGTCCCCCATCGCCGCAATGTGACAGACTCGTAGCACTTGTGCCTCCGTCGACGTAAATTCTCCCGACTTACCCGACAAGCAGCAAACTCTCACCCCTCATTGTATAGGCCCTTAGATGCCGGAACGCTTTCTTCTTTAATAGCCTTGTCCCTTGAACTGCTGACCATTGTAATTATTTCACTGCTCCCTGTTTCCCTGACTGTACTTAGATGCAGAAATGTAAATGTAACGTAAACATATATCTCCCTGCATACCTCCCCACTTAGGATGCCCCTGTAGGTATGGCCCCCAATTTACAGTAACGCCTTAGCTCTGAGTAGCAATGTACCTTATTTGGGGTTTATCAAACAATCAACTAACACTCATATCACAACGATGAAAATAGATGGAGGCAGGCAGCAATATATATATATATATATATATATATATATATATATATATATATATATATATAACTTCTTTGTAATATAGAAGAAACATCCCAGCAGAGTGCTCGATTAATTAAGAATTAAAGTTAAACATTTATATTTATTTATTTTGGTACCGAAAAATTAGTACAACGTTCGTACTGTCGGTTTCAGTCTTAGCCATCCGGATCTCTTCAGCTTCTGTTGTCAATGACGATGACAACAGAAGCTTAAGAGAGCTGGATGGCTAAGACTTTCCGTGCTTGAAACCGACGGTCCGAACGTTGTACCAATATACATACATATATATATATATATATATATATATATATATATATATGTGTATGATTCGTTTTGTGAAAGAATTCATTTTGTCGTATTCTATTTTCTGAAAAAAATCGTACTAGGGTAAGATGACATTATAGAAAGTCTATATGTTAATAACTGCCAGTATACCGAACAACGAAAAATAAATAACTAAATAAACAGGCTTGCCTCCAGGTGGATATGTAGAGAATTATCGGAACGCCTAACCACTAGTTTTTAGCCAAGCGTTTGTTGGCGGTTTCAAACACCTCATTGTTATTCTCCGGAATATAGCTGAGAGGAAAGAAAACATCTCATGAATCAAAAATTAAACAAAACACATATCTCTTATTGTGGGAATAAGACTTTGATTTTGCGGTAGGTTTTTTTTCTTCCTTTATTTAGTTGCCTGATGCAAAATATATTCATTATAAAGAATTTCCATCCATATACATATGAAATATGTAAAACTCATAGTTTACTCTTAGGTTAACTATAGTGTGTAAAAATATGTAAATACATAAAATACATAGAATGTTCTTATTTATTCATCTGTTTGTAGCATATTTTGTTAGCACCGCAGATATGTGTAATGTTGCTCAGTCTCTTCTATAGGTACTACTATTACATTTATTTTTTAGTTGTCTGATATGTTCCCTGCTTTTGCTCTTGTAGCATGTTTAACTTGTTGGTCTAGTGGTATTCACCAATTCGATGTTCAGGCACATCTTTCTATTTCAGTAGCTTTTTTTCCAAGAACTTCAGGCTTGTAGAACTGCCTACTTGCTGACTGTTCTTCTCCTACCTATAGCCTTAGTGTTTTCAGGAATAAAATTAGTGAGAATATAATGTCTTTAAGTTTATTATATTTTATTATTTTTAACTCTTTACATCAAGTTGTGTTATGACTTGTCTAAAGAAACTTCCACAAAAAAGGCATCTATCCGACAGAAGTATCACCAGGCAAAATATCTAATTGCCATGTAGGATATGTTATACTAAGTAAACAATTTGACCTAGTTAAAATTAAGGAAAACAGTGGATTTCGATATTCGGTGCACATCAGGAGAGAAAAACTACGATCTCACTACGCCGGAGTGTGTTCTTTATAAATAAACTATTTTTATATTGAAAAGTCACACAATTTGAAGCGTTGGGTGGGTGGCAATAATAACGAAGAAATTTTGTTTTATAAAATATTTAGAAAACCTTGCACAACGCAGATTATTTGTTTTTAAAAATAAATTATTTATTCATCTTAAAAACATTTTTTTTTTTTTTTATATAAACTTAAGTACTTTCGGTAAATCTACCATCTTCAGAAGAATATTTCTTCTTTTTCTTTTTTTTTCTTTTTTTTTTTTTTTTAAAAAAAAGAAGAAATATTCTTCTGAAGATGGTAGATTTACCGAAAGTACTTAAGTTTATATAAAAAAAAAAAAAAAATGTTTTTAAGATGAATAAATAATTTATTTTTAAAAACAAATAATCTGCGTTGTGCAAGGTTTTCTAAATATTTTATAAAAAAAATATCTTCGTTATTAAACTATTTTTAGTTTATTTAGACATAAAAAAAACTGCAGAAAGCATATCTAGGATCACGATAGCAATTTAATTAACAAATCAACTGATGCCAATTTCGTCCTTTTTTATTGCACCTTAATTTGAAGAAATAACGGTACTGATTTTATTTGGAAATCCATGCGGTTAGACATAAAGTCAGGCGGTAAGTTGAACAGCCAATATCTTAGAAGTAGAGCTGTCTGGCCTACAAAAAATGTCGAGCAGCCCGTCGGATTTCCCTGGTAGATGCACCCCAGGCGATTAGTGATAGACTAAACTCTTCTCAAAGAAAAGGTACAGCTTGGGAGTATGGACAACTTTAGACTGAACATGACAATAGCTCAACACGACAGCAACAAAAGTTACTGTACGACTGATTGACAAAGGCACATCCCCGACTGGTATGAACAAAAATAACGTTGCTTATTACAGGTGCAAAAGCTAATAAAGTCACCCTTTTATGTATATTAACCTGTGTTTGGTTTGTTTGTTTTCTCTCTGAAAAAAAAGAAGATTTTGACGACATAAATTCCGACTAAGTGTAGATCGGTGCGATACCGAGTATATACTATTTGTAATTAGATTGCATACGCTATTTTCGTATGATTATACAACTCCCTAGATTAAAGCAAATCCCATGTTTATAAAAGTAAACAAATACTCTAATAAGCTAAAATGTAAAATAACACATGTCACGCTATTAATCTATCAGGTAAGATTAATTATATTTATGAATCGATTTGCATTTGAACAGGTGTACCGAGATTAGTGCCGATGTGTGTAAATATAATGTGACAAATGGTATTTACTACCGAAATCTTGAGTAAACAAGAATTGGGAGTAGTGAATAATTCAATTAGAAGTTATGGGTAAATACAGGATATGACGTCATAGGAGGGAGGATATGACAGTGAACCAAGCTCGATTCTGTCTTTTGAGTGTACGGTGTCAAAGTGACCAGATGTCTTCGTCGATGGTTCATCAACCTATTATCTGAAATGTCAGTTAGTCTAGACATTATAATTTGGATTCCTTTTTTAGTTGCTATACTATTCTGTTTCCACTTTATGAATGTAATATAATGAAATAATATAAAATAATTAAAACTATATATTTTTTATTGTATGTGTTCGGACCTCGCTATATTATTGTAAAATACACTCATAAAAAGTCAATGTCGCCATTGGAATCTCGTCGAGAAAATTATTGTTTGGGCTCCATATCACGCTGTGTTTCTAATTACATCCTCGTACGAAGATACAGTAAGGTTTTCTATCGATTCTCTTTTGTAAAGCATTTCTTATAGAATGTATACACATAGTTATTGCGTATAAATCTGAATATAACATCGACAGAAATGTTCATCCATTAAACGCGGAAAGTAATTATTAAAAATAGCTTTTAAAAATCCTCATATGACTTCATATATTTGATTTTTCATGCTAAGTACAATTTCATCGAATGTGTATATAAAAAAAAGCCGCAAAAATATAAAAAAAATGCAAACTATTACTATTACTATTGTTATTACTATTATTATTATTATTATTATTATTATTAATATTATTATTATTATTATTATTATTATTATTATTATTATTACTATTATTATTACTATTATTATTATTATTATTATTATTATTATCATTATTATTATTATTATTATTATTATTATTATTATTATTATTATTATTATAGTTAAATAAATGTAGCCCATAAGAACAAAAAAGTCGTAAAAACTGGCAAGAAAGATAAGAAGGTGACTTTCGAATTGTAAACTACTTCGGCCATATTCAGTACTTACTCGGAATTCCCCGTCGATACTCAGGACTGACTCGATGAGTACTAAACTCTCATGGATACCCATTCCTTACAACTATCCTTAAGGATATCCTTTCTTATAGCATTATAATAAACTAAATTGTGCCTAAAAAATGTTCCTAGCTTAGGAAATTGCCGTCGGCAAAAACAAAATAAATAAATAAAATCGGTAAAATAAAAGTTCGTCATTGCAAAAACCGAATCCAAAACCGAATCCAAAATTCGCGCCATAAACGAATCCTGGGAATTTAGAAGAAAATTCTCGCTTTCCCTTACCCCAAAACGTATATATCCTGTGTATATTTTCTTTTACTTATTTTCGAAGACATTTAAGTTATTTACCGGAAGGGATCCAATGTAATCAATGTTTTACATTTTTTTTACTTAAGGCAAACTATTATTATATGTTTGTACTTCTAAAATATTGATATTTTACTTTTTGTTTTCGTGAAGGTGTTAACATTATTATTATTATTATTATTATTATTATTATTATTATTATTATTATTATTATGATTATGATTATGATTATGATTATTATTATTATTATTATTATTATGATTATGATTATGATTATGATTATGATTATTATTATTATTATTATTATTATTATTACTACTACTACTACTACTACTACTACTACTACTACACGAAGTATATAAAATTGTATCGTACAATTATTTGAACACATGGGAATTAAAAAAAAATTATTAAATTGTGTTAAGATTTTTAAGATGATCACAACACAGATACTACCCTCATGAATGGGAAGATAATGATGGAAGGATGGCAGCATAACGAACAAACATATAAAACTGTAACCCACCCAGTGGATGTAATACATTCAATGATGATCTCATGACGAACATCACGACCCAAGAGGAGATAGTGCCTGGGAGGATAGTCCCATTCCAAGAGAAAACATAGAGTACCAACTGAAAGACAAAGTAATACATGGATGGACGATCGCATTATACCAGAAACTATACTACACGGACTTACTCTGAATTTTGCTATGGCAGATGGTACACTCATCTGAAATAGTATAATATACTAAAGGGAGCATTAATCACCGTTCAACGGTCTTACTTTTAGATGTGTGTGAAAGGCGATAACGTAAGTACGAACAGGAAATACCTTAGAGTATTATAGAGATATTTTACTGTTTTGAAACTGAAATAATAAAATAGATTGCATGTATTTTTGTATAAAGATTGCATTAAAAAGAATTCGCTAGTTTACCAACGCACACGTACACTTACTAGACACTATCCTCGAGTGTCTTCGGTCTCTCTGGGCAAGGGTTTGTCAGAACAACCTTACATGAGGATACTTCATTGTACAAGTTAACTCTGACCAAATATTCAAAATAACATAGTATTCAAATCCCAAATAATATCCTCTCGACACAGCTATACATTTGCTCATACGAGGAATGGTGCATCTTCTCCAAGTAATGTTAGCCTAAGTAAGATCACTTCGCTGGATACTCCACCAGACAAGATACATTTTTGTCCGAGAATCCGGTTCGACCAATAGACCACAAGAAGGATATACTATACCATAATGGACTGGTCATTGAGCGAGAGAGAAATTAATGTTCTTAACTTATTTACTAACTGAACAGTTGAACTGTAAAAGAGAACTTTAATGGAATATCTATGTATCTAATATAGATATCAAGTGTAATCCCATTGATTTCTGAGACCTCGACTGAAGTAAAATAAAACAAAATTATATATATATATATATATATATATATATATATATATATATATATGTGTGTGTGTGTGTGTGTTATTTGTATATATTCTTTTATTTAACTTTTAACCATCGTTTTGTTATTTTCCTTCCGAGGGACAGTTAATCCGCCAACAGTGTTGATCTGAAGTAGTCCGACTGCCCGCAGTACTTGTGCGTAGTGTTATTGTCTGGGCCAACTCTTGCGAAAGAGTTATCGCCCTTGATAATCAAAAGTGCTAATACAATTGTGCGGCTCGTAAGAAGGAAAAAAAATGGCGCATCCCAAGATAAGCAAATACAAAGTGTGTGCGTTGTGGTCGAGGCGGGGAGACTGAGGTGTTAAAAGCAAAACGAACGAGCTAAATAACAACTCAAAACGAAATATACAGATAGAATTAAAAGGGAAAAACGTACGTAAAAACTAGAAGGTCACTTCAGGGAAATGTGCAGATAAGGATCGCGGGAAAGATGCATCGGTTAAAAGACAAACGGATACAAGTAATTAAATAGGCTTTTAACAAATATCTTTCTTGTTTATGTCTGTAACTATTAGACTTTTTGTTTCGTTTACCTGTGTTCCGAGGTGATGGTATGTTTTGCTTTTTTTGTTTTTAAAACGAGTCCGACTTCTGTATAACATTCACGAAGAACCTGCCGCAGTATTGCTGGATCTGCATGAATACCATATCGGTAGTTCCAGTAATTCAACAAGGCTCAGTGGTTGCTTACACAGTCGGGGAAGGTTTGCCTCAGACAACGCAATGAAATCGTGCACTACATTGAATTACGTATCAGCACTTAAATATGTTTGTTTGAAACACGCAGAAGAAACGATCAGCGACATACGGCTTTTGACTCCGACTCCTCCTAAATTCTCACCAGAGCTCGATTAACCTGATACCATTTGAAACCGCCACAGGTTGCCCTGCAAGGTAAAAGGGTTTAAAACGGCATAGTTCTGCCACACCTCATACTACTGGCAGGAAGGGTAACCCCGTGTAGGAGGTTATGACGGTAATGCAGATGCAGACGTGGACTACAGACCTGGGTATGCAGGTTTCGAAACGTGTCGGTCTCATAGCACAACTGTTGATGTGTACAACTTTCACGTGATCATTTCTGTACGTACCTGAGTCTACGAATTGTTGGAGCAACTAACATCAACAACAGAATTTAGCCGACCAAAATTCGTACAAGCCTTATTAATTCGAGTTTACTCATTGTGATTGATTAATCCGGTTGGAGTTATTTAATGTCGGGGTTCAATACGTAGTGCATACTATCTATTGGGAACAGTTTGTGTTTAACAATTTCTCATAACTGATCGGCAGATTATAACAATACCACACGTATTTTTGCGTAAATAACTACATTAGATAGAGTTTATTTAGCTATATCGTTGATTATCTCTGAAAGAATCTGCTATTCATTCAGTCAGACTTCAATTTTAAATGACATTCCCATGGAAAACCTGAAAATGTATATACACTGTGACCAGTGATGATAGCTTCCTAATGAACATTTAATTTACTCATAGTCCTGTGAACCAATTTCAGCAATTGTTCTACGGAAATTCTGGCACATTATTACATTTTTTGATTGTGTTACATATTGTTGTGAAGAGTTTGTACAGTCATTACCGATTTTTTTCTCATTTCAGGAAGGCCAGAGATGATAGTTTAGTTTTACTTCTTAACAACAATAGGACGTTTAAAATTATTAACAGAGAAAAAGAAACAAATGTTATAATAAAGAAAACGACTAAAGTGACCTCCACTAGTGTAGTTGCCCAACAAATAAGTCATCCAGAAAGAGATACTCAGATGCTCAAATATCCAAGATTGTCACCAACAGGAATTGTAAGAATATTGCTCGTCAACTGCATAGAAAATATGGACAATCAGGAAAATCAATTTTTGCAACAGCTGGGTGTCCTGACGTACCAAAACCAACAAGGAATGCAATTATTCAAACACTAGCTTCTGTAAAGGTTCCACTTACAAAGCCTCATCTTACAAAATATGACACACCTTTGAGAATGGAATTGGCAGAGAAATATATGTAGATGGATATGAGTAAGGTTATGTTCACAGATAAGACACGAACAATAATTTATGGGCCTAATGACTGGGCAAAAAGATGGGGTTATCTTGAAGATGACAGTTACCATCTTTTGAGACGACAAAAAATGGTGTATGAGTCATGATATTGGCGAGTATTGTAAGGTATAAATATGTTGGTAATATAAGAATACCTGAAAGAGTAAAAAGTACGTCTGCTGCCTATTGCGATCTCTTGAGAGAATTTCTGATACCTTAGCTAGATGACATAAATATTGCTTTACTAAAGGATTTTGTTTTCATTCACGATATTTATTTCCTTTTAACTCTGCCCATGCCACTCAAAAATACTTAGCAGTTTTGGGCATCAAAGGTACAAACATAATGGGCTGACCTCCTGCTTCCCAAGATGTATACCTAATAGAAAACTTTTAATCCATTATTAAACTAGATAGTTATGCCAATGGACGTCTATTTTTGTCTAAACCAGATTATGGCGTTAATAGTGCAGTCCATATTGTAAAATTTAATGATTCAGTTAATACAAGACTTGTTGAACGTATGCATTTCAACGGTCGTCATGTGGGTAAATAAGGTATTAGTTAATTATATGTATTGAATTATATATTATTGTGTATGTAATTTTATCAAATTCTTGTAAAATATAACCGGCATTAGTCCTTCTTTTATTTATATATTCTTACTTCTCACTAATAAACGTTAATTTTGGTTATTTCAATTAGAAAGCTGTTACCATAGGTCTGTAAAAATTAACTGATTGCCAAAATATTTTATTTTGCAAATACTAGCTAAAGGTTTATCCTTATGTTTAAAAACGCTTTTATTACACACTTCTAGGTTACCTGTGAAACATATTGCGAAATTGGGTCATGGAAAATTTAGAAATAACTATTTTTTGAAAGCTATTATCGCTGTTTACAGTGTAGATGGTCTGACAGGCTTACTTGATGCATTCGGTCTGTCACGCTTATGGTTGAAGTAGAATTTCTTTTTGGATGCCTCGCTTAAGGTGTAATTTAAAGTTCGTCCATGCATATCTATAAAGGGGGAACATATCTTCGTACGGTATCTTGTTACCGTTTTTAAGTTTGAAATTCCATTTCTATCTATAAATGCCCAGATCGAATGGACGCCTTCTTAGAAATGGCCCTCTGTTATCTTATTAATAACATATTAAGTTATTTTAATTTAGTTAATTAATATTAATTGATATATTTATTTTAATTTTATTTCATGAAGATTCCTGAGAATGTCACTATTTTTAACAATGTCTGTTATTTCTTTAATGTATGTCTATGTTTTAACATTTTAAACATCAGAATAAGAAGAGAAAAAACAATAAGGACAATTCAATTTTATTAAAGTCTTATTCTCTTTTTTTGTTTTAATTTTTTCGTTTCGTAATCACGATGTATATGATAATGAGATCGATAAAAAATAAGTATACATCAGGGAACGATACATCATCGTATTTGTTATCAAAGTCATAAGCGGACTTGTTCCAAACCTGGAATTTATACTTAAGAAATAATGATAGAAATGGTCTAATGCTTGCAATTAAAGAAAATAAATACCATTGTGGTTCTCTTACATTGTATTTCGTAGAAAGCTTGTTTTCATAGCAAGTACATTTTCAAATGCATTACCGAAAGTAAAAAACAATCCAAAAAGCCAATATAGCATAACACCGAAATGCTTTTGATGTATACATAAATTACAGTCCCAATATTCAGTTATAAATTGCGAACAACCATTGTTTTATCACTGTTTATTGCTACACGTAGACATTTGGTGATAGTCTTCTCAGCTTGATGGCTGATCTCAAATAAGCTTCACAATCACCGACTATCAATTAAATTGGTGCGTCGAAGTGGTAGGCCTAAACACCGTCCATAAACAGAGATATTACCAATCTAACCAGTTAAATAATTCTGTGCTACTTACGGAAATATCTATTTTAATATGTATTTTAAATTAAGTATATTTGTTGAGCTGTGTATGTCTTGCTTGTCATTCTGTGTATTTTTTTTCAAATAATTTCTCATCCTCGTAGTGAAACCGAATCGTATCTCTTGACCAAGCAACACAAAGTGGGGGAGGTATGGCCTAGTCGACGAATACGGTTTGACGACCCTTGTAATCTTCGAAGGAGTTGAACTTTTTCGGCGCTGGCATCCGGTGAAAAACGCCAATTGTCGGAGACGCCACCTCAACCAACGCCAGATGTATTATCTCAGGACACGAGTGGAAGTGTACAAACGTGTGGGCTGCATTATGTGGTTGCTGCGATGGATCTTAGGGTTACATTTTAACAGCTGAGACTGTTAATTTGTGATATTATTTCAAAGATCATATTTATCAAAGCAATCCACTAATATTTCCGAACTGAAAACACTCATCGCAGACAAAATTAGTCGTATCCCGGGTTGTTCAAAAATTGGCGATTCTCATTTAGAGCATACAATAACAGTTAAATTGATAAAAAAGACGGTTGCATATTTATGAATGAAACCCGTTGAACAGGTCAGGTATAAACTGAAGTTTATTTGTAATAACTATTGATGTATAGCAGAAAGGATTGTGAATTAGATTTGTGCCACACCTCGCTTTAATGAAAACAAAGCTATATATATAAGTTAGAATCGATTACATCGTGCTCATATATTGAAATTACATTTCCAAACAAAGGATTTATTCATCAAACTGATTGCGACAAGCAAATTCTCGGAGACTAACGTGAATAATGCTTGAAAACATTTCAGCTTCTAAACGAAGAAGTTCATTTCTACCCCGAAACCTTTTACATTCTAAACTCTCAAAAGATTGACTTTAGAATGAGACAATTAAACTTATTAGACTATCATTGCTTTACAGTTGCAGAGTATATATATATATATATATATATATATATATATATATATATATATATATATATATATATATATATATATATATATATATATATATAGGAGTATTAGAAGGCTTTGACAATGCTAGAAATGTTTTTGTCTTACTTCTTAACACTGACATATTTCGATTTCTTGCATTGTCTTACTTCTGAACGCCGACATATTTCCATTTCTGGCATTGTGATAGCCTTCTAATACTCCCCTATATACGTATTACACACAATGCTTCAAGCAAACTACCTTTATTATATATATATATATAGTGCGACTTATCGAAACACGTGCACTTGTTTAATCATATTATTATTCATTGTCTTTATATTCACTATAATGTTACGTTTATTTATTGTTTCTGTAATTATTAGTTTATTTATTTATTACTTATTTATTTAACATGTTTTATACGATATACTTTACATAATGTTGTGGTGTTCGCAAAAAGGTCAGGAGACTAGGGGTCCTTACTAAGGAAAATCATGTAAAAGACTCATAAATGGTACTTGATGCCCCGTACTAAAACACCTAATCTTATAAAATGAATATCACGTATGAGTGGTATACTGCCAAAACAAGTGGCACGCTCTCATATACCTCGGTGTAGTAGCTAATGATAAGGGTGGAACCTTCGGGTCGCCCTTGACTAAGGTCGACTATAACATTTTAAGTTTTATACGGTATATTACTAATGTAGTTTGTGACGTTCAAATGTTTTATTAATTAAAAATAAAAATAAAATAATTAACGTCTTTTATTTATATTGCTCAAAATGTATGTACCTTTGTGACTGGTATCTTCAAACTGATGTGGGACATATAGAAGCACACGGACACGCTGAAGCTTCACAATCTGATTTGATTCACCATGAGCACCAATTGGCATACCGGAGTGGTTAGCTACAGAATATCCCAGAATTTACATCGCCACAGTGTTGCAGCTTTGTGCTTGTTTTACAAATACTTCCAAGGACTGATATCTGACGAACTCACTGCAGTTATACCATTTCAACAAAATTACATCCTACTGAGCAGACTATCAGCAAAATTCCGCCCCATCGCTGTAAAAAATATCTATATGTCGGAAAACGTCCTACTCTAATAGCTACTTTTTCGGACTGCTTGTCTGTAGAATTCCCTCCTTGCTCCCTTTTACCGACCGTATCAATATGAATAAATTTAAATGCACTTTCAACATAACTATTGTATTATACTCATAACTTAGGTTGCCTCCTATAAATCTGGTCATTATCATAGTAGTCTCTCATGGTTTATTGTCAACCCGCCTGGGTTTGCGGTGAAAGACAAGTAGCAACAAAAGAATAAATACCTTAGAACCTATCATTCATATTTCACTTCATGTACACAAATACTCTTATAATTCATCGAGGTGCTCAATTGGAATTATTTCAAAATATATAGTTTTTTTATAACGTCATAATACTCAAGTAATTAGAGCTCACACCATGATCTAAAAAGAACACTTTTATATATGCGTTTTTACACAACCCCTACAAAACCCCTTTTTATCCAACGCATATATATTGTTTCATATTTACCAGGTGTACATGTCTATTTATATAACATGAGGTAAGTGTACATGTCTATATATAGGATTCACTTCTAACCTAATTATCCAATCATTATAAATTTTCAGCTGATATGCGTACAGTCAATAACGTAGGCTATATTAAGTTTGATTTTGTTTAATGCAAAGGAGGAAAAATGGTGGTCGAAATCTTCGTGAAAATTCATATACCTGCGAATTTTGTGAATTTTTTATAAGTATTAGCCACTAATCGATCAATATTCCTTAAATATCAATTTCTTTTCAATATTTAAAAAAAGTTTACAGAACATGATGTGAGCACAACCTCCCATTTGAAAATTCAAATATTTCAGATGTACATTAAATGTTATCTATAGTAATTAAATGCTGATAAAACAGGATTCTTTGAATTAAATATTTCCCCCCAGAGAATCACACTCGTGCAATGGACTTTGATCAAGATCGGACGCAGATTTCTGTAGATATTATCTTTGGTACGAAAAGTATTAATGCATTGTGCTTTTTAAAACCAGTAACCTATGTAGTTTTTTTAAGTAAAGTGTAGTTCAATAAGTGGAAACAATTGTTTATACTTAATTCCAGTTAAGTCCTCCTGTTAAAAATTGTACACAAGAAAACAAATTTTCCCCAGAGCCTCCTGTCCTGAGCAACTCTCTTTATTGTCGTCCTTTGACACAGCCTAGAAATCTGCCAAACGTTAAATTTGTACGAGCTCTTCTTCTTCTTCTTCTTCTTCTTCTTCTTCTTCTTCTTCTTCTTCTTCCATTGTTCGGAAACGAAGACATGCCTGCCTTTGCATCTCTTTTAGATTGTAGCCAGAAAATATGACCAGCCAGCCTTGTCCGCCGTGTAGTGACCGTCTCGTAGACAGAGCCTAGAGATAGCTCTACACAGAACTTCAACCTTTTGTATTCTGTCCCTATGAGTAATCTATAGCAGCTTTGTTGAACTACGTCAAACATTTGTAAAATTGAATACTTGCTTGAATGAATGGAATTGACAAAATGTTATTATGGAAGAGGGCTGTTGGACAAGTTTTTTTGGCATTGTACTTGTTGATGACGATTTTATAGTCTGCAGGGAAGGAGTTCGTTCGACTACTACTACTGCTACTACTACTACTACTACTACTTTTAATAATGATAATTATAATAATTATGATAATATTTTAAATACTTCTAATAATGCCACTAATACTAATACTATTATTACTATTCTACTAATACTAATAAATCTACAACTAGTACTACTAATAATACTAATATTACTACTAATAAGAAATGATAATATAAACTTGATCACAGGAGTAAATGCATTTGCAGTATAAATAGTAAGATATTCTGAACACTCCATTGGTCGGACAAAAGAAGAGATCAAACACCTGGATCAAAATAATAGAAAACTTACGACTCTGCACAATGACATACACTAATGTGGGATACTGACCGACCCTAGGTAAAAAGGCAAGAATGCGGAAGAGGACTGGTAAGTAGAAACTAGTGGGTGGATGCCACACAACAAGAACTAGAGTAATATATAAGCAATCAAAAGTATGATAACTTTAAAATATTCGAAGAAGCTCACTTATTTGTTAGAATAATGCCTCAATCCTCGAAGAGGTTAATAAAATGTCCAATTATTTATAAGAATCGACAGTATCTGAGATTGCTAGTTTTTTTTTTTCTTATTTCGAGATATGCTTAATTGTCAGGGAAAAGAATTGACAAATGTTCGTGTTTAAAGGCTTAAATAACGAGAATTTAATGGAGAATTAAAATAGCTGAAAGCCGCAAGCAGGATTAAATTTAGAATGACGTTCGAACATTGTTGGCATTGCTATTCATAAGACATGGACACATTTTTGTTTCTTTTTTTGCTCGGCAAATATATTTGCTGAATAGTAATTACTTGATTGCAGAGAAAATATTGTGTTCCTTCTAAGACATATCTTACTATTGAATACACTTGTATAATGTATACAGTCGAATAACTCAAGCAGACATAAACACGAAACATTAATTTAGTATGAGCAAGACGAAAGGTGGTTATGTATGTAACACACGCTGTCTGGTAATATTAATAGTGAGTAGTAATTAATAGTTGTTGTCTTGGCCTTCGGGGCTTGATGACGCCGGTCTGTGGGTTTGTCCTGTGCAGTTCTATGAGGTCCACCCTCCCAGGCTTTGCCTCCCCTTTTTGGGGAGGAGTAAGTTTATTGCTTACTGCCTGAGGTGCCCCTACCGGGAAATGCCGACAGAGCTACCCAAGCAATTTTTAATGGCCAGAGTGCTCACTTTCCCGAGCGCTGGCTTTTCAAGTCCCACCTTCCCGACCGTGTGTCTCATCTTACCTTGTGGGAGTAAGATAAAACTGGCATTGTGCCTAACCTCCTGGGGTGGTAAATAAATAGTAATTGATAGTTATTTATACTAAACGAAAATGGGACCGTTAGGTCACCCATTGAGCTTTGTTTTAATTGTTTCTAGAACGAAAAAATGCATTTGCAAAATCAAGAACTTTGAAAAATTAAATGAGAAAATCAGATTTGTTTTCTTTCGTTATATCTCACTTTGTCTCTAGCTAATTCTCTACTTCGATCTACAGCTAGGGATGAAATAGTATCACTGCTCGTGGTGATATTCCCTTTTGATATTTATAAGCTATTCTCGTATATTTTTTTAGACTTTCAACTGTTAATAAAAGTAACAAAGAGAGATAGGTAGAGAGAACGTGCCGCATAAAATTTCAGCGGGTGACACACAAAATCACATGGTGCGAAAGGGAGAAAATGATAGAGTTATACTTAGTAATAGATTGGTCACGTAAAGACAAGCGTTAGAAAAACACACGTATATTTACTCAGCTTTAGTATAATACATATATATGTGCTTATTGTATTTTTACAGACGTACATTATCTGCAACAGTGGCATGTCGATGTTATCGATCAACATCTGTTAGAAACTATAACGTTATCAAACAGAGATCACAACTGATCCTTGCTTGAAATGATATTTGGTTCTTTCCAAATAAAATACGAGAGAAGGCTCAGATTTTTCTCCCTGAGGAGGTGTCAGTTTCTGACAGCTGTTGATCGATAATATTGACATGCCAGTGTCGCATATTATGAGCATGTCTGTATGAAAAAATAATCATATATAAAAGCTCTATTTGATATTGAGCACTCTTTAAATACCTGGTTGATATTCTTTGGATGTTTATCCTGTGGAGATAGATTTACTTTACCTAAATTACTACAAATATATATATATATATATATATATATATATATATATATATATATATATATGTATAGGATTCTACAGGCTGTGTTGATGGTTTGAAATTAAATTGAGGGCAAAAGGGGGTTAAATATCCAAATATTTGTGAGAATGGTTAGAGTGTGTTCATTTGTAAGGCTGTTATTTGTGGTTATATTAAAGCATGATCATGCTTACAAATTTGAACAGGCCAACATCACCAAACACATTCACAACAAAACTATATATATATATATATATATATATATATATATATATATATATATATATATATATATATATATATATAAGAATACCCGTTCCAGAAACCGAAGATCTAATTCCTCGAACAGAACAGTTTTACATCAGCTCCCGTACGAAGAATAAAATCAACATATAATGCTGATAACATTACGTATAGAATCCTTATTCATATTTTGATCAAAATCTATCACAGTATTTTCGTCTTGTAAGTGTCTAAAATTGAAGACTTAAGCTTTAATATTGAACGCACATTCGGAAATGTTCAATTGATAAATGAGGAGTATGTCAACATAATGCAACCATGAACACCCTTGCAAATATTGTAAAGAAAAAAAAAATTGGAGAACGTTTATTAATTGAAGTATAATAATTATTGTTAAACTTTCACAAATTTGCTTTGACCACTCTTTGCCTAATATGCATCCTTTGCATGACACAATTAAACTAAATATTGCCCACATGAGCTAACTGTATTTATCAGTAAAAAAATACAAAATTACTTTCGGAGTTCTCATTTTAAAACCTTGATTTTCTTTACTAAAATTAGAACCTTCGTTTCATTTTACTTCTCTTTATTTTTCGTTTATTTAGCAGATTTTGTCGTTTGGTTCGGACATTTTTTATAAATATTTATTTCATATAAGGAAAAATGGCCGTCGGAGAATTTTTACGGAAATAATCTGAAGCTGAGTTAAAGCAGACAATGTATGGCCTGCAAGGGATACTTGTGTAATCTGTCCCCCACGGCGAAGATTCATTGATGAATATTTTAAATCTTTCGTCGAGTGAGAACTATTTGAAATGGTAGCATTAAAAATAGATATTGTTAGCGTATTTTGTAATTGTTACTCCGGCCGTTCTAACAGAGGAGAAACTACACCGGTTCTCACTAGCAATAGTGCGAGTCACCAGAGTCACGTGAGAGAGAAAAATGACAGACTTGTAACCGTCTAGCCAAGTGCCAGTCAGTTTCATTACCTTGTACCTTTCATGTTAATACACGTGTTATCTTAACCCAACCTCGACTTGACTTCTTTTTACTGTTGGACTACTTCACAACAGTAATTACTTCATTTTGTTGAGATTCTAATTTAACCCTAACCTAACCCTAATCCTAGCACGGACAACACTACGGCGGCCGTTTTCATCTCCAGAATCGCCAAAATATTAATATGTTAGTCTTGGTTGAAAAATGTTCGGATCAGAATATAACTAAGCACCAGATTTACTGATTTTAATATTTTCTAAAAACGTGTTTCTTTTTTTTTCATGTCAAGCAATTGAAGGTTCACTATGTTATAATCTCCCTCGTCTTTATATTTGGGACGATTTTCTGATAACAATATATAATTCTTATGATGGCGTTTTATTATCGTACTATTTACTGTCAAGGACTACTGAAACGGAATGCCGAGTTAACGTTATATCGTATACCTTATGGCTATTAATGAATTTAATATGGCACAGTAATGTTGAAACAACGCTTCTTATTTGCGCACCGAAGCTAAACGATGTTGAGCCTTAGAAGTAACATATTAATAAATATTTGGGAATACGACGCCTTGTATATAATCTCCTCTGACCGAGATGTCCATGCGGCTGGGGACGCATGTGAATTGAATATCCCCCTGTAAATTATTTTTTCGTTGGAACCACGATTCCCACCTAGGGAAATACAATTATTATCATTAATAATGTGTGTACAACGATTCTCATTTAATTAACGGAGTTAAGTGACGTTCAGCCTGGCAAGTATAAGATTGGTGCCCATTTGGGAATTCAAGCCGATGTACACTGCGACCTGTGATTATAGCTTTCTAATAAAAAATAAATTTACGCATCATTCTGTGAACCAATTTCAGCAATTGTTTTACCGAAATTCTGGCACATTATGAACACCTTATTTGATTGATTGACATATTGTTGTAAATACTTTGTATAGTCATCAGCGTTTTGGTCTCATTTCAATGAGGCCAGAAATTATAGTTTTAAACTTTTCAACAAGAATGGGACGTTCATAGTATGTAACTGAGAGAATAAAGCAATTATAATGAAGTAATAATAACATAGTTCGAAAAATAAGTCGTTATGTGTATACTGTAAAACATTCTGAAGAACCCTTCCTCTTGGAAGAAATGATACGATGCTAACATATTCAATACAATAACCAAAAAGAATTTGAAAGATATTGGTCGTCAACTCTGAATAAAACATGAAGACTCAAGCAAATCAATATTCACAGCAGTATGATGCCCTTACTTATCAAATAAAACAAGGAATGTAATTCTTCAACCAATGGCTTCTCAGAAATATCCGCTAAAAAGCCACTTCTTACACCAGGAAAAATATGTGTATGAAATTGGCATAGAAATATATAGAGAATGCTATGAGTAAGGTTCTTTACACTGACAATACTCAAGCAATTCTTTATGGATCTGATGACTGGGCAAAATGATTAGTTTATTCTGGAGATTAGAGACACCAGCGTTTGGGACGACAAGTCTATCATCAAACGTTGATTTTTTGTCTAAATGGGAAGCCATTAGTAGGGCAACATTTGTAGTGCAATAAACTATTGTTAGACATTTGACTCAGTCATTCAATACAAAATATTTTGAAATTATAAATCTACATATTCGTTATGTTTGTAAATAAGTTATTAGTTCATTTTATTTATTATATATATATATATATATATATATATATATATATATAGTTGGTAAGAAAAATAAAGATATAACGTATGTTTTAAAAAGTATACGTATATATACATATATATATATATATATTTATTTGTATATATATATATATATATGAGAAGGACATTGTAGTTTACTTAAAGCATTGTGCGTAGTATGTAAGAAGTTGTCTTCGAAAATTATGACAATGCAGTGTGGCAGAAACCCGTTGATATTAGGCGAGGCGAGGTAAATAGAACAGACGACAATATTGAAAGGTTTTCATAATTTTCGATAACATTTTTATTTACAAACGGGTTGTGTTGAATGATAATAGTATCCGTGTCCTTGCGTTCTTTTAATTCACGAGCTATACCTCATCTTCAGAAAGAGGAGAAACACATATGTGAAATCTCGGATGAGATGTGTTTTTAGCGGAATTCGAGAGTTAATAGAAGGTTTTTTCTTAGATCAGCAGAAATAGCAAATTATTCTCGCAGAAAATAGTTTGTCAGCTGGCATATAGATATATATGTTGACATTCTTATAATTTCTGTTGGAATATTTTATCAGTAATAGTTCTATTTTTAATTTGTGTTTTCATTAAAGTCTAATTTATTTATTTATTTAACTATTTTAAGGACGTATATGTGATTATGTAAGTAAGATGCAACTCATATATAAGGACTTCGGCGTCATGTATAGTTGCCTTCCCTGAAAGCACCATTATTAAACATCTGCATCTGACTTACATATCCCATATACCACCTGCCAATTATCACGAATTTTAAATATACAATTACTAATACAATATCTAAATATGAATAAAATTATATAACACATATGAAAAATAATATAGAATACAATTTAAAAAACAGATATTAAACACACATTTAAACTTATTATTATTTTTAAATTAATAGGACTACTATTATAGGCTGATTGCAAGGGAAACCGAATTAGCATCAAACTACGTCTAACCTCTACTTATAACCGAGTGATTGTCCAAGTCACCAGTGAGAGAGAATAATCAACATTACCCTGCCTATGTCCATCAAAAGAATTAAAAAAAACAAAAAAAAACAGCCGAGAACGCGCATGTGAGGTTAGTTAAACATAAAGCAACAAACCAGTGCAGGAAACTGATTGCCAATAACAATTTCCAGTTGTAAGAATTACATGCGCATTATCGGCTGATTTTTTAAAACTCTCTTTTTTATGCAGCGTTTCTGTTCATTATTTGTCACCCTACGATTATTCAATAAACATCGAAAACTTAAGTGATACATCTGGAGCATGATTTTTTTTAATTGTGACGCAAGAAAGATCATTATGAAAATTTAAAGAATAAAAATAAGGTACAATAAACTAGTGAAATTATTTTATGTATAAAAATGTTCGCTTAATACATGTATATATATATATATATATATATATATATATATATATATATATATATATATATATATATATATAAGTTCGCGCCTACCGACCGTTGAGAATTGGTTCCTAGACTGAAGATTGCGTTAGCATGAAACATCGATGTATCTAGGTATTTAAATAATTAATATTTATTTATAAAAATATTATTGTTAATCAGTCCCCTCCCACAAAGGCTGGGCACTCTCGAGTAGCTTCAATAACAAGCAGTACAAATAGCTATATGCACGATCCGAACGCCGTTTCGTAGATCACTCTAACTGCCTGGTAAATAGCCGCCGATTTTCGCTATTTACATTTAAAGTTCCTCTATATTTACTAACTAATCGGCTAGGGCCGATGGATAAGATCCCCGACTACGAATCAGTGGCGATTTGTGATCGAGGTTCGCGCCTACCGACCGTTGAGAATTGGTTCTTAGACTGAAGATTGCGTTAGCGTGAAACATCGATGTCTCTAGTTATTTAAATAATTAAAATTTATTCATAAAATATTATTGTATATATATATATATATATATATATATATATATATGTGTGTGTGTGTGTGTGTGTGTGTGTGCCTGAAGAGAAAGAGAAAAAGAAATATATAGAAAATGAGATAGATATATGTATTGGTCATTAGCAGTACGTTTGTTTCTGTCTTGAGTGTCTCAACACAACTATAGCAGGCGTGGTATGGAGGTTGAAGAATACAACGTTGCTGATTTTTAGGACAGTGGTTCACCGGAATGGAGTGAACATTACTGATATTAATTTTTTTTATTGCGAGACAAGATGTTTTCTTCATTCGCGACAAACTAAGGTTTTAACGAAAAAAATCTCAGTTATTTCAACATATGTCTAATCCGCAAATCGTCGCATAATCTCTTAATGCATGCCTCTGGATGATTCACCATTCTTACGAGAACACGGAGATCCAGCTTTACATTCTTTGCAACTCAGGGGAGCAGACAGAATGCGTCTGTCAGGAGATCCGGACTTTCAGCCGACGGGAACAGATTTGCTTGTGATATTCTGTCTGTAAAAAAGACAGGGGTTACATTAAGAACCATAGGAAAAGAATGGACATAACTTAATAAATTGGAGAGAGAGTATGGAAGAGAGGGGAGAAGTAAGAGAGCGAGTGTGTGTAGGAAAGTGAGATAAAATAGAGAAAAGCTAGGATGTGTGAGAACCTATATAGACACAGTGAATCGATGTGTGTAATTAAAAGGAATGTAAAGAAAAATAGAGATGGAAAGATATACAGAGAGAGAGAGAGAGAGATAGAGAGCAAAGGAAAGAGTGATAGAGGGCTAATGTGTCATATATATATATATATATATATGTATATATATGTACATATATATATATGTATATATATGTATATGTATATATATATATGTATATATATATATATATGTATATATATGTATATGTATATATGTATATGTGTATATATATATATGTATGTATATATGTATATATGTATATATTTATATATATATATGTATGTATATATATACATATATATATGCATATATATATATATATATATATATATATATATATATGAATAAAAGTAGGGATACAATTATCCGACGTAATGGAAAATAACAAGAGCTAAGTCAAATCTATATTATTTATGTATTCATCAACGTTTCATCTTTATTGTAAATCTTTCTGAAGGTGAAGAAAATTTAACAAAAATTATACAAGCATTCACTTGATTTGCCTGAAATAGGCGAGTCTTAGCCGGTTTATGAGTAAAATAACCTTTTTTTTAATTTCGAAAAGCAACACAAATTTTTCTAGAATGTGGGGGGGGAATTTGCTGGTTGAAAATGAGTTCACAACTTCAGCCTTGAATGAAAAACCTTGTCTGGGTCATCGTGTCAAACGGAAGGGCCGATGGGGGAAGCGGTCGAAAGTCTAAGCTATGCTGTTACAATCACGTATACACAATTACAAGTTAATGCAACGTTTTGAATTAAAAACGAAGAAAAGCAATAATTTATATGTGAATGTGACTGCGTGAAATGTTTTTAAAACTAACAATATCACCAAAAATGAAAAGTGTGGTAAAAAAGTGAGTAACGGAAATAATATATTTAAGTTCATTTATTTATGTGTGTATGTATAAACTTTATCCATATTTATTTAATTATATGTGTATTATTAATTAATCAATAATTATTAATTAATTCATGAGTATATAAGTATAACACATGCAATATATATATATATATATATATATATATATATATATATATATATGGGTATATATAATATGCACATAGACGTATGATAATACATTCTGTCTAGAAACACTGCCTACTTATTTGGGAATATAATGGGGGAGATAGAATAGTGAGGGGTTGAGAGAGACGATGAGAAGTATAAATTTAATTATATCATCAAAACTGTTTATAAAGTCAACATATATATATATATATATATATATATATATATATATATATATATATATATATATATATGTACGTGCACATGTACGAGCCACATGTAGCTTAATATGTGAGAGTGATAATACATAATTTATGTAGACATTGTGCGAGATGTATGTGGAGAGAATGTGGTGTGAGTTGGTTATCCTGGATTTGATCTAAATTTTTCTTCAGCCATTGTAGGTTTGCTTATTATCGGAGATACACTATAGAAACCATTACGTTGTGTTATGGTTTTTAAGTTTGAGATGCAAGACAATTGATGCTTGTATAAATTTTCTTCATTTTTCTTCATCCTGATGAAGTCTTATAGATTTTTCTTTTATTTTGTACGTTTCGAGTATTCCTCCGATCTATTTACATAAAATGATACGAAATGAAAAAATAAAAACCGGTGTATAAAACTGTATTTTGTTTGTCTTTATATGCAAGTATGTTCACGGGAGATCTCTACCAATTTGAAACCGTTGTATTAAAGAAATGAACGTGGGTGCGTTCACCCCGTTGAGTATTACTATTAAGAACCACTGATTCGATTATATATATATATATATATATATATAGTTACTAATTAAAATACGAAAATTAGAATAGCGATTATGAACAATGAACGGGTCGCAACTGCTGTATTGCCTTGTTTTTGTATCTGAAGGCATTTCTGTGTGCGTAAACCCTTTGCTTGAAGCTTCTCTGCTTTATGCATATATATTTTTCTGCATTGCAGCTAGTCTAGTTTGTGACGGTTGCTTCATATACGAGGAAATCGATTTTGCAATTACCTTCTAGGTGCAATTAACGATGAAAATACACTATTTACCATCAAATAGAAGTTAATAGAGAGAAGACACTCGTTTCACCAGCCATAAATAGATGTCTTCTTCGTGATGCAAAAAATACCATATATATAGGGCCATCATTGACCACAAATGAATTCTCCTTGAATATCAGAGATGAGATATTTACAGGATGTATCTATAGGAGACAAGCACTACTTAGAAATTGGAATTACCGATATACATAAAGGCCTAGCAACAACACCCCTGCGCAATACATAACCCATAATTGCCCCACTAAATACTGACTTCCACTCCAGAAAATCCTCTCAACTCTTACCCCTTATAAATATAAATAAAACATAGGAATAAATACCATAACACACTCATATCCACACCACTACTAAATACCAATACTTTACAACACGTTAATATGAAATAATAACTCTATATTAATTCCCCCAGTTAGAAAGAGGGTAACACCCAGATTCACATTATTATTACTCTCATAAGTATGCACTGTATCTTAGTTAAAATATCTCCTAAACAGATTCAATCTTGCCGACCTAATCCTTACCCTTATATCTAAACTAGTCTTAATCAGTATACCAATATTATTACTCCCATAAACCTTCACTATACGTTAGTTAATGATGTTAAATCCCAAATACAAAATTATTGAGGAATTCTGCAGAGTTAGTGCCATTATACCGATTGACACACCGGCAGGACAAGTCCCGGGTAACATTTTATTTGAATTCCTTTTGAATTGATTTAAAGCCCTTCAATCCTTAAACTTGAATGTAATGTGTGTTTTTAACCTGTTTATCTTTTCATAAGTATAATTCTTTAAACCATTTTTTCTCTCCTTACTTTCTCTAGACCACAAGTAATAAACCCTCTAAACAGTGACGGTCAAACATACACTACTTATAAACATTGACTCACCGGATTTATATAGAAATATTTTTTATTTTTTATATTTTAAATCTTTTCCATTTAAATATCAACTTTTACATTTTACCCCTCTTTTTTCACACCTTATTAAACTTTTGTTAAACTAAATTTAAACAAACATACATAACACTCTAAGCAAATAACGCGTCAAAACGAGAGTGACACGTGACTTTACATTTCTTAAACAGAAGACAACATAAGCTAAAGAGAGCCGGATAGTAAAATCGTTCTGAGCTTGAAACCAACGCTACTAATTTTCTGTACCAATATATATATATATATATATATATATATATATATATATATATATATATATATATATATATATATATATATATATATATATATATCCTCCCGGGGTAGAGCTTACTTTGTAAGGATATCGCCAACTGCCATTAGCTTTAAGGCATAGCTCATTAGGTAAAACTAATTCGAGCCACGGCAATTGCAATGTTTACATTGAGATATATCTTACATTCAGTCAGTGTCGCAGGATAGCGTAGGGGTTAGAAGCGTCGACCGTCAGCTCGACAGTCGAGTTTCAATCCCGGCTTGAGGCACTAACTGGTCTAGCCGCACTCATGAACTGCGAAACAGTCTGTATGTGGATTGACTATATATATATGTGTAAAATGTTGATAATGAGTATTGATTGTAATTTTGGCTTTGATCGCCTAGTTTTACATGTTTTTTTCGTGTTTGTGATTTGTTTTGTCAAATTAGCACTGAATTAATATTCAGTGCTAATTTGACAAAACAAATCACATTAAAATGCACAGGAGTACCTTAGAAATATATTCGTGTTTGCCAAAAAATGGTATGCTAAAAACAGTTTCATGAAATTACGTGAATCTGTCTTTTCAAACGTTGACATAGTATAACATTACATAAATCAATATTGAATATAGCATAGCTATGGCCTTACAATATTGGCCTATCATAGTTACTTTATGACGTAAAATTTATATTTGAATATAAATAATTCTAAATATAAATAAATAATTACATACCTAAATAACACTAAGTATTTAAATTAGCGGGGAATAAATGAGACACGAAATAAAACTATAGAGTAAAGGGTAAAAAGAATGTGAATATTAATGAATAGAACATGATAATATAATAAACTGGCAGGACCCGTTGCTCGGCACAACCCAGGAGCAATCAATTAGACAGTCGACAGAACACAAATTGGTCACCTCTGGAACAAAAGTAGAAACTGTCCAAGTTTCGTAAATATATCTACTATATTTGTAGGTTTGAGTTTAAATTACAGCGTGTTGTATTACCCAAACCGTAAATTAAGCATACCCAATCGTTTTAGGGTTAGGGTAAGGGTTTATGGTTTAGTTCGGCTAAGTCGTTTATGTCACAGTTCTTGTTCAAATTCTGTAGAAGCACTGTTTGTTTTGTTTTGATCTGTTTCTTTTCGGGGTTCAAAAATGTAGAAGCACTGTTATTCTTGAGGTTTGTTCGATAGCACACATTTTGACACACTTTATTTTTAATAAAATGTAAATTAAAATGTATGACTGCCTAATCTGAAATAAATATTTTTAAGTTAATATGCTCTACGACCGTATTCATTGAGCTTGATTTTCTCCCACATTAGTAACCGACCTTGTGTCTAACGCTGCAGTCGTGGGGTTAGAAAGTAAATAGAGACACTAAAAAAAGTCCCCCCCCCCCTAAACTGCACAAAACAACTCTTATTTGTTTGTTTTTTTTACCCTCGTTCGTATCTTGCTTTGCGTCAGGTAAGTAAATTAATAATCCAGTTTTCTCAGGTTCTTTATCGGCAACCTTATCATATAAACAAAAAAAACATTAAATATAGGAATATGTATTTACGGAGCTTTTCTCTTAAAAAAGGTAAAATATAATTTATTTACGATACCTGAAAACCATTAAACCAGTAATATGTTATGATATGCTAGGATAAACCAGGGTTATAAAAAGAAAAAGAATACTTATCTCTTAATGTGTAATAAATCGTTCGTTTATCGAAGTATAATTTTGGTGTAAATAATTGGTGTACGGTTTTGGCGTGCTAAATGTGAAACGAAATTGTGTGTTTTGGCGATGGATTTGATTCGAAAGCGCGTAATATATATTATGTTGTGAAGTGTGTATTAGATGTTGATAATGCAACGATTTATTTATTTGAGAAAGTTTCCTAAGGAATGTCTGTAAATAACTAACTTCGGGCAATGCACGACGCGGTTAGGATGAAATGTGTCTCATGCCTATGTAACATGATCGCTGATCGGCTGTTTTACAAATTCTGAAGCAGTGAAAAGTGGTGGCATTTTCTCGGGAAATAATCGCAAAGCGGTGTTTCAGGATTGTAAGAGTAAATTATTCATGCAGTTAGGAGTTTTTCGTGTCGAATAATTAATAGGAATTAATGTTATGTGTTAAAATACGTGTAAGTTTCTGGAAACATGGTCGGGATAAGGGTGTATATAGTTTGAGTTTCGATGTGTTTGCCGCATTAGTGTTCTTCCTTACTGTACATTATTTTGAAGGGTAAACCAACTCTATTATATATATATATATATATATATATATATATATATATTAATATACTATATATAAGTAATTAATATACTATATATAAGGAATAATTATTATAATTATTATAGTAATAATAAAAGCTCAGATAAGTAATACAATATTCTAAAAAGAAAATAGATTAATAGATAATAACATAGATCAATAAAATACATGAATGAATGAATAAGAAATTTAACTGACTGATCTTAAAGTGAATGTAAACGTAAAAAAATAATGTAATCAAATTTAATGAATAGAAATAAAGATATATTAATATATAAATATTAGTAATACATGAATAAATAAATAACAATATATAAATAACTTCATATACTATATATGTGTAATAATAATAACAATAATAATTATAAAAAAGTTATATATGTGAGAAAATCATATAAGAAAATATATATAAATATATACATAGATAGATAGATGAATATGTCAATAAATAGATAAATATTTGTTTAAAATAACTGAGGTACTTTGAAGTTAACATATATGTAAAAAATATGCAAGAAATAATATATAGATTAAAAGATAGATGTATTAATTAATCTTATATATAAAGTAGAGACGTTTTTCCCCTGTACCTGCGCGTCGAATAGGAAAATAAACTCGACTCAATAGGTTACTACAACCACTACAACATCAAGTTTATTCGCTCGAGCGTGTTCTTAGCAAACTCTAGACTCTTACATCCACCTCGGAAAAATTATTACTTTCGTTCCTCACTCAGTCACTCTCCCCAAACCAGACACCATACAGGTAGTAGCAAGAACATTTCTCTCTAACATTTTACTCCTCCCACGCTACCAGTCTACACTGGGAACAAATACCCAACGGATACTTTCACACAATTTACACATTATTATTTACGTTGAATATGCCTTCACCTCACCACACAGTAGCATACGTTGCACAGAAAATATAACAGACGCTCCCTTCAATACATCTGACTACGTCACTTCCGCAAAAAAATTAAGCCTTCTACTCTAAGCCTCAACCAGCAACTAAATATCACGAAACGCCTGCCAGATTCACTACCCTTAAACTATTATACCGATTCCTCTTACCGATCAACCTTTTCTTCAGGTAATATACCGTTCCTGTTCTGCTATTTCCGTTATACATAAATCTACTTCACTTCTTAAAATTGCTGCTACAATACTAACCTACTATGTTCAAAAACACCAATTACAGATTAAGCGATTGACATTCCATTATTCTTGCTACGTAGCATTTTCACGTTAGCGAATAACAGATTACATTAAACTGAACACAATGACAATCGCAAACACGGCGATTTATTCACCTTCATTGTACTAATAAATATATTAGTACACTTCTGACAGAAAGTACAACATTTCTTATTCGATTTTATATGTATAACTTACTTTTACCATTAGTTTACTCTTCGCAAGCCTCAATCAGATCAGTTTACATTAGTAACAAGTTACATATTATATTACATACTAAACAATATTCCAAATAACTTTTATGTTTCTGCCGGGGGGGGAAGCCTCAGTTTACACGTATTTTTCACTTTCTTTCCTTATTTCACGTACCGAACACCGATTACATAATACAAAGAATTAAAAAATGTCAACTCTAAAATATAAGATAAAAATATTTAAGTTTCCCTTATGTTACGAAATATACAACTCAAGAAGCAATATATACCAATAATTATACATATCACTTACAAACATGTGACTTCTACACTATTTGAACCGAACTGTTTTTTGTTTCAAATCGTAAATAAAATAAGCATATACTTTTTACAAATGGGATTTCAGTTACCGACTATGAGAAGAAAAACAATTCAAAAGAACAGATCCTTGACTTTTAAATAAGGATACTTCTGTATTTCAAACATCACTTGGAAGACTTCCATTCATTCCACCGAGTGCCAGACTGAATGTTAAATTTTAATTTCCAAATTTTCGTTTTCAACGATCACTATTGACTATTCTAATAGAATGTTAATTCATACAATAAAAACATTCACTATTGACTATTTTGAGAAACTTTTCAATATTACAATAAATAAATACAATGAAAATTATATATTTTCGTTTTAAAAATCACTGTTACCTACTTTGCGAAAGTTTTACTTCATACAATAACAAAAAAACATTTACATTGTTTTTATAAGTTACTAAATAAAAAAAAAACTTTGTCGAAATCGATTAACTTTTTGGGAAGAATTCCCTCACCGTTAAATACTTTGAGACAAGTAACAAAACAAACAAACCGATTAGATACATTTTTTAAAGAAAGATAACAAACCACCGCGCTTACAGATTAGACGAATATCATTCCGTTATTCTTCTTTCGTAACATTTCACAGTAATCGAATAACGGATTACATTAATCCGACCACCTTCACAATCGAAAACATGCTACGATACGAAAAAAAAATTGAATAATTCTGATATTTCATATTATAATAATTTCAAAATAAAATTCAACTCTAACAATTAATAAAAACATTTACGTTTTCCTTATTTACATTAAGTCCCCCGTGCTACCGTGTTGACAAATGTTTAAGATTTAAAAAAAAATCGGTTTAGTAGAATGGGATCGAACGCCAAAAAGTGTCACGTCGTAACAACTAACCCACCGATGGGGAATATAATATTAATATGAAAATTAATATAGTTCGATATATACTGAAAGCAATTTACTTTTATTTCACCAGAATTTTTACTTTTTATTTTTATATAAACACCGGCTCTGTCTGTGATAAGGGCCCTTGGAAAATTAAAGAGGCCTACATAGCCCCATTAAAATCCACTCAAACACACACATATAATTAACGTAAGCTGCAGAGCATTACAAATTGTATTCGGATGGTGAGGGGCCACTAAAATTACGATTATATGCTTATTTTTAATAATGAAGACTATTCTCTAATTTTTTGTTCATGACTACGATTGAGTCACGTGAGCTAAATGCCGTGGCGACCTGGAAAAGTGCTGCCCGTTTTATGTTAGGATTCACCTTCTGGCGAGCAAATGTACGGTCCACCATGTGTAAGGGGGGGGGGGCATAACAATAAGTAAAAAAACATTTTTGTTATAACATTACATGCAGACACTCCTCTTTACTTTTAATTGCTTGCTATTGTTTAATTTGAGTCGGGTAAACCAAATCCTTGATTGTGCTTGGTGGCAGTAAGTGGCGGCGACAAAAACTGCTGCCCTTATATGTCATAGCATACATGTACACTGTTGAATGGCAGAAAAGAGGATAACAATTGAAATCCTCTAACATAGATTCAGTTATCAGTGCGGAAATTCTAAGATCCAGTGGCAGATCCGGTTTTACATGATTTCATTAGGCACCATATGATTCATGGACCATGTGGAAACATAAACAGATGTTCACTCTGTCTCAAAGATGGACACTGCAGTAAGAGATATCCAAGACACTTCTTGAGTGAAACTCAATCGGATATAAATGGCTACCCACAATATCGACGACTATCTCCTTTAGCTGGAGGTTTTGAGACGACAGTTACCCTACCTGGCAACATAACAGTTCCTGTAGATAACCGATGGGTTGTACCACATAATAGACTGCTTTGTGAGATTTTTGATGCACATATCAATGTTGAATATTGCGACAGCATGAAATCACTAAAATACATTTGTAAATATGAACATAAGGGTAGTGATCAAGCTATCTTCACAATTGAAAGTAATGCTTATGATGAAGTTAAGAAATACGATACGGGACGTTACATATCAACCAATGAAGCCCTTTGGAGAATACTTAACTTTCACATACATATACATCATCCCCCACTTATTCACCTATCAGTTCATCTAGAAAATGGACAGCATATATACTTTACTGAAAGTACTGCAGCAGATAGAGTTGCAAATCCACCTTCAACCACTCTAACAACTTTCTTCACATTGTGTCAAACAGATTTCTTTGCACGTACACTTTTCTACTGAGAAGTTCCACTTTATTATACCTGGGACACTAAAACTAAGGTCCTCAAGCGACGGTTACAGGGTAAGCCAGTTCCAGGCTATCCGTGCGTTAAAAGAACAGAAGTTTTGGAGCAGGGTATACACTGTACATCCAAATCAATTTGACTGCTTCTGTTTGAGACTGCTTCTACAATATGTTAGAGGTTCACATAGCTTTAATGACCTAAAAACGATCAATGGTCAAGTTATGACTACATTCAGGGATGCATGTAGTGCACATGGACAACTTGAGGATGATAACCACTGGGATGCTACGTTACAGGAAGCATCTATATCTGAATCTGCAGACAATTTGAGACATTTGTTTGCCATCATGTTGACATCATGTGCAGTGTCTCATCCAAAACACTTTGGGATTCACACAAATAAGCTTTTAGTGAAGATTTTCTTCTTAGGAAAGACAATCAACAGCCTTAAGTTGATATAACATTTTTAGACGACATCTTCAATATGGCTTTAGTTCATATCGAAGATATGACTTATAAGATCAATGGTAAACCACTGAAAAAATTGGGTCTTACCTCACCTAATCAATCTAATACACATCCGGGCATTACTGCATGGACGCGTGAAATTAGTTATCAACATCATGAGCAAACATCAATTGTTCGAGATGGTATCGCACAACTAAATGATGAGCAAATTCATAGTTTTCGTACTGTAGTTAATACTGAAGAAGGTCAGCAAGGTGGCCTTATATTCCTTGATGCACCTGGAGGTACTGCTGGTGGTAGGACAGCTCACTCCACATTTAAGTTGCCATTATCTAACAAAAGATGCTGATCCAATTTGTCAAATAGAAAGAGAGTTAGATTCAGCCACAGTCTTACATAATTATTCCTTGATCGTATGGGATGAATGTACAATGGCACATAAACAAGCGTTCGAGGCTCTAAATAAAACATTGCGTGATCTCAAGAGATGTGATGCTGTTATGGGTGGCATAACACTATTATTATCAGGTGACTTCCGACAAACCCTTCCTATTGTTCCACGTAGAAATTCCCCTGATGAGCTTAATGCTTGCATTAAATTGTCATATTTGTGGAAGTACATTAAAACTGTAACGTTATTTACAAACATACGTGTTCATCTCAATAGTGACCCAATGGCTGGTGAGTTTGCCTCCCTCCTAAAAAGGCTATGTAATGGAACGAGACTGTGTTAAACGCATGCAACCTCATGTGATAGAAGCTGTAATACTAACTGGTGTGGCAAGGGGCAAACTGACATTTCTTCCCAGAATACCCATTATTCCGTCGGATTCTGCAATAAAATTTAAAAGGCTTCAGTTCACAGTTAAATTGTGTTTTGCCATGACAATTAACAAGTCCCAAGGACAATCATTGGAAGTGGTGGGTCTAAACTTGACTTCACCTTGCTTTAGCCATGGGCAGTTTTATGTAGGATGTTCAAGAGCTTTGTACGAATAACTTTTACCACTATAAAGGAGACATCTGTTGGAACAAAAACAAGAACTCTAGGGCACAGCTCCGTGTTAAATCCAATTTTAATTACCTAAATTACTTCCAGTGAAATGATTTATTTTCTGAATCTATTCATTTAACTTACAAATTAAAATCAGGCTGTTATATTTCCCCGGGCAACGCCGGGACACGGGTCCTGCTAGTAAATAATATAATAGTTGTATAAGGAAAAATATCTATAAAAGTTAATATTTACTGCGAACATAATGTAGACCAGAGGTTGATGTAGAATTCAGTCAAACACTCAGGCTAAACTATGATATAAATATCATCTTATACGCTGGGTATGCGTATATTATTGTATTACTGTATTATATACACATATCAGCATCAGATTTTTTATGACTCCTGGAGGAGGAAGACCTCCCTGTTTTCCCTCCACCTTTTTAGTGACTATCATTCAGGTACTGCGGGTTGGCGACGCTGATTGGCCATAGCTAGATTCTATATGCAGCGTATGGTATTCATAATGGTCACCCATTTAGTACTCAAGCCAGGATTGAAACTCCACCTCAGTATCTTACGACACTGACTGAATGTAAGTGATATATATAATGTAAACATTGTCAAGTAGCGGGAGCTCGAATTTGTTTAACTAAATGCCTGATACATTGTGTCAGTTAGCGATATCCTAACACATAAGTTCTACCCAAGAAATCGAGCTTCATATAGTCATCCACATATTGACTGTTTAGCTGTGTCACAGCGCTTCAGCTAAAGCCGGGGCTGATACTCAACCGTCGAGCTGACGGTTGGCGCATCTACCCCTGCGCTATCATACGACACTGCCTGAATGTAATTCACATCTACAATGTAAACATTTATATATATATATATATATATATATATATATATATATATATATTAATTAATTTTTACGCGCATGAAAAATATATATTAATATATTTTCACAAACTAATAAATATATACACACATATATATATATATATATATATATATATATATATATATATATATAATAAAAATAATGGCACACCTAATCAAGGGCGACTTAATGCAATATTCTGCATGTATTTTACCGCTTATGAAGTTGACAAATGCTATTACAAACAACGCTATTTCAATTGCCAGTAAAAATAATGGTAAAACAACGAAACTATATACGTCAATAGTTGTGTTCAAATATATATATATATATATATATATATATATATATATATATATATATATATATATATATATATATATATATATATATAATAATGGTAATAATCCAGGTGAAAAATATCCACAGGGTGGTAATCCAGAGAATTTTAACCGGGTTTATAAAAAGTGCTCAATATCAAAATAGAGCTTTATATATGATAATTTTATTTACACAGACATGTACAAAATCTGCGACACTGGCATGTCGATGTTATCGATCAACAGTTACTATAAACTGAGATCTCATCAGGCAGAGTTATAATCCGATCTTAACCTCAGATCATATTTGGATATTTCTCTCCAAATATGATCTGAGGTAAAGATCGGATTATAACTCTGCCTGATGAGATCTCAGTTTATAGTAACTGTTGATCGATAACATCGACATGCCAGTGTCGCAGATTTTGTACATGTCTGTGTAAATAAAATTATCATATATATATATATATATATATATATATATATATATATATATATATATATATATATATATATATATATTATGAAGCTTTTGCTTAAATTCACTTTAATTCCGGATATGTTATTTAATATTTGCCTAAATGAATATATGCTCCCTAAATAATACACTATACCCATATATATATATATATATATATATATATATATATATATATATATTTGGAGTATAACCGTCATAGGATGGGTAGAATTAATTTCCAGAGCAGAGAACTTTTGCACAACGTTTATGTGTACTTACAATGAAGTCAATTAAATGATTATAATACTTGTTATATGTAAAATCATTGTTCAAATTTTGATCAATATTCATTACATAATTTTGATTCTGGCAAATGTCTACACATTAAGACTTTAAGCCTGATGGTTTTAAGAAGATATGAACATTCAGAGAATCTTGCTTAATGGGTGTCTAATAACTATGGATCAAATTCAATGCACATCTGAAATGTGTGAATTTTCTCATAGGAAAGTTTACCCTTTCAATACATCAAAAAATATTAATTTTTATACATGATGTTAAATACCTCAAAATTTAACCAAAATACGGAGATATGGGAATTTTAACGAATGATTTCCACCCCTATTACCTCATCTGCATACACTTAAATAATACTCATTATATGTGGCCCACCCTTATACTTAGCATCTATGTTACAAAATCAATAATAGCTGAGTAATTTGTTTTGGTGTGTATATAAAAGTAATCCATGGATACGTATTTATGGCTTTCAACTGTCACAAGAATGCATAACAAATTATGTCCGTGAATTAATTTTATGTGCGTAAAATAATTGTTTAAATATATTTGTAAAATGAAATAAATCCCACGTTCTGTTTAGGACAACTTAATACAATATTTTGTTTATTTTTCCATCTTAGAAAGTTGAATAATACTGAAAAACAACGTTTTTCTATCGCCAGTAAAAGCAATATCCAAATACTTCGTAACATTATGGGCGGTAAAAAATCGTACATATTTCGGACTAGGCTTCATGGTCTAATAGTGAATGTGCAGACTATAGACATTAAAATCGAAGGTTTTGTCCTTGGTCAGATTAGCCATGCTGATGACGGTTGATAGCCAGAAACACGTGCCCATGGATTATTGTTCATGTATGTAAAATTCATTACACTAAAGACGCACATATATATATATATATAGTAGAGAATGGTAGTTTTCTTGAAGCATTGCTGGGTATAGTAGTAGTAGGTTTTTGAAAGGCTGTGGGCAATGCAATTCCGGGTAAGATGCAAGTTGAAAGGAAAGGAACAAAAACAATAACAATAAATCGAATACGATATAAGGCTTACTATTTATTTTTCCTTTTTTTTTTTTTTTTTTTTCTCTTTTTTTTTTTTTCTTACATAACAGCAAGAGTGTTTTAGCTGTTATTGTGATGTCCGGGTGATTAAAAATCACTATTTGATATTTCGGGAAAAGACATCCCTTTGTCAAAAATAATTAGACCAGAAGGAGAATAATATTTTATTCTTCTCCGACTGTGTAGAGAATAATACAAAACAAAATGGCTGCCAGATATAGACCGCAGCAAATAATAAAGCAGTTTCACAGGGAATATAAATTAAATTAAGTTTTATTTTAATATTATGTTAAATATATGATTGAATATATGATTTGGTGTTTAGAATATTTGTGTAATGTTGGTTAGGTGTATGGTGTTCGATAAACTGTTAGTTTTGATAATATATATATATCATTTTTTTTCATTTTTTTTTTATATTTGAATATTTACTTTGTTTTATCTTCGTATTTTTATTTTGTTTATCTTTCTATCGTAATTTAAGAATTTTAATATAAAGTAAACTAATTAGTCTCATATTTTAAATATTCTAGATCTATCTACTTATCGATTTCGATTATCATCTATTAAAGAAGTGTTATTAATTAATAATTGTGAGTTTCGTCAAATTAGATTAACGAATTAACTTATTAACTTGATATATTTACTATAAGATAAAGGGGAGTAACTCTGGATTTTTTAAAATATTTTTTTTTATAATTAATTTTTTATTTATTTATTTTTTATTAAAAAAATTTTTTTTTTTTAGGTTGAGATCTGTATAACAATATTAGTATATATATGCAACATATATACACATAATGCATATATACATATATATATACATATCTATGTATTATTGTTTGTTTAATTGTTTATCTATATATATTCATCAATTTCTTTACATATTTGTGTTTTTTTTTGTTTTTTGTTTTTTTAATTTTTTTATTTATTTATTTTTTAATTTTTTTATTATTATTATTTACTTGTTTAATTTATTTTATGAATTATTTATTTAATATTTGCATGTTATTTGTATACATTCTATATGTGTTTGGATTTATTAATTAATAATGCTAGGTTATGGGGTGACTTATTATGGTGGGTTAGAAGAGTATGTTGAATATGGTTTTTGGTTTGAGGTTGAAAGTGTGTAAGGATGGAAGTTCATATGGGGAGGGGCCTGTTTGACTGTTTGGGTGTGTGGTGAGTTTATTATAGGAGGTGGGTAATGAGTGAAGTGGTGGAAACGGACTCTGTTAAGTGTTAGATATGGGGGTTGGTTGGTGGATGGGGGGTAGATATTATAGAATGAAAGGTGAGTAGAGCTCGTGACGTTGATTGAGTGAGGGGTTTAATCTGGAGATGAGGATTGATTCTGTGATTCTAAGGTCACCAATGTTTCTGACAGACGCTAAGATGGAGACGTGAATATCGCGCTGAGTGTTTGAGCAAATCTCTATGTGTTTGTGGAAAGAGGATATACGGGTATTCAAGTGCTCCTTTATGCGCAAGTGTAGCGGTCTTGTAGTGTTGCCGATGTAAAATGTTTTGCATTTATTGCACTGTAGTTTGTAAACACAGTTAGTGCGATGGCACAGACCTGTGTTGAGGATAGGGCAATTGGCCAGGGAGCAGAGTTCGGGTGTGTGGTTAGTGTGTTTATTAGATAGATGTTGGCGTAAGGAGGTGCCAGTATGTGTTAGTTGTATGTTAAGGTTTTCCTTATGTATTGCCTTGCGGATGGAGGTGGTGATCTTATCGCTGAAGAAAGGGAGTTTTAAGAAGCATGTGTTAGCGAGGGTGCGGTGTCTATGTGTTTTGGGCTTATTTAGGTGGGCTATGGTGGGGGCGGGGTAGCCATTATTTTGGAGGGTTTGGTGGAAGTTTTTAGTGTGTGATATTTTGTCGGCAGCAGAAGAGCATTTATTTTGTATTCGGGTTATTTCATTATGGGCATAACTTAATTTGGCTTTTGTGGGCAGGGCAGACTTATAGTGTATGAAAAGGTTTTTGCAGGCAGGTTTCCTGTAGAAGTTAGTGTGTATAGAGCCATCTTCGGTGATGTTAAGGTTGAAATCAAGGAGAGAGAGTGAGCCGGACTCGTTTGGGTGTTCTATGGTGAATTGTATGTGGGGGTCGGTGTTGTTGAATGTGTTGAATATTTGTGTGGCTTCGTCTTGAGAGGATGTAAGGATTAGAATGTCATCTATATATCTGGAGAAGAATATATAGGAGAGGCACGAGTTAAGTGCTCGTTGCTCTAACCGGTTCATGTAGGTGATGGCTAAGAGACCGGAAAGGCTAGAACCCATGGGGAGGCCGGAGATTTGTTTGAAAGTGTGCTGCTGAAAGGTAAAGTATGTGTTGTCGATGATGATGTATAAGAGATTGTGAATGTCAGTAGGTGTTAGTCCGAAGAGCTCTAGGTTGTCAGAGGAAGATATGTGGTCGGTGATGAGGTCTATGGCTGGGTGTGCGGGTATTGAGGTGTAGAGGGAGATTACGTCTAGGCTAAATATATAGTTGTTAGTTTGTAGTTGTTGGTGTTGGAGTGAGTGTAGTCTGCTAATTACTTGGTCGGAGCTGCTGACATGTGCGGGGAAGGTGGAGAGTAGTGGTTTGAGTAGTTGAGAGAGAAGCCAAGAGATTTTATAGAGTGGTCCTTCAATACTAGAGACTATAGGTCTAATTTGTGTGTGTGTGTTGGTCTTGTGTGTTTTAATGAGGTGGTAGAAGGTGGGAAGTCTGCTATTTTTGGTGGTGAAGTTGATTTTGTATTTTTTGGGGAGGTTACGAGTGAGACAGATTTGGGACCAGGTGTTGTTAATGGAGTTTTGGACTAATGTGGCTGAAATGTTGGGGGCGGGGGTTTATAGGTTGTTGTTGTTAAGATGTTCGAGAGCGAGTATGTTGTATGAGTCTTGAGAGATGATACAGAATTCCTTACCTAAAAAATTTTAAAAATAAAAAATAAATAAATAAAAAATTAATTATAAAAAAAAAATATTTTAAAAAATCCAGAGTTACTCCCCTTTATCTTATAGTAAATATATCAAGTTAATAAGTTAATTCGTTAATCTAATTTGACGAAACTCACAATTATTAATTAATAACACTTCTTTAATAGATGATAATCGAAATCGATAAGTAGATAGATCTAGAATATTTAAAATATGAGACTAATTAGTTTACTTTATATTAAAATTCTTAAATTACGATAGAAAGATAAACAAAATAAAAATACGAAGATAAAACAAAGTAAATATTCAAATATAAAAAAAAAAATGAAAAAAAAAATGATATATATATATTATCAAAACTAACAGTTTATCGAACACCATACACCTAACCAACATTACACAAATATTCTAAACACCAAATCATATATTCAATCATATATTTAACATAATATTAAAATAAAACTTAATTTAATTTATATTCCCTGTGAAACTGCTTTATTATTTGCTGCGGTCTATATCTGGCAGCCATTTTGTTTTGTATTATTCTCTACACAGTCGGAGAAGAATAAAATATTATTCTCCTTCTGGTCTAATTATTTTTGACAAAGGGATGTCTTTTCCCGAAATATCAAATAGTGATTTTTAATCACCCGGACATCACATGAACAGCTAAAACACTCTTGCTGTTATGTAAGAAAAAAAAAAAAAGAGAAAAAAAAAAAAAAAGGAAAAATAAATAGTAAGCCTTATATCGTATTCGATTTATTGTTATTGTTTTTGTTCCTTTCCTTTCAACTTGCATCTTACCCGGAATTGCATTGCCCACAGCCTTTCAAAAACCTACTACTATATATATATATATATATATATATATGGAGAGAGAGAAAGAGAGATAGCTAGCTACATAGATAGATAGCTACATAGATAGATAGATAGATAGATAGATAGATAGATAGATAGATAGATAGATAGATAGATAGAACAGTAGTTAGTACACAAAACATGAGGAATAATCGAAAATGCAACCTCCGATAGAGACACTGGAAAATATATTGAGCATATGTTATAGTAACAGAGACAGGGTGATCACGTGATCAAAACCATTCTATCCGAAAAAGTCACAAAGAGTACATGGAATCTACAACACAGCAGATTAATGACACATTTTGGCTTTTTTTTAAAGAAAATAACATAATGACATCAAAATGAATAAACACGGACCAAAAAATGAAATTAACATGTGTTGTTAATCTTCATAATGGTAATGCATCATGGAACACGATCAAGATTAAAATGGTTAACAGAATAATTATTTGCACTACGATGAACGGCAATAGAACATATTTTATTCTACCATAATGACTTTTATACTGGTTTTGTTAAATTATTCTCAAATTATAAGAAACATTTATTTTATGTTTGTAACTGATACAACGTCATATAAAGCTTTAGATATATATATATATATATATATATATATATATATATATATGTACTATCCATAATAAACATTTACCGTTTACAAAAGGTCTTCCCGTATAAATGAAACTATGGTACATCTTTGAATTTTGTAATGTATAGTTTTTAAATAAATAATTAATATTTTTCCTCTCCCCTCATTACGATCAAGCACTTTTTTATTTCTTACCCTGGCACACACACACGCACTCTCTCTCTCTCACTCACTCTCTCTCTTTCTCTCCTTCTCACTCTCTCTCTTTCTCTCTCTCTCTCTCTCTCTCTCTCTCTCTCTCTATATATATATATATATATATATATATATATATATATTAATGATATTTCACCTCAAACAAGGTTGGCAGCCACTGTATAAGTAAGGGGCTACTAAGAATGAAGTTGTAAGTGTTATTGTGTCATCCTAAGTTAGAGGATGTGCAGTGAGATGTCTGTTAATATTAGTTATAAACCTCTGCATAACGTACAGTCAGGGAATCAGGGAGCAGGGAGGGAGTTCCAGAGGCCGAAAGCATGAGGAAAGAAACTGCTAAATTAGAATACTCTCCGGCATCTGGGACCTTAAAAGTGAATGGATGGGACTTTGGTGATTGTCGAGTTGGGTTAGGAGGCACCAGAGCAGCCAGTTCATCGGAGCACAGCCCATTGAAGTATTTGTAAAACAAGCACAATGATGCAACATTGCGGTGATGGGGCAGGGGCTTGAGCTTGGTAGATAGTGTGGGACCTATAAAGTTGGCGACTCTGTTTTGGATCTTGTCTAAGAGGGAGAGACAAGTGGATGATGCACCGGCCCAGATGTGACAACAATACTCCATACATGGCCGGATGGTGGCTTTGTAGAGATATAGGATAATGTCATGGGTGAGCAGTTTACTAGCACGGTAGAGGGGGCCCACCTTCTTTGCAGCAGCCTTGGAAATATCTTAAATAGTACATATTAATGTCAGTCCGAGTAGTTTGAAAATTAAACTCTCAGATATGGTGATATTTGCCATAGCAATCGGTGGTTGGAGGTGTTTCTTTTAGTTTTTTAAGGAAAGGAAAGGCGCTTTGTCCTTGCGTCATTAAAAGTTACCAACAATTATGACCCCAAATTACTAAAGCCTGGAGGTCACTTTCTAAAGACTTAGCCATTGCCTCGGTGATGTTCGCGTCTGTTTGGCCCACATGATGAGAGTAGAGCGTGGTTCCGTCAGTAAATATACGTATCTCAGACTAGATGTCATCGAGGAGGTCGTTTATAAAAATCAGGCACAGTAAAGGTCCAAAGATTGATCCCTGGTATACACCTGCATTTATGTCAAAAGTTCAGAGTAAGGAGCATCATAAACTTTTGATGTTTTAATAAATATTGTATCTTTACAATTCTTTACTCTCATCTTTTACTTCTAAAATAAATTGCTCTATTAAATATATTGAGCTTTACACAATCACAATAGAATATTATTATTACACGATAATTCAATTATCGTTTTATGATTCAACATTTAACTATTATTATATACATATATATATATATATATATATATATATATGCATATATATATATACATCCGTATATATATATATATGCATATATACACACATCCGTATAAATATATATATACATATATATATATACATTTATGTTTATGTGTGTGTATGCGTGTGTGCGTTTGCATATATATTATGAAAATATTAGTATCGAAATTGAGCTACACAGAAATCTTTATATTTCTTCCCCGAGAAATTAGCCTGATAATTTCCTTCAGAAATGATACACACAAATCTCATTTGCTTACTTGCCAGAAGTATATTTTCGGACTAATTCTAAGCTCTCCTCACTTATTGATCACTCTGTTGCCGGGTTGATCGTTGATGTTGATCGACCTCATAACGAAGAGAGTGGACACAGCCAAATAACAATAACGACTATGGCATAAAAGAGAGAAACAACGCAGATAGAGAGTTAAAAAGAATCGTTTATTTACCATGAATATAAACACGTGTGAAGGATAGATTAAGTGAGATCAATGGAGGCAGGAAACACTGGAACGACAGGTGTTACGCCACTGGAAGCAGGGTAGGAGGTTTTCGGAACCTGGACAGAATGAAAAGCTGGGTCGACAGGACCAGAAAACCTGGACATCTTGGGTTGGTGTCTGTGAAGCTTTGTGTAGACGTCGCTGAGGTGTGGTGAGGTGCCTCAGGTATATCTGGTCCGTGTGGTCGTGACCAAGGATCGATCTGTTAGAGTACGCTTTGGGCTGCCGGAGAGTCCTGCAGAATGCTGGATAGCTGCTGGTGAGTGATGTAAGGTGCTGGAGACGTGAAAATATAAACTTGAAATCAGGTGAATTGAGCATGTAATAGTAAAGTTGAAGTTTTATCGCATTAGTAGTTTTATTTTGCCTTAAGAAAAGGCTGTTTGTTTTGCAGCTGCTGCTCTCCCCTTCGGCCCCATGGCTCGACGACTGGTCCATCAAGTCGGAGATTGCGGTCTTCTACACCCTGGCTCAATTATGTTTTGGGTAAACAACCTGGGGAATACATTTAGAACGAGAGCAATTACAGACGCTGCGAGAGGTGTACAGAGAGCGACACCTATAAATACTTCAAATATATACACGTCACATATATAATTTTATAATATTATCACTAAGTGGTATATGTTAAATAAATATTTATACAATAATTCGCATCTATTTTAATCTTTACTTACGAAATTTTATGGGTCTTGTTATAGATATTGCTTATTGGCCAGTGTTCACAGAAGGTGACTTGGAAAATTTGTGACGTCGTCCTGTTTGTTATCTTTCACACGAGATGACGTCAGAAATGTTAATTCATGAGAAAAATTATGAAAAAAACGAAAGAGAGACAGAAAGAAATATCAAAGAAAACGGAGTGTGGCTATTACTATTGAAAGTAGCAAAAATTATGTTTTTTAAAATATATTTACATTTATTTAAACACAATAATATTTGAAATTAATAATAATTGTCTATTTATGTTCAGATTTCTTAACTTATATCATAATTTGAGTTGCTGTATTGTAGTGGGGCAGCATAGCTAACCTGTTGTACATTTTGTGATACAAGCACAACATTTGGCACAAATGTACATTGATATATGGCGAACATTTTCAGATATTGAGCCACTCGGAATTCTCTCTTTATCTCAACTATGTTGGAATTAAAAATGGTCACCATTGGAAATCTACATTTTCGATTATGTTTGGTTCTAATGCTGCTATTGACTCGATTCTGGTGTCTAATTGCATGTTTTTTTTGGGGGGGGGGGGCAGAGGAATATAATGGTAACAATCTGCATCTCATATTTTGTACAAATGAGCCGCCATATTAGATTTCAAAATGGCCGTTGTTTGAAACTTACATTTTTTAATTATTTTTGGGTCTAATGTTGCTATTGACTCGATTCTGGTGTCTGAATACAAGTTTTACGAGAAAAGGAATTCGATGGTTAAAATTGGCTTTGTGTATCCTTATAAATTCGCCAACATATTGGATTGTATATTGCCGTTACTTGAATTCTACATGTGAGATTGCCTCTGGGGCAAATATTTACTCAAAGTCTGTGAAGTAAAAATTGTTTTGACAAGTTCGAGTTATTGATTACATTCTGTGTTGTTCTAGGTTTGATATGGTACTTTCATGAGAGATTTCGTTGATTAGTTTGCTCTATAACTTCAATCAATATCACAAAATGACCAATTCGTCGTTACGTCTTAATATCTACAAACATAGTGTGAACATTAACACAAAACAACGTACACTTCTAGAAACTAGCTTTCCCTGTATAACTCTAAATAAAAATATCAATTTACTTAAACTACTAATTTTGAGTGCTATACTTTTGGTACACGTCTTAAGCCATTAAATATCGAAGTTATAATTATGGCATGCTATGGTGTAATATATAAGGTTGGGTGTGTACTGACATTCTACAATAGTCTGGTATTTGAGGCTAGATATATATCGGAACTGATGAGTTGTATATATAAACTGTGTCATGTTAACCAGTTCAGCACTGCTACAAGTAAATGAATGGTGCGGACTCATCTTCATGTGAATCCTCTTCACACACACGGTGGACTGTGTACTTAAAGGCATCCCTCTTGCACTCGCAGCGTCTCACACACCCTTTCAGGCACTTGCATGACACCAGGTGAATGAGGTGAGAGCTGCCTCAGGTAGCCTGGTCCAGTATTGTATGTATTGTCCTCCAATCATTGCCCAACCCCAGTTGTTTGGTGGTGTCAGACTCTTCATGGTTGCATGGGTCGAGTGAAATCAGATCTGGAAGAAGTGGCTTGCTGAGCACTGCCTCTCCATCAGCAATGACGAGCTGATTGCCCTCCGGGTCAAACCATTCTAAGAGAGCTGTTGGGAGAAATTTAACCAGCTCAGTCTTGTTGCTGTTCACCCGTAGGAAGTGCTGCCACTTTCCTGGTATGGATGCGGCGGCCACCTCACGTCTCCGTGTACTACTTTACAGTGAATCAGCAAGGCCAGTATCCCAGATCAGATCCAGGCGTTACACTGTTTGCAGCTTAGTAGATATATATAGAATGAAGATTTGATGTGCGTACTTTTTAAAGGTCTTTGATGCAGCCGGCTTCAGCATCTGGCCGAGGGCTGTTCCATCAAGCACTACACAGGTAGTGACAGGAATGTCCTTTTAATCCAGTATGACTAGATCCTAGCTCTCTTCCTCGAATGGGTTCCCCATCTCCTCTATTACCCTAACGAGAGAGCAGAAATCTCTCACAAATGAGGCCCGTACACTTGGAGTCTGATCATGATGGCGTGTGTCTGCTGTTTGCCGTCTGCAGAATTGGTTTCCGTCTTAGAATTATTCGATCACCCTACCAACTT
>OY744548.1:29625492-29672992 GCA_963556195.1 Sepiola atlantica
TGATTACATGCCACTCATCTTTAGGTACCTATTAACTTTACTCCCCAAAAGTTAGACTCATGTCAGTTTTTAGGGGGGTACTCCAGCTGATTAAAAACGGCAATCTAAATTGATACAATAATAAAAACAGCCTCACTCAAGGAGATTTCGTAATTCTCTGACAAAGGGCTGAATAGATGACGCGTAATATCTGAGCAGACACCTCAACTTGATCTCTTATATTTAGTCGATAAAAATTAGCTTTAAAAAGTACGTACTAATATGGATCTGTTTATGTTATTTAGCTTTCCTACTAACAACCCACATCTAAGTAACTCGAAAACAGGGGTGAATGGTTTGTGTCGGTGGATGGTGAAACACACACATTGAGGTGTACAGATCATTGTTGGATCCCGTCAGAATTGTATAACATAATGTGAGGGCTCAACAAGAATTTGGTAACATTGGACTTGAAAACGGTCATGCTGTAGTAATATGGGAAGCAGCTCCGTTATATGGCGTTCCACAAACAGAAAATTTTAGAAGGAATATCTGCTCATTGAAATTACGTTTGCATCCAGGTACGGAGAGGAAGAAACGGACATTTGTTACAGTGATTGTAAATAGATGAGCTTCCGTTTTTAATTAATCTTCGACTTTTCTATCTACGTTTTATGAATAAGGAAAACGTGCATTTGACAAACATCATCTTTAAAATCGCTTATTCCCTTGTTTCGGCGGTAAGCTGTTAAAGAAATCCTATCATGAGAGACAAACTTTCTTCTAAAAGCGGAAAAATATTCCAGCCTGTAAGAAGAATTGCGGTAACAGTTAAAACAGATGCAGGTCCTGAACAGCCATTATTTTCGGGTTGAAAATCGCCGTCCAATTCCCTAAGTGATGAAACAGCAAATGCTCCATCCAATTCTCCGATCAATTATCTAGCCATTGTTATCGATTCCCGATCGTGAAGAGTGTAAACAAGTTGACGAATCCGCATCACGAAATATGGAATTGGATAGATACTGAATCTGGTTTAATTTTCTTTCTTGCTAGACTGTTCTCTGGCGAAGGAGGTGGTGGGTGGAATGAATACATTTCGAAAGGTCTATCAGAATCACCTGTTTTTGAAATCATCAAAAACCAACACTCTGGATACTTGGGTCTCAGAAAAGCACAAACGTAAAATATAAAAGTCAATAAATAAAATAACAAAAAGGATAATTTAATATGCGCTCATTTAATCTACGCTTGTTTCGCGATCAAACGGGAAACCTTAAATTTAAACGTGATAAACGAACATACTTATCTACACACCGACCGGACGACGAACTTTATCAAATATAAATATTTTCAACACATCCAAAATGCATATATAGTGGTAAGAAGGAGTAATTGAGAAGGCACTTTTGGGAGTTGACAAATGAAATATTTGACAGAATTTGATCCGGATATCGATACTGTACTTAGAGTTAACTTTTTAAACATTATTTAGTCTTGATAAACGCTCGTCGTTAACTTAAAGAAAAAGGCCTACTGTTCCTTAAACTTGAAGACAACGTATCACATTTGATAATTTCGAAGGCAAAAAAGATACACGCTCGTGTGTGTCTGTGGTCGGAATTTGATGTTTATCGAACCCAATCAATTATAATTTCAGAAAACTTAATGCAAAGGTTAGTGTACTATTGACTAAACTATCAGAGGGAACAATGTAAATGCATTAATATATGTATTATATTAAATGTTCGAATGCAAAACGCGATAAATCCAATTTATTCTAATTTAAAACAATAAAAGGACCGGTAAGCGGAGTTTAATGAAAGCAAATAAAAAAATATGCCGGTATTATATTACGTAAGACATCAATTTGGAGAGCAGTATATTATGCAAATGCAACACTGTTCATAGTGATGAGGTCATAATTTTAGAAATCGCGTTTATCGCGCTGTGCATTCTAACTATTTCTATATTTGAAAGTGAAAAAAATATTTTATAATAAGTATATTAAACAACTTCAATTGGTCGCGTGGATTCCTCATGTCAACATCTCCATAGCCATTATAAGATGTTGAGTTTTACAAGCCTCGTCAAAATAAATTGCTACGATTTTTATTATTGTTGTTTGCGGCACATCCATCGGATTTTGAATGTTTGATTTCAAACGATACTGCTTATTTGACTAATTCATTCACTTTTCTTTGTAAATATTCAATTGAATTATATTAATTATTTCACAATCAAGAAGAAAGCACGCTTTCAAAAAAGGACTTCATTGTTTTATAGTTCAACCATTTTCGTCACGTTTTACATGACATAATAGCTTCCCATCCGTATTTGTTGTGGTTTATCATAACAATTAATCAATGTCGTATTTTCCTCCAGAAACATTTAAACGTGTATTATGTTACTTTTTCACTCCTATCAGCGTTGACAACCGACTTTTGAGTTCGTTTATTTTCCTTTCAGATCATAACGATTATTAGGCGAACGATTGTCTGATAGAGTAGACTATTGCCATTGTAAATATAACAGGTGGTGCATCATACCTTAAAACAATTGTGATACCATGTTTTAGTGCTGAATAAGAACATAACACTTTCTGACACCTTGCTGTGTTCTGAATAAATACAGGGTGGGCAAAAATAAGGGTCCTATTTTTAAAAATTCATAACTTTTTTATTTATTGATTTAAAATTTTTTTTTTTTAGAATAAGTAAAGGACCCCTTCCGAAGCAAGCATGAGCCGTATTAGCCCTAAGGAACGTACCCTCATTTAGAAAACATTATTTTTGCTTAAAAAACTCAAAACAGTGTAAAAAACAATACTTTAGTTTTTGTAAGTTTTAAGAAGTGTTTTTCGGCTAAAATTTGTTTTGTTTATTTCAAAAAATCTCGGAAGGGTCAGTCTACACACACATAAAGTTAGGTGAGTTTAACTTTTATTTTGTGGAAGTTATTCAAATTCAAGTTATTCAAATTTAAAGATAGGACCCTTATTTTGGCCCACCCTGTATATAACACTTGTTGACACCATTTTAAGGTGCTGAATCAAAACATAATACAATTGTGACACATTGTCCCCGATTGAATTAAGAGATCACACTTTTGTAACACCTTTTCAGGTGTTGAATAAGTACATAACCATTTTGTGACTAACAAATTACGTTTTTCTAAGGCATATAAAATGCATATGGTTTTATCCGTAAACAAGTCAGGATAGTTTCAAAAAAAAGTGATTTCTGTATACCCGTATAACACTCTAAAGAAATTAATTTCAGTTCTCGAATAGAAAATGAAAAATTAATAACTAGTCCTCACGTATTAAATGATTGGATGTTTTGTAAGCTATTTATATTCAAGCATTGGTGGTTAAGTTGTTAACTGCACGGTCTGACTTACGGTGGGTTCCACAGACACATTTTACCTTAGGATGTTGGCAACCTTAACGTGGTCCGTCCTGTAACTACCTAATATCGTTATAGAGAAATATCATCTAATACTTACGAAAATGAATGAATTAATCCCTCATGTTATGAATAAAAAATATAGCAACATAAGCTAGACAACACTTAGATATAGATTTATGACAGTTTTATTAATTTTATAATTTACAGACAAAATAATACAGTTATAATTAAAGTTAACTTTGAACATAACATTTTTTTTAAATAGTAAACACCGGTTAAGTTCTAAAACGCTAATTTTTAAATCCAAGTAAAAAATAGGGCCCTCACTATCAACCAAGCCTCAGCCCCTGTCCCATCGCCGCAATGTTGCATCATTGTGCTTGTTTTACAAGTACGTCAACAGATTGTGCTCCGATGAACTGGGTACTCTGGTGCCCCCTCGACGTAAATACACAAGACCAAATCGGCAATCAGCTAAATCTCATCCATTCACTGCGGATGTGCCCAGATGCCGGAGAGCCTTCTACTCCAATAGCTTATTTCCTCGTGCTGCTGGCCTCTGGAACTACCTCCCTGCTCCATATTTCCCCGACAGTACAGACATGCAGAGGTTTAAAACTAATGTTAACAGACATCTCGTTACACTGCTCCCAACTTGGGGTGACACCCAAATCCTACACCCGACTTCTAAGTAAGCACTCACGTCTACAGTGGCGGCCTTCCTTTTGGGGGGTGAAATATGTTAAAAAAAAGAAAAAAAAAGAAAAAATCCCAGGCAACGCCTGATCGGTACAGCTAGTTGTCGTTATTTTGCTTTATTTTCCGATATCCAACACACTTAATAATGTTAAGCAATTGAAAGATTTTAAATATTCAAATATATTCTGTAAGTGTTTTAATTAATGAATTATATTAACTAATAATTTTGTTCGAACTTGTCTCTCCTTCGATTTTGAGCTTTTCTTTATGATAGTGGTGAGGAGACAGGCGCTTGACAAGAAGATTGAACAGCCATTGTTTGTCTAGCCAAGATGACATTCTCTGTACTATTTAGATTATTTGGACGACTGTTATCCCTCGAATGTAATTCTCACAACGTATCGGCCGATATAATCTTTGGCCTTCTTCAGGTGCGTCTTGTCAAACCTTATAATCTTCATGGTGAACCACGGAAATAGTTCGGAATTTAGAACGGAACCTTTTTATTTAATTCACGGTGTAACTTCTATTTGATCAGTCAATCATGGTTAGGTAGAAGCCTTAATTAATTCGTACTTATATTCTTAGCATCGCCCGTACTCAAGATTTTTACCTTCAAAATTCAGAAGACTGTCACTTAGAATATATTATATTTAGCACTTTTATCCGTTGCGCCAACTAATAATAACAACCAAGCTGAGAATGCTCCAAAAATAGGAATTATCAGTATTCATTTAAAAAATAAAAAATAAAACAAGACATACTCTCAAATCAGCAAGTATTGTTAACCGATGAAGCTACTTTGTACTTTAGAGCTGTACTTACAATCTATTAATTAAATTATTAATTAATTTCTGTGACAGCAATTATGAATTTCTTCAAAATGAATCACCCACATGCAATATTTTCTGCAGAACGTTTTCTTTGACATAGGATATTAAAAGCACCAACTCCTCAAACTATAAGTTTATCGCGTGGATATCATGAAGTGAATTCATATACTAATTTTAAATATTTTCCAGGTAAATTCTCGTCTACCATAGTTGCTGAGATCGTACGTGTTATTCAAGAAGAATACCAAATATCAATCAGTTGATCGATAAATTGATCTATTTTACCAAAACTGTCTGGCAAATATGCATTATCCATTCCACCATGCTATGTGTATTTCATCTAAAGTTCTACCGTTTGTCTTTTTTGTTCTTGTATTAATATTCTACTTCTTATTCTTCATCTTCTTATATTCTTTCTCATCTCTCCTACTTCATCTTAAGGTTATTGTACTCTTATTTGTTTTTCATTATTTTCTTTTGCGAATAGTCATTCGTCTCTTTCTTTTTTATTAATTTAGTCTTTTCTGACGTCTTCCCATTCATGTTCGGCTCTTCCGTTCTATTCATCTTCAAATAATCTTTATCTTCTTTTTTTTGCTTATTCGTTGTATCGGTCTCTCCCTTCTTCATCTTCTTGTCGTCCATCTTTTTCATTTCCCTCTTTCTTCTTCTTCTTTTTCTTCTTCTTCTTCTTCTTCTTCTTCTTCTTCTTCTTCTTGTCCTTTTTTTCTGCTTCTTTTTTTCTTCTCCTTTTTCTTCTTCTTCGTCTTCCTCTTCTTCTTCTTCTCCTTCTTCTTTTTCTTCTTCTTCTTTTTCATCTTCTCTCCTTTTTCTTCTTCTTCGTATTCTTCTTTTTCTTCTTTTTCCTTTCTTTTTTGTCCCTCTTCTTCGTCTTCCTCTTCTTCTTTTTCTTCTTCTTCTTCTTTTTCTGCTTCTTCATCTTCTTCTTCTTCTTTTTCTATTTGTTCTTATTATCTTTTCTTTTTAACTGTATCCTTTGCATTTGTATCCGTGTCCGAATGGATCGTTCGATACAAACAGAAGAAAAACATTCGCCGCAGACACGAACACGTTCGACTTTTTTCAAACCGCTTCCACCCACACACAAACGGTTCTCCTGTTAATCCTGGCCGGTGGCTCAACCGGTAATGGCGACCGGTTCAGCTCACCTAACCGTACTTCGTAAGATACAAAATTCAATTTCCCTTTCATAGTTTGTTTCACCATCCAACGAATCTCACGGTCATATCACTTTGAAACACGAGTCCTTATCGAATCATCAAAGCTATAAAATGGACTTTTTTAAGACTCACGTGGTTGGTTAGTTCCATTTATACACGAGCAATACTATCTCGCGTTGCCTGGGAATATAAATATTTGTATCATATATTAAATAACGAACACATGTAGTACATACACTCATTTTCTCTGTGGGTCTCTCTGGCTGTCAGTCACAATTTTGTAAAGAAATGTTTTTACATCTTTTAGAAATTTAAACTATTGAATAAATACTAAATAATAAATTCCCAACATGCCATGACCGGATATCGAAATCGAAATGTTCCGTCTGATAATCTACGAACTGAACTATTTAGATTTTCTTAATATATAGATCTTAAAACATTACCATAACAACATAATTATAGCTTTGACGTGACGTCTTAAATTCATGATTCGTGACATGCTACTAAACATGAATTAAACCATGAACGATCATGAAAATAAATAAATGGCTGATTACACATCATGAATAGCATTGGAAATTATTTTAATAATAAATAAGTGCGTTAAAAATCTTCCTTATAAGAATTTAGGTCTGTACACACACACACACACACACACACACACATATATATATATATATATATATATATATATATATATATATATATATATATATATGTTTTACAAGATTTAGAATATATATACTGCAAAGTTGCATTCAAATGACCACACAAAAACACAATCAAACATTATAATTTTTATATTCATTTAAATTTCCTTTATTTTCGTACTTTGGCGAATATCTGCATTTATTCTTTATTCTTCTCTAGTGAGCAAAATATACCATTAGCAAATTATCGTTAAAAACAGGAACGACAAAAATAATATCATAAACAGTTAGTGCACTCGGTCACACCTCCAGTAATCGCAGGTTCGAGCCAGTCATTGTCAGCCACGCTGATTAGCTGCAATAGCGGCGACACACGTGTCCGTGGGTAACGATTTTATTCATTAATACATATAATAAAAAATAATACACCCCCCCACACACACACATATACATATATATATATATATATATATTTGTATATATATATATTTGTATATATATACATATATATATATATATATGTATATATATATATATATATATAAAGTATAAAGGAATACTCAATAAAGATATACTCAATAAAGAATAAAAGGGAAATACCAGTAGAGTGCTCAATTAAATTAAATTAAGAGCGTAATATTTTTATTTTTAAATACAGATTTTAATCAGACATGGACCAGTGGTTTCTGACAAGAAACGGGTTGAATTCCCGATTCACGTCGTCTTCAGCATAGTCTGAAATAGTAAATGATGGAATTTCTTCAAAAAACATCCAACTGTTATGAAACGCTATGTACACCGAATTTTGAAATGGAGAGCCGACGAGAAACGCTTAGGACAGAAAAGCCGTTAAAAGATTCTATATTTAGAAGTAAAGCAAGAAAGAAAGAAAGAAAGAAAGAAAGGAGTGGAAAAGTAAAAAAATTAAATTTATAATAATAAAATATTACTTTTATATTTATATATATTATTTTCATATATATATATGTAGAAAATAATTAATTAAGGTACGCAACTCTAATTAATTAAATAATCTGAAAAAAGGGGAGGTAACTATTTATCATTATATAAAATGTATATATATGTTTTCATGAATTACGATCATTTCAATTAATAATTCTCAATTCAAAGTAAAAACATAAATATAGATAAATATATAAATAAAAAATATAAATATAGATAAATATATAAATACATAAATAAAAAATCAATATATACATAAAAAATCAATCAATATATAATTAAAATATCAATATATAAATGAAAAATCAATATATAAATAAATCAATATATAGATAACAAATATAAATAAAAAATCTATATAAATAATAAAATATATATAAATAATAAAATAATAAAATATATATGAATAAAAAAATCAATATATAAATAAAAAATCTCTATATAGAAAAATATAAAAAAATAAAAAAATCAATATATAAATGAAAAATTCAATACATAAATATAATCATAATATGTAAATAAAGAATCAAAAGTCAAAATGTAAATAAAAATATATATAAAAATATAAATATATAAAAAATATATAATAAATATAAAAATATAAAGATATAAAAATATAAATAAAAAATATAAATATAAATATATAATATATAGAAAAATAATAAATAAATAAAAATAAAAATAAATGTAAATATAAAAATCGAAATATAAATAAATCAATATATAAATAAATAAAAATCATATAAAAATTCAAAAATGAAAATATAAATAAAAAAATCAATATATAAAAAAATTCATATGTAAATAAGAATTCAAAATTCATATATAGATAAAAAATGTATATATATAGATAAAAAAATATATATACATATACATAAATAAAAAATCAATATATAAATAAAAAATAAATATATAACCATAAATAATCAATCAATATATAAATAAATATATAAATAAAAAAATATATAAATAAAAATATAAATAAAAAAATAAATATATAAATAAAAAATCAAAAATAAATAAATATACACATACACATGTACACTTACACACATGCATACGCACACACTCACGTACATATATGCATATGCATACATATACATATATATATATATATATATATACATTATATACACACTCACACACACACAAACACATGCATGTGTAAATAAAAAATTATCAATATATAAATATAAATAATAAATTAAAAAATCAATATATAAATAAAAATCAATATATAAAATTCATATATAAATAATAAATAAATTAATAAATAAATAAAGATTTGAGAAATAAAATTTAAAAATTTAAAAATTAAAAATTTAAAAATATATTAAAAAATATATAAAAATAATATATAAAAAATAATATATAAAAAAATATAAAGATATAAAAAAATAATATATTAAAAAAATAATATATTAAAAAAATGTAAAAATATAAAAAAATATAAAAAAATATAAAAAAATATTAAAAAAATAAAAAAATATAAAAAATTAAAAATTTAAATAAGAAAGAGGGAAAAAAATGGAGAAAGGAAAAAGGGTTGTGATCAGGTTCGTAGAACGAGAAGTCTGCAGTGGAAGTGTGTAAGTGTCTGAAAAATGTATGTAGGGTTCTAGGAAGGCTTAAGTCACTCGATCCATCCAATAGATAAGGAGTGCTTGTTTACGATGTATACAGCCCTTAAAAACCTCATCGCGTACATTTAAACATCTGGTGTTTGGGTTCATGATGGCCTTAAAAATATGGAACTTCTCAGCATTACACAAATGGCAAACATTAGATATAGGTGAATAAATGGGTTTTCTCTCTATGATTTTCCAATTTATAGAAAAGGGAGTTCCTTCTTCTTTTAGTTCCGAAATTCGTTTAGCCAAAGATGTGTTTGCGCGATCTTTGTATCTAAAGGAATATAGGTGTGAATAATAGCTTTGTTTAAAGGAACCTTGTGTCATGCCGTAGTATACATCTGTACTGTTATCAGTTTGACTCGTAACCGCAGCTTTGTATACAACTGAGTCAACTTTACAATTTCCCTCGAGGGGGCAAGAATTTTTATTTTGGCATGAGCATCCGGTGTCGACTGCCGTGCTTTGTTCTCCAGTGATGTAACTCCTTATAGGCCGCATGGTTGAGTAGCTGACCTTGATGGTGTTTTTATTGAAAAACTTATGTAAACTGTTTGTTGGAGGGAAATGTTTGTTTAATAATGAGAGAAAAATATGACCTACTACGGACAAATACTAGATACATTTAGGAAAGACCTCATTCAAACCTTCAAAAGTTTAGGCTTTAAAATCACTATCACTACTAATTTAAACCAAATAGATTTCCTCGATTCTACTCTTAACCTCGAAAATAACACTCACAAACCCTACCATAAACCGAATGAATCACTCCAATATATCCATAAAAGCTCATGCCATCCACCATCAATCCTCAAAAACCTTACTAAAAATATAAGCCTTAGAATTTCAAACCTCTCCTCCAATTATGAAGTTTTCACACAGGCCGCTCCATATTATAATAAAGCCCTCCGCGACAGCGGATTCCACGATGGAATCTCATACATCCCAAACCAGAATATTCCACAGAACAACAACCGCAAAAGGAGGAGATCGATTATCTGGTTTTCGCCACCCTTCTCCAGCAGAACAAAATCAAGAGTAGGTCATATTTTTCTCTCATTATTAAACAAACATTTCCCTCCAACAAACAGTTTACATAAGTTTTTCAATAAAAACACCATCAAGGTCAGCTACTCAACCATGCGGCCTATAAGGAGTTACATCACCAGAGAACAAAGCACGGCAGTCGACACCGGATGCTCATGCCAAAATAAAAATTCTTGCCCCCTCGAGGGAAATTGTAAAGTTGACTCAGTTGTATACAAAGCTGCGGTTACGAGTCAAACTGATAACAGTACAGATGTATACTACGGCATGACACAAGGTTCCTTTAAACAAAGCTATTATTCACACCTATATTCCTTTAGATACAAAGATCGCGCAAACACATCTTTGGCTAAACGAATTTCGGAACTAAAAGAAGAAGGAACTCCCTTTTCTATAAATTGGAAAATCATAGAGAGAAAACCCATTTATTCACCTATATCTAATGTTTGCCATTTGTGTAATGCTGAGAAGTTCCATATTTTTAAGGCCATCATGAACCCAAACACCAGATGTTTAAATGTACGCGATGAGGTTTTTAAGGGCTGTATACATCGTAAACAAGCACTCCTTATCTATTGGATGGATCGAGTGACTTAAGCCTTCCTAGAACCCTACATACATTTTTCAGACACTTACACACTTCCACTGCAGACTTCTCGTTCTACGAACCTGATCACAACCCTTTTTCCTTTCTCCATTTTTTTTCCCTCTTTCTTATTTACATTTTTAATTTTTTATATTTTTTTATTTTTTTTTATATTTTTTTATATTTTTTTATATTTTTTTATATTGTTACATTTTTTTAATATATTATTTTTTTAATATATTATTTTTTTATATCTTTATATTTTTTTTATATCTTTATATTTTTTTATATATTATTTTTTATATATTATTTTTATATATTTTTTAATATATTTTTAAATTTTTATTTTTAAATTTTTAAATTTTATTTCTCAAATCTTTATTTATTTATTTATTATTTATATATGAATTTTATATATTGATTTTTATTTATATATTGATTTTTTAATTTATTATTTATATTTATATATTGATAATTTTTTATTTACACATGCATGTGTTTGTGTGTGTGCGAGTGTGTATATAATGTATATATATATATATATATATATATATATATATATATATATATGTATATGTATATGTATGCATATGCATATATGTACGTGAGTGTGTGCGTATGCATGTGTGTAAGTGTACATGTGTATGTGTATATTTGTTTATTTTTGATTTTTTATTTATATATTTATTTTTTTATTTATATTTTTATTTATATATTTTTTTATTTATATATTTATTTATATATTGATTGATTATTTATGGTTATATATTTATTTTTTATTTATATATTGATTTTTTATTTATGTATATGTATATATATGTTTTTATCTATATATATACATTTTTTTATCTATATATGAATTTTGAATTCTTATTTACATATGAATTTTTTTATATATTGATTTTTTTATTTATATTTTGATTTTTGAATTTTTATATGATTTTTATTTATTTATATATTGATTTATTTATATTTCGATTTTTATATTTACATTTATTTTTATTTTTATTTATTTATTATTTTTATATATATTATATATTTATATTTATATTTTTTATTTATATTTTTATATCTTAATATTTTTATATTTATTATATATTTGTTATATATTTATATTTTTATATATATTTTTATTTACATTTTGACTTTTGATTCTTTATTTACATATTATGATTATATTTATGTATTGAATTTTTCATTTATATATTGATTTTTTTATTTTTTTATATTTTTCTATATAGAGATTTTTTATTTATATATTGATTTTTTTATTTATATATATTTTATTATTTATATATATTTTATTATTTATATAGATTTTTTATTTATATTTGTTATCTATATATTGATTTATTTATATATTGATTTTTCATTTATATATTGATATTTTAATTATATATTGATTGATGTTTTATGTATATATTGATTTTTTATTTATGTATTTATATATTTATCTATATTTATATTTTTTATTTATATATTTATCTATATTTATGTTTTTACTTTGAATTGAGAATTATTAATTGAAATGATCGTAATTCATGAAAACATATATATACATTTTATATAATGATAAATAGTTACCTCCCCTTTTTTTAGATTATTTAATTAATTAGAGTTGCGTACCTTAATTAATTATTTTCTACATATATATATATGAAAATAATATATATAAATATAAAAGTAATATTTTATTATTATAAATTTAATTTTTTTACTTTTCCACTCCTTTCTTTCTTTCTTTCTTTCTTTCTTGCTTTACTTCTAAATATAGAATCTTTTAACGGCTTTTCTGTCCTAAGCGTTTCTCGTCGGCTCTCCATTTCAAAATTCGGTGTACATAGCGTTTCATAACAGTTGGATGTTTTTTGAAGAAATTCCATCATTTACTATTTCAGACTATGCTGAAGACGACGTGAATCGGGAATTCAACCCGTTTCTTGTCAGAAACCACTGGTCCATGTCTGATTAAAATCTGTATTTAAAAATAAAAAAAAATATATATATATATATATATATATATATATATATATATATATATATATATATATATATATGTGTGTGTGTGTGTGTGTACACGCCTTTAAAGTGGGTCGATAAGACATAAAGACATATGCAGGGGATAACAGTCATGCGTATGTTACACGGTGAGGACTCCGTACGCTCAAGTTTATCAAAATATACTATTAGTTAATTAACAGTAATGAAAACAAACAGCAGACATAACTTTATAAGCGATAGATTGCCATTTTTGACGTGTCTCTTAGGGTAACAGTTAGCACACTCGATCACAGTCCAACTGATCGCAGATTCGAGCGCAGTCAGTCAGCCACGCTGATGCGACGTAAATAACTATTTTATCTAAAAAAATATAAGTAATTAAAAATTATATATATATATATATATATATATATATATATATATATATATATATATACGCCTCTTAACGTGGGTCGATAAAGCAGGGTTGAACACCTATGCGTATGTACAATGGAGGAAACACTGTACGCTCAATGTGAGCAAAATATACTATTAGTAGATTATCGCTTAAAACAAAAATAACTATATATATATATATATATATATATATATAGAGAGAGAGAGAGAGAGAGAGAGAGAGAGAAAGAGGGAAATGATAGAAGAGGGATAAACATGTACGAATGACAAATCTATTTCAACTTTGATTGTTCAATGTAAGGTAATCATGTTTTAACATGATTATTATTCTTTCCTTAACCCAAGGCTTTTCAAAGATTAAACGCGTATCATCAGAGGAATTATATAGATTGATAAGTAGGCATTTGAAAAGCCCAACTTCAAAATTTGAAAAAATATTAAGTAAATATATTAAGTAAATATAAATATATATATATATATATATATATATATATATATATATATATATACTAGACAAAGTGTCTACCCCCGGAGGGTCTAGTCTATTATATATAACATTGTCTGTCTGAGTGTCTATCTTTGAGTTTTAAAAGCTGCACATATTTACAAGCCTGATATATTATTTTTCAGCAATCTTTTTTTCGGAAATATATAGCCACAATTATTTTACATATTCATATTATTAGTGGTCACCAGAAACAGAATCATGAAAAGTTCAAAATTTAGAGCGATTTTTAATGCTATAATGTAGTATATCCTCAACCGTGTTTCTCGTTTATAGATACACCACTATAAAGAGGTGATAGTGAGAGAGTAGGAAACGCATATATTACAGGTCTCAGTAGGAGTAGACACAGAGACACACATAGAGAAAGAGAGAGAGTAGTTTTTAAACAGTTAGACACACAGTTATCTATTTCTTTTGTGTATCTCTTCTTGAGGTAACGCCGGATAACAATGCTAGTTTAAAATAATTTAAAGGGCAAATTTTTAAAAGTGCTCTATTATTGTAGCCAATTAACTTCCGCATCTTAGATGGCTTTGACTTGGATATTGTCATTGAAAGTTTCGGTCAAGTGTGAAATGTTGACTGAATTTCAGCTTTTGATACTTCCAAATTTGATGTGTAAAACTGATGCGTTTAAAAAGAATAACCACAATGTAAAATATCAGCCTGGTCAACTAAATAGTTTTTGAGTTTATCATATTTCCATGGCATGACTTTGGGAATCGTTCATAAAATATGGAAATGTAGGCGGATCTATTCAGTCTCATGACCGACGTATGTTCTTGAATCATTTAAGATTCAAGAAATTCGCTCAAATTTATTCTATTTAAAGAACACGTTCATGGCACAAATAACGAATAAGACAACTTTTAAGCATACTATCTTATTCATATCGGTATTTGATTTCAAAGACGAAGAATTTTCAAGGAATATTCATTGGTAATTATTTTTTTCTATTTCATATTATGTCCGTAGAAGCGAAGTAGACTAATGAATACTTGTACAGATTATGGTAATATTTTCAACATTTTTTTTATATATCAGGTCATATTCAGACAAAACTTTACGAGGGGCATTTTTACGAAAATAAGCAAATATTTTATTTTTCATTAATTATTAATGCCGCAACGAAATGTCTAAACACTCTGAATTGATTATGATTTGACATTAATTTTGTATTAATGTGTCAACGATTATCAAGGCCAGAAGGCCAGTTGAGGATACAGATTAATGAGATCATCAATGAATAATACCTTGAAAGGATTGGAAACGACACGTTAAATGGCCAGAATTGTATTATTTAAGTGAACTGCTACTCAAGAATTTAACATTTGACTTAAAAAGAAAGGTGTCGTAGTCAGCTGAGAAGCAACCCTGTGGTATTGTATTCCACATGTATGAAGTTCTTGGAAATAATCGATGTTCATGGTCGTCTCGTTTAGTTTAAGGCACACAGATGGAGACAATATAATCATTTACAGTGGTTAAACCTAGACAAGTTTTTGTTCTGAATGTGTTGCATGAGGTACCAGAGTTTTGATCTCAGTCGAGCACCTACCATTAAAATAACGATAGAGTAGAGAGAGGCTAGCAACGTCTATTCTGTGATTAAGAGACTGTAAGGGAAAGAAGAAATCATCCTTGCTAGATTTTGAAGTCGGTTATATATGCTCTAAGAGCACAAGAGAAGATAGGCATAGCCATTATTTTTGCAGGTTTATATGATATAGTTTGGACCTAAAAAAGTCACTGACTTTGGATGTGATCTATCGGTTAGTTATAAGACTGTTTAATGAACAAGTAGTGGCAGTTTTTTGAGAGGTAGTGGCATGCACAAGTTACGTGATGTCCTGGTGATGCTCGGGGACAGATTCTTGAGTGTATGCCCAAAGGAGGCATGTTGAAGTCCTAATATTATGAAATATTATATGGAAAGGAGATAGTTTAAATATGTTTGATCTCCCCACCCCCCGCAGTCTGTTGATAGCTGGTGACCTCGCACCTCTACACACCACTGATCAGAGGCGTAGTTTGCAGTGATTCAATGAGTATGTACATACTGACCCCTAAAACGATATTTTCATAGGTAACTTTAAAAAATGCCACCATTGGAATAGTTAATACCATCCACAATCCGTTTTGCAATCAAGGCAAAGTTTGTACAAATAAACTTTAGTCTTTGACTATTTTTGAGAAAAAGAAGCCAGCGCATCCATAGTGTCCGTGTATACTATCCGCAACGCTTGCTTTTGGAATTCCTACCCTGTCTCTTGTTGGTACGGACTGATTTGTAACCAGATATGCTATTTGTTTCATATATTAAAAATCCGACAAGATAACTTAATAGATTAGATTTGGCCACACGTATACGAATCGTATAATATTTGTTATTTATTTTGTCTTTGTTTAATGTTCGGTTTGCTATCGATTTAAAACTAATGTTTGATATCATATTATTTCTTTCTAATTTTGCTTGTTTAATCTTTGGGTTTCTATTGATTAAATACCAGTTTTTCCGATCTTGATTATTCTAAGAAAAACGGCTTGTTCAATCTTTGGGTGGTTTTAAGTTCGCTATGTAAGTTTTAACTGAATGTATCGCTATGACGTTGATATCATGCAACTTCTTGAATTTCTATATTAAAAAAAAAGCTTCTGGCTACTGAATTTATTGAACACAAAATTCTCAGATAGAAAAATAAGTTATCCTCGTTGTATCTTAAATAGATTATCCCCTTTTATATATTGGGTTAATCAATTGCAATTATCTTAAAGAATCACTCGGTATTTTTTAAAAACTTTAAGTAACCCCAAACAAAACATATTGCCACTAACATGTAAGGGTCTACTATTAATTAGAGGCCATACCTACGGGGGCATCCTAAGAATAGAGTTGTGTAGTGAGATATTTTTTCACATTACATTTAATTTTCTGCATGTTTTTACAGTCAATGCAAAGGGAGCAGGGAGGGATTTCCCAAACCTAACAATTAGTGAAAATAAGCTATTAAAGTAGAAAGATTCCCGGCATCTTATTACATCTATACTGAAGGGGTGTAAGTTTGCAAATTGTCGGGTTGATCGCGTGTCTTTAGTGCGCGAGGGTACCAATCCTGCACTGTAATAGAAAATTGTTTAAAATACAATCAAACTTCTTTATTCATGTTTCGGGTGTTTTTTTTAAGTGAGTATTAATAATGAGTACTATTCTTATTAATCAAACTACAGTTTTCGTATTGTACGTTATTCTCACAACATTCCAGCCGATGTAACCTCCTACCTTCTTAAGTTGCATCTTGTCTACATGAACCCACAACGGTACAGCTTAAGTGCTAATTAATTATCTATTCTAGGTGAATGTTTTCTGTAGGCCGAAGGTTCAATCCACGGTATACGAAATGTTAAGAAAATAATTACTAATACTAAAGACATCTACTTGCTTGAGGCTGCCGGAACGAGAACAATTTACTTCGGTAAATTAAAGGGTTAAGTTTGATATTATGTACAGACTTCCGAATCCGACATAAATATTTCCGAGCTCGAGAAAACCTACCAGATGAACGTCGGAGTTAACATCGGCCGAAACGTTGTGAATATAACATCCAAACTGAATAATCTAAATAATACATATTTATAAATTCCTGTTAACTTTTCGGATATCCAGCTATCCTAAACAAAGAGTTTCTTTTGATTAAATTATTATTTCAGGTTGGCTAAGAACCACTATATATCTGAATGTTACATGTTTACCGAACAACTGATTATCTTCCTTCAAATCTGTTTTATATCACATGACTTATCTAACAAATCAGCCCATCAGAGTTCCTCTCTAGATTAGATACCCTAGTAAAAATAGATAATACCGTGTTAAAAATAGAAAAAAAACGTATTTTTAGGAGGTCCAAACGCCACTATATATCATGATTGGAAGTTTCATTAGCAACTGGTTATTCCCCTTTAAAATGCGTTCTATGAAACATGCCTTTAATAGCCAATATTGCTTTATTTTGTAAATAGTTTGGTAAATCACTGAGTGTTGAATTTTTAGTATTTACTAGTGTATCTGATCTTACCCTAAACTATAACCATCAGAAATGCTGTGCATGTCGTATTGGGATGTGATCGGCCCACTTTTTACCATATCAGTCACGTAAAGGTCTTCAATTGAGAGAGAGTTGTCCCAGCGTCGGGAGCCGATCGATAGACACGTTTCTCTCTTCGTTCCCCGCACACATATCCCCGGAGACGAGGCCGAAAGAAATACCATGTATTACGATTCGCTGAGTAGGAGACGGGCAAAAGTCCCGCTGCGCAATTCAAGTCACGACCGATCTCTAATTAGGTCCGGCATATGTGGAAAGCATCCCCCTTAAATTAGTACAATTATGCGAGAATTAGTGCGCGCATCGGGGGGGGGGGGTGATCCTGAGAAAAACTTTGCTTTCTTCCCATCATGCCAACGCAATCAGTTTTGCTGACGGGCTGAGAAAAGGGCTGGGTGAAGGGCGTGTTGTGGACCGATCAATTGGTGTCTCGTATCGATGACCTCCTCTTCTCCAAAGACCCTCGATAATGTAAGCCTGAGATTTCATGTTTTTTTTTCTAATTGGTCTTGTTTCGCTTGTATCGGCGTTCAAGCTGTATTAACATTACTCTAGTGCTGTTAACAGAAATCCCAGGGACGAATAGAAAGGGACGATTATTGACCAGGCTAAGCGTCGTATGCCAAGACGCAATTAGAAACTGTCCCCGTTCTCTCACTCGTTGTTTTTCCTTCCCTTCATTTAACCCTCTACATATACGTATACATGTTTCCCTCTATACCACACTTGGTTTCTCTGTATATATGTCTATGTTATCTATCCATATCTGCTCATATATGTGTACGTATATAATATATATATATATATATATATATATATATGTATATATATATATATAATATATAAATATATATATATATATATATATAAGTAAAATAAAAAGTAAATATTCCAAATCGTTTGAAACTATCGTATAAGATGTTGTTGCTTTTGTATTTATGAAACTGATGTAAATAATGTGCTAATTTTGTGTATCTTTATATATATATATATATATATATATATATATATATATATATGTGCGTGTGTGTGTGTGTGTTATCAACAGCTTGTTTCGCTATATGAGAGATTTGTAGTGCGGTTTTTCTAGGCACCACCCGAAGCGACAGTAACCACTCGTTTTCGTATATGGTCAATGCTAGCAAGTGGCCTTCCAATGCTTCATATAACCACTGACAACTGCTACAAAGTGTTGTTTTTATTTACAAAAAGCTCTATGTAAGCATATTGATAGAAGGTATGCTATGTGTATATTCGTATGTACAGTATTCACTCTTTAACAAAATCACCGATCATGATGAATTTTAAAACATGCTATGGGTAAGTGATCAATTGAGGGCGTCTTCTAGTTTAATTTAGTTTCATGCAAAAGGGGCAAATATGAGTTTGAAGACTTTCGTGACAATTTTGTTTAATTGTAACAATAGGTATTTTAAACTAACTAATTACTATTTTATAAAATATGGGAACAACTTCTGATTCGAAAATTAAAATATTTCAGATTTACATTAAAATGGATCAATACTCATCATATAATAAAGCAAGATTAACTGTATTTTCATTTTTTTTCTGAAGATCCGTTAAGCTTAAGATTTACATTTTTAACATATTCTAGAATCAAAATAATGTAATGGATTTTTATCAACATTTGAATAATGATTATAAACATAAGGTTTAGTATTATTATGTCTTGAATTTAATTTATCTTCGTAACATTAAAGTGGTGAAAAAGCATTACTATTTATTTTTTAAATATATATATATATATATATGACAACAGAAGCTGAAGAGAGCCGGATGGCTGAGTCTTCTGTGCTTGAAACCGACAGTACGAATGTCGTACTGATTTTTTGTACCGATATATATATATTTGTTATTGTTTATTATCTATGTACGTATACGTTTCGTCCTTAAATAATCGGGATTCATCAGCATAGAGATATGACTATTAACTACCGGTCATGCGATTCGAAACTCCGGATTACGAGTATTTTGCAACTCAAATCCGACGCCTTAACACTCGCCCAATTTAACACTTTATATATATATTTCTCTTTCGCTCTATCGTTATATGTCTGCAGTTTCTTTTTTTATCAACCTTGTTCCGATACAGACGTTCAAGTGAATCTGCGAGCAAGCCAAATGATAGTTCGTAATCAAATGGCTATTATTAAGGTCGGTCACTGTATCGCAACTCTCACTCGGATTCAGGCTCACAATTGCTTCCCTCGTCAATAACTGCAGTAAAATAATTATTGTACAGACATAAAACCGATACTTACTCGTTATTATTCGTAATTATTTTGTTTTTATTTATATTTAAAGTGCCCTCCGAAAGCATTCCGAGATTTAGAAAAATAGATTGTTACACGCAGGGTTATCCGGTATTGCTTGCTTTCATAATATAGAAAATAAAGCTACTAAACGTCTTTCTTTTACCACTTCTATCCTTCTTGTCATCTTGGTTGCTAACCGTTGAACACGTTCCATGAATACGATATCTGTTCATCTTATATTATGGATGGGGGCCCCATATTTTTGGAAATTATTAAGTTAGCTAGTATGAATTATTGCTGGGGTCAGTTGAGACAATAAGTGCGGGTTAAGCTGACATGAACTAGAAGGGAATGTTGTGAGGGAATCATTTTGTCAAACCATAACAAAGTGATACATTCGGCACCGACACACGGAATTTCGGGTTAGAGACAGTCAGATATGGAACGATTGTTGAATGTCGTATATGATTGGCCGACGCGAGGCAAGTGTATGTTATGTTATCAGTTTTTCTCAAAAACTGGAGTTTTGAAAGAGTACACCTTGGGAGCTGGCAGCGATCAGACCAACGATGTAGCCGCTCGTCCTGGAAGCAAGCGGACCCATGAAAAGATGGGCTAAAAAGTTATGGTCTGGATATCGAATGAGATCCGACATATATCTCCATGCATCTGTCGCACCCCACAAAAAAGGTATGAATGAGAGAAGAGAAAAAAGAGACGAGTGGATAAATATCCCTCCACAGCACAAGACAGATGAATAAAAGAATTGAATCTTGTGTCGAGTTTTGTCTCCTGCATGAAAACAAAGTGTTTCCATGGAACAAAAGCCACCAGAATCGATCACGGCCAGGGACGTAATGAAACTAATGGTACAGATACCGACGGCGACCAGTAGACGAAGAAAAAAACTATAAGGTAACTTTTCGTGAACAATTGAACAGTTTCGGATCCTAATTTGATAAAGCGAAAAGAAAATATGTGACAGTTAAAAAAGAAAGAAAAACGTGTACCAAATGTGTTAAAAAGAAAAGTGTTTAAAATAAGATGTTTGAAAAGAAAAGTTGTTTAAAAAGAACAGTGTTTAATATAGTAAGTTAAAATAAGTTTTTTTTTTAAAGAATAGTGTTTGATGTAATTTAAAGAATGAACATAGACAAGTATAAAGGTTATATACATTTATATAATTACGAGAAAAAAGTTAAGAATGATTATGAAAGTGTAAAATGTTGAGACGTTGATAAAACTGTTAATTATTCATGCATCTGTGAAAGATATTAAGAACTTTAAATCGATTTTATGAGACGATCTTTGGCCGGCGCTTCCGGGGAGACTTTCGTGTTATTTCTAAACGTTCGTGTTTCGAGAAGCGTTGATTAAATGACCTGTAAACCCATTGAAAAAAAGCCATAATGTAACATTCATATATAAGTATTTGTTACTATGATGACATATTGCACAATGGATCTTACCAGAGTTAAGTATAACTGGTATATTTTGATGCAATGGATACTGGAATATGTGGATACAATGGAATAACTTTTGTATGTTATTTTAAAAAGGCGACGTTCTTTGTTATCTTAACGGTTTTTTTTCTAGAGGGCAAACATACCTACATAAATCCAAAGAAAGGTGTCACATCTTTAGTCAGGTTACTTTTGTAACACATCTCTCTCCATCGACTGTTCTCTCTTTCTCTTTTAATACACCTTTCCATACACCTTTCCATCCAACTCTCTCGCTACCCTTGAGTGGCATGTACATACATTAATAACTACATTAACATAAGAAAAAGGAGAAAAGTAAAAAAAGAAAGGACAATATTATCATCAGCTTACTGTTTCATTATTTGTTACTCTTCTCTAAACGTATTATTCTGATTTTTTTATGCACTGATTAGAACACCAGTGACCTTAGGCGAATAAATATTGAAATTATCTTTACACATTTAAGTTTATTTACAATAACTAGCTTTGCTAGCAACACTAACTGAATATGCAATATTTTTTAGGTTATCTTTGGCCGTGTTTTCGTTAGGTGGACGCACACACATAAATATTACTTTAATTATTTAATTGATGAACCAACATCGGGTAATCAAGGCATCATATATAAACTATTTTATTTATAAGCTTTGATTTTTACATTTAAATTAAATTCATCAAATCGGCTTCAAGAAAATCGGACTCAATATTTCGAGAAATTTTAAATAAAAGTTGAATGCATTTCGTAGAAGACATCGGATTATCTCGGTTGGTTAGTAATATTTTTCTTTTACTTTCTTTTGAAATTCCCTACTTCATGTCTACTATTTTTGCGTGGGAAAAGAAATTGTAAAGTACTAGTTAATTATTGATTCTAATTCTGCTCACCAAGAAAACTGTTTCATATTCATGGACGTGGACAGCAAGTAACGTGTTGTTGTATGCTCAAGATCGAGAAGATAGCGCTCAAATCGTCTTTTCCCCATTTCAAATTCAACGAAAGTTGACGTCTCGAATGCTATAAGGTTTCCCTTGGCCTTAGCAGGTAGAACTGTCTGTACATAACATTGGACGTATGCGTATTAAAATAATGTTAATAACGAATGTTTGACATGAGAATAGATTAAGTAAAACATTTCGAAGAAGTTTATATTAGAATTTGAGGTACGTGTTCATGATGGTGCATTACATACCAGAAGTCTCCATTGACACGTAGTGATGAGCAGATAAAATTTTGCACTTGTCCATTAACGGCGCGGGAAATCGGCTGTATTTGTAACGGCGCTCTCTACCCATATAAGATATAGATAAGTGGACCCCCACTCGTATTATGTATGTATATTATAGAAAATAAAACACCTAAAATAACAGTTAAACAAACACACGTGCAATGTCCTAAGTAGCACGATGTTAAGCAGCTGTTATTAAACAAGAAGACCGAGACAAAAAAACAACATCGCTGCGACATTTACGACGGCTACGTGTCATCTACACAACAATACTCCATATATTTACGTAATATTCCGTCGTTAAGCCACTTTGTTGGGGTCGGAATATAGGCGAATGTAGAGTTAAGCAAATTCTGAGATGGTGTAATATGGTCTGGTAGTCATTACGTCTATTAACATTTTACTTATCTGAAGATCATGGCCCCGATCCATAAATAACCTCGGCTATTCAGAATGAAATATTGATTTTGTATGATGCAAAGTATTGATAATATATACGGAAATCAGCCCGACCTTTCTAAAATTATTGAGATATGTGCGAGAACAAAATAAAAATACGGTAGAAATACTTAAATCATATCAATGAATTTTGTTTTAAAGACAGCACGGGGACGCCTTTTAATAATTAGTCTGTCGATTCTGAACATCAAATCAAATGTATTCGGCAACACAAACAAAGCGCAGCAAGTCATGTAAAGAGACACGTGAAAGGCATTTACATCCACGTAACGTCTTTTAAGCTGAATATGGTAGTTATCGGCAAGAGCTCCTTCGGCAGATTGCTCCATGCAGCAGAGACACATACAGAATTCTACCTTTCTTCTCTTAAGTGGCAAACGACAGTAGTACATCTTTGGGGATTGCCCGCGAAGATAACGACTTAGAACTGAGGTAAAATCTCCTCGAAATGTAGATTTACATTTCTGTTGATGATATACTACGCAAGAATCAAGTCTTCCCGCATCCTCCATTGCTTAAGTGAGAATATATTTAATTTTTATAGCGGCTAACTGTATGTAAGCGTATCTAGTCCTATTATAATCCTGGTTGCCAACCGTACAACACGCTCCATGTTACAGAAACCCAAATTATTTTAATGACTTAAACTTTTACGTACGACTGGATCAAACGCTATAAGTCTTAAACGAACACAGTTTAAAAAAAAAACAAGCCGAAGCAAAGATCGAAGTGGATAGTCGGCGACTCTAACCACTTGGCTACGTGCCAGGTGCATTTAGAAGATGGCACATCACTTCTTTATATAAATACGTGCTACTACTAGTGATTGCTCTATTTGTTTACTAAACAGTTTATTCATATATATCTATTAATAATGGGGTTTATGTATCTGTCTGTCTGTCTGAAGCCGAAACTCCAGTATGACTATTTTACTGAAACTAATCTTTTGGAAATTCTTTATATACTGTCATTAAAGTTGTACAGCCACCAAATGGATTTTCCTATTTACATAAGTCATTCCTTTAAACCTTCAATTAAATTAATATTTACAAATATACACTTATAACTGCTATTATCAAATTTACATATGTATTTACAATATTATCCGATAAGGGTATATTAATAAAAATTATTCATACAATTAATTAAAGCCATTTTCTTCATAACCGGCGTGTTTTCTAAACCTTTTCAATGGCAAGTTCCGTTAAAATTGCAAAGTCATTGGCGGTTTAATCAGTGGTGTCCTCCCTCCCTCTGGTAAAATGGCGATCTGATTAAACAGCTGTCGGCACGTTAAATATGTAAACAACAACGCTGTCATTCAGCGTGTCAGTTTCCCATTTTAAAAACCGTCCTAACTTTGTTTATTTTCTTAATCTTATTGTTTTAAAACACAAATTTATTAAATCAAATTGTTTATTTAAAATAATAATTGACTTAAAAATTACTATATAAAAACACGCGCGCACACACGCACACACACACACACACACACACACACACACACACACCCACACACACACACACTATAATGAATTCTGTTCAGGTAACCTTTTTCTTTCCGAGAATTAAAAACCTATTCGTGTTTACTGTATTTGATTTCTTAATACTTTCATATCCAATATTATCATTTTTACACGACCTCAACTGAATTTATGATTCCATGTTTTATTTATTAAAAAAAAGATATGATTTTTTTTCTTTGATGTCAACAAAATAAACTAACACATTGTACTGGAAAACTATACAACTGATTGTAGAATCAAATTGTTTAATTTAAAAAAGGTCATTAAACAAACACACACACACACACTGTGTTCACTGTATTTGATTTTTTGGTGCTTCCACATTTTAGGACCCACGCTAACTATTTATATGAATGGGGGGGGGGATAAAAAAAATTGGGGGAAAGCGGTCAAAAAAATTTCTTTTTTTCTTTTTTAACTAAAAGATATTTCTATGAATGGTAATATAAAAAAAATTGAGGGGGGTACAACACATTTTTTTCTTTCTTTCTAAACTAAAGGTCTTTCTATTTATGGGCGAGGGTACAACCAAAATCGGGGTAGGGTTGAATTTTTTTTCTTATTTATTTTCAACTAAAAATATTCTTGGTCATAAACACAGAAAATCAATGTCTAACCACCACAGAAATATGACTGGGGCTCACTCGGTTTACGCGTGAGCGTTCATTTCTGATGCGGCAGCCTAGCAAAAATATGCGACCGGAGGGAGCATATATTTGCTAGTTCATATAATGTATGTGAATATTTTTCTTTATTTTTTGCAAACGATTTACTCATTTTCAAGGACTATAAATCATAACCACCAACCTTTAACGACCAGGCTTATCACTGAGCACAGCTCTTATGGTATATTTACGAGAAATGAGCTTACAACGAGATCTGGCAAGAACGGCATGCTAGTTGCTAAACTAACCGACTAAATGGTCAAATTAGACCTGCTTATAACTTTTAGGACGTCCGTCTCTCGCCATCATCTATGTTTCTGCTGGAGCAAGGAACATATGATCCTGTGATGATTACCTTGCTTGATAGCACAATTTTATGATTTTTTTAATTTGTATCATATCTTATTATGCGAATACTGGATCCATCTTTTGGAATCTAGTTACAGTCTATCAAATCTTGATAAGTACATATTTTTCCATCATTGAAGTCACTGACGATGTGTGCCATTTACTGTCAGGGAATCCCACAAGAACTGTTGCTTGCTGTTGTTGGTCCCTACCTTTATAGCTTGCTGGATATCGGGCAACCTTTCACACTTTATCGTTTCAACGTCACCAAGTCCTTCCTTGGGACATTCCTTCCATGTATGGAAATGTTCTCTGGGTTCTTGGATCACTTCTTTAAATTAGTAATTCCAATGCTGTAGTTCTGTAACAGTGCAAGATCAAGGCTCTCTTAAGTCATTAAATTCCTTCTTGGTTTTAATCTGCCTCTTGGTTGTCCATGGCCAGATAGGTGATGTCTCCTGTCGATTTCCTTTTAATGTTTTCGATTTTCACATAGGCATCCCTTTGGATATGCAGGGGTTCTATGTCAGCCATCCATTACTAGTGGTCAAAAGAAGGATGACTTAAAATTGTAAATTATTTTACATTATTATTTAGTAGCAGGGCTACCAGGCGTTTCCAGTAGAAAAAAGTGTGATTTCTATCGCTTTACACATCTCTATACGTTTCTCTACCCCTCTTGCCACCCCTCTTAATCCCCGCCTCGACGTATAATAGAACTAAGTTCTTGATTAAAACCTCAGTGTTACTTCACTTTAGTACATGAAAATGGCTGGAAAACCGACAGCCTTTTGACGAAATTTGCCGTTGTGTATGGTCAAATAATAAATAGTTATTCTAAAGTTTAGATATAATTCATTCGGAGCAACACTGATTAAGAATATAACACTTTTGTTGGTCTTTGTTTTGTCATCATGGATATCAAGCTAGACGGACACCCCTATATACACAGAAAACTGTCCTTTACATAATAGATTACGAACTCGAGTTCCCACACAAATTACCATGGTTCAATTACTGAAGTCTGAGTAACAAGAAATCTTCTACGATTCTCTGCAGTCTCCGCTTCTTTCAGCCACCATTGCAGCTACCCTATAATTATCTGTACTACAAAACGATACTGGTATCGGTTCTTGGTGGGACGTTAGATTATTGTATCTTTTGTATATATCCACGCTGGAACTCTCAGTGCGAGTGGGTACTTGTTGATACATTCCATTCATATCAAAACTTGTATTTACAAAGTTATGTTAACGTACCTGTGTTTGGTATGTGTCACCTGGACACGGAAACCTTTTTTTTTACATTTCTGGATGTTTCTTAATCTTTCGACTGTCTCCTCTGTGTCGTTGTATGTATTCATTCATATTTTATGAATCAGATCATGATATTGGTTGCAATGCATTCTACGGTAGATTTCTTATCAGAATTTATTTTAAAAAAGAGAAACCACGTGGATATGTTAGAAATATATATATATATATATATATATATATATATATATATATATATATATATATATATATATGTGTGTGTGTGTGTACTTTTGGTCTGTCTTATAAATAATCTATGTAGTTTCTTTAATACCTAATGTGTATCTTCACATTGTATGTGCCGTTTCGCTGTTCTTAATATTTACAGTGGAGTTGCATTTGGGGGCTGTAATACGCCGTTCTGTATTTTCTGTTGATTATGTTCTCCTGTTTTTTTTATTTTCATCGCTCCAGCAATCTTCAATATAAGCCAATCATTTTCCTTCTTCTGTAATTCTTACTCGTGCATATACTCTCTTAAGCGTGGAGGTCCTCTCTCGGGGGGGGGGGGGGCTGAACCCCTTTCGTTGCAGCGCCTTCTCGTGGCGAGAGTCGTCGGATGACGGATCTAAGTGCCCGGGTTCGATGAACCATACTCACAATAGGTTAGTGGGCGATTCACAGTCGTCCAACAGGGGTACATAACCAGCACAGGGTGTGAGATGGTGATCAAGATCCTGGGTATACGTGTCCGTCAGTTGCTAAGTTTTGCAACAACCCCCCTGTGGACTAACCTTCCACGGGGGGGGATTCAGTGCATTGTACATTCTCAATAGTTTCCTAACCTTTGATTTAGGAATCTCATTTCTTTTTACCAGTTTATAAATAGTCTGGGATACCTTAAAAAGTATCATGGGCATCGTTTAGTATTAGGTTTACGAAAGCTGAGGTGACTACTGTGTTTTAATGATCATCTCTATTGAAGTATTTATTTCAAAAGCGTTGTTTTTTCTAATTATTTTTTATAATTCTGTGTTAACATAATCTTTGTATTGGGGAAACGCAGAGACATGTATGACTAAATGTGTTGTAGTAAATCTACGTCTTCTTGTCATCACTATCAAGAGAGAGAGAGAGCGCGAGAGAGAGAGAATACGAGAAAGCGAGCAATAATCATCAAGTAACAGAAATATAAGCAGAGAAGAGAGAGGGTAAAATATATTTTATCAGAGTAGGGGAACAGAAAATATGAATGAAAATTGAATGAGGAATTTTCAATGCAGCAAAATGAATTCTGCTGACGTTTTCCGCGTTCTATTATTATAAAACCTGCGGCAAAAAGAATGTCAATGCTTATTTACTTGTACTATGGAAGCTTCTGATACATTTTTAAACTGTGCAATAACGGCTTTCTGAGTATAACTTACTTTTTTTACTATCTTACTATTTCAGTAACCTTTGATCTTCATGCTTATTTTTGTCTACAAAATGAAAGGTTAAGATTAGCTGAATGATTATTTTTCAACTAGTTAATGTCTACTATACAATGTGCTGCATAAATATTTGACCCTTTTTAAATGTTGTTTTCAACGTAGTTTTCTGAAAAGTAAAAACTATTTTTTTACTATGTTTAGATGCGCTATTTGTTTCGAATATCTATCTGTCACGCAGCGGTCAGGTATGCAACACATAAAGTTTGGTCTAGCATGCTTCAGTTGGGTCTGTTTCGGTTAATTATGATTTGTCATGCTTCAGTTTCATTAGTAACGGTTTAGTCCCGTCTGTCAGGATTCAGTTTATTATGTTAACTTTTAGTTTTGTTTACAACATTTCAGTTTTGTCTGCAACGTTCCAGTAAGTGTTGTAACGCTTCTACTTCATATGTAACGTTTTAGTTTTGTCTTTTATGATCTAGTTTGGTGTAGTATACTTTACTTTGGCCTGTCAAGTTTCAGTTTTATCTGCAACGTTCCAGTAAGGGTTGTAACGCTTCAACTTTATGTGTAACGTTTCAGTCTTGTCTTTTATGATCTAGTTTGGTGTAGTATACTTTACTTTGACCTGTCAAGTTTCAGTTTTATCTGCAACGTTCCAGTAAGAGTTGTAACGCTTCAACTTTATATGTAACGTTTTAGTCTTGTCTTTTATGATCTAGTTTGGTGTAGTATACTTTACTTTGACCTGTCAAGTTTCAGTTTTATCTGCAACGTTCCAGTAAGGGTTGTAACGCTTCAACTTAATATGTAACGTACCAGTCTTGTCTTTCATGATCTAGTTTAGTGTAGTATACTTTACTTTGACCTGTCAAGTTACAGTTTTGTCTGCAACGTTCCAGTAAGGGTGTTAACGCTTCAACTTTATATGTAACGTACCAGTTTTGTCTTTCATTATCTAGTTTAGTGTAGTATACTTTACTTTGGCCTGTCAAGTTTCAGTTTTGTCTGCAACGTTCCAGAAAGAGTTGTAACGCTTCAACTTTATATGTAACCTTTTAGTCTTGTCTTTTATGATCTAGTTTAGTGTAGTATACTTTACCTTGACCTGTCAAGTTTCAGTTTTGCCTGCAACGTTCCAGTAAGTGTTGTAACGCTTCAACTTCATATGTAACGTTTAAGTCTTGTCTTTTATGATCTAGTTTGGTGTAGTATACTTTACTTTGACCTGTCAAGTTTCAGTTTTATCTGCAACGTTCCAGTAAGAGTTGTAACGCTTCAACTTTATATGTAACGTTTTAGTCTTGTCTTTTATGATCTAGTTTGGTGTAGTATACTTTACTTTGGCCTGTCAAGTTTCAGTTTTATCTGCAACGTTCCAGTAAGAGTTGTAACGCTTCAACTTTATATGTAACGTACCAGTTTTGCCTTTCATTATCTAGTTTAGTCTAGTATACTTTACTTTGACCTGTCAAGTTTCAGTTTTGTGTGCAACGTTCCAGTAAGAGTTGTAACGCTTCAACTTTATATGTAACCTTTTAGTCTTGTCTTTTATGATCTAGTTTGGTGTAGTATACTTTACCTTGACCTGTCAAGTTTCAGTTTTGCCTGCAACGTTCCAGTAAGTGTTGTAACGCTTCAACTTCATATGTAACGTTTAAGTCTTGTCTTGTTTTATCAAGTTTGGTGTAGTATACTTTACCTTGGCCTGTAAATTTTCAGTTTTGTCTGTAACGATACCGTATTGTTTTTTGTACAGTTTACGCTTGGTATGTTACAGTTCAGTTTCCTCTGTCACGCTTCACTGTTGTCTGTCACGCTTCAGTTTTAATTCGCATATTCATCACTAAACGTCCAGAGTATACGCATCGAAGGAATGCACGTTTTGTGAGATTGATAAACAGATGCAATGTTAACATCTAACACACGTGAACAAAATAATTAAAGTTTCACCTCTAAGAGTTCGTGTTTAGCTGAGTAGGTTAGTTTTCTGCCAAGCGTGTTTTCTTGAATGGTAGCTTCGTGGCAGTCGCATATCATTCAAAACAATGAAAATATCATTAGTTTTTTTTAGAAAAATATATTGTTGGGTTTGCTTTTGTCTTAAGTCTGAGATGAATGGTGATATACTGCCTTTATAAAGTGACATGAATGCTTACAAAATCAACTACATAACTTTAAGATTATGTTATATATAGGTAAGATAGCTTCTATGTGTGGAACTTGCTTTGTAAATAGGACTTCATTACTAGTTTCATTCCATTTTCGTTCGACTTATTTTTTGTATGCTCCTTGATGTGTACTGATCATATCAATGTACCTGTATTAGGTTTGTTGTATTCTATTATGTGAAATAAAAAGGTCGAACATTTGTAGGATTCGGATTCGTTCTCGCATGTTTGCTATAAAATAAACACGTGCAGATGATGACGCTTAGATATTTCTCTTGGGCCATACGACTTTTATATTTACTTAAGTTCATTTTTTCATCAACTTGTTGGTGTATGTGGCGACACAAGGTGTTATATAAACCCTTACTTACGCACGCTTGATGAACTTTTCGTTGTCATAGTCACCGCCATCATCAGTATCGTCGTTGTGAACCCAGCTTTCTTTTTCGCCCGTTAATCTAAAAAGAACGCTGACATTTTGTTTTAGTTTATAAAATGTTTATTTTATTTAAAGACACACAACATCTGCAATACAACTTGTTTTTGTACGTAAGAGAGAGAGAGAGAGATGAAGTGAGAGAGAATGAACGAAAGAGAGATAGATTGATTAATTGACAGATATATCCTCTCACTATATAAGCCGCCCGATGCGTGCGAGCCCCATTTAAGGGTCAGCACGCAAAAACGTATTTCCTCGTTCAAATCTCGTCAGTGAAAGATGTCTTATCAGAAATCACGTGACTTTCCTTACTTTCGGCTGGTGTTACTCTCCCATCTCTTTGTGCTCGAAATTTCCTACAGAAACTACGTGTCTCACTATTAAACACAAGTCCAGGTCTATTTTACCTGCGATCCCGTCACAGGGAAAGTGTTTACCTTTCCCATACTTATGGACAGCAGTCCATCATCACACATGTTGTACGTGTTACATTTTCACAATAATGTCTGTTGAGCAGTATTTATTCTAATGGCTTATAACTAGGTAACCAAGCGTTTCCGGACCTACGTTTATGGATTTTTTTTCACACACATAGAAGATAATTACGAAGTAAACGTATCGATTTTCCAAACAATCTGTACATAAATTTACCTAGGAAACCAGAAACAACATTTTAAAATGCTAAACGTAATACAATGGTATTCTCTGACACTAATTAAGGCGTCGCGGAATTTAAGTTTGCAACGTCTTTCCTGGAACATAACGAGACTGTGCTTTTGGCGCCTAATTGGTTTCACGTGCGCGTTTCTCCGCTGTCTTTTAGAATTATTTACTTTTCTCCAACGTCTTTGTTCATTTGCTTTTGTCCGATGAAGGTGATTCGACGAATAATCGAAAACGTTCGTGATATATATGAAACATGCATTATTTTCATTTATCTTTACACAAAAAAGGTAATTAGAAAATTGAAAATATCAGAAAAGGTTATGCGATCAATTGAAATTATCATAAGATACTTGACACATTGGAGTTTTTCGGTTTTATTCATGCAATGAATGAATTTATTTCTTTACATTTTTAATCTGCTAGAGATTTGGCCAAAATGTTATCAAGCGTGTGTTGACAGGTAAACATACATCGTTTTAAATCGGCAAACGAGTAGACTCAAATTTTACCAACAGACACACATTCACATATCCATACATGGCATAAGGACACTTCCCAGACAAGTATACCTTGCCCAAATACGAAAGACATAGTACTCGAAGTCAAAATATGATCCCTTGGTATGGCTACATAACACTGGCTTATAAGTTACGTTGCCTCTAGTCACAACACTCCACCAGACTAGATGAATTCTCAGACCAATACACCACTAGAAAGAAATAATATAACATAGTTAACTGTTTAATTAGAAAGAGGTAAATTTATGTTCTCATCTTCTTTACTAAATCAACTTTTGAGAAATACGGCGGTTTTTAATAGAATATTCGAATATCTACGATGTCATACAGATATCAAGTGTTACTCCCCCCCCCAAAAAAAAATGAGACCCTTGATTTCTGAAAACTCCGACTGAAGTACAACACACTCCCATAGACCTCTCGCATGAATGTAAAGTCAATGCAAACACTAAGCATTAGAGGGATCCGGTCCGTCTGAGAGCGAAAGCTCGAAACGCTAGCGTATGTAGGTAAACATAATTTAATATTCTTTATTTAAAATGTATACGTATATATATATATATATATATATAGTATTTTATCAATATACACCAATTATTAATTACCTAGAAACATCCATGTTACATGCTAACGCAATCTTCAGCGCGGCAAGCTAATTCCCGATGGTCAACGGGCGCGAACTCCGATTACAAATCGCCATGATTCGCACTCAAGAGACACACCCGTTGGCCACCACAAATCAGCTTGGAAGTTAGGAGGAGTTTAACTTTGTAAATGCTAAGTCGGCGTGTATTCACAGCAAGCAGCGAATAGTGATCAACAACAACAACAACAACCGTGTTAAACCTCGCAATGAAGCTAATAGTACTGCTTGTTATTAAATTCACTCAGAGTGCTTAGCCTTAGTAAATATAATAATATTTTATAAATACATATTAATTATTTATTACCTGCATACATCGATGTTTCATGCTTACGCAATCTTCAGTACAAGAAGCTAATATGTTTTCTTTATTTTATTGTAGCAGTAGCAGTTTCTATCTATTTCTTTCCTGATTCTTTTTCTCACAGGTGGACCAGAGTCCTTATGCTATATTTCAGTTTATACAGTAACTCGACACACATACCTTAGAGTCGGAGTCAGGCAAGTGATGCTGTTGGTAAACAATGGTTTAAATATTATAAAAAGTACAGAAAAATACGTTTTAATAACCCTGGTTTTAATCCTGCATTGGACTGGAAAACGATTATATTGTAGTTAGCTGGGAATCAGCGCAGTGGATTGTGTTTCATAGACAGGTACTTCTTAGAAAGAAACATTGCTGAGGTATGTTCCGTTTTGTTCTGGGTACACATAGGAAGAAATAAACAATGTTCACACTTGTACTAGCTAGACGAACTTTTGTTATAAATGTATTACAGGAATTACCATAGATTGCATGTCAGTCGAGCACCTAACATGAAAATAATGATAGATAGTGAAAGTCTAGCAACCTATTTTCTGTGAGAAACAGGCGGTAGGAAAGAAAATATTACATTTCCCGCTAGATTTCATAGTCGGCGTTGTACTCTGTTAATGGAGGAAAGGCATTATGGCGTATTAGGCCGTATTTGCCTCTTATATAAGTAGATAACTACGTCAGAAGTTAAGTAATTAATTGTCTTGTAGAATGGTAACAATATTTATCAAACGACGTTAGCAGTCCATTTGATGTAAGTCTTCTAAAACCTTCTAGAAAATTGTAATGCAACCGTTACTTTTACTACGCGGCGGTAGACTAATCTCTTTCCGCGTACCATGCCTTTTTGATATCATCAAATTTCAATTACGTTTCATCACTGCGGTTCAAACTAAACACCGCTTATTATAATTTAAAATAACCTATATTTTCACTATAATATTTATTTACAAAAATCAATGAGGATCTTTGTCTAATTTAAGAGACCTACTATATCTATTGTGACTTTTTATCTTGTTTATATTGTAAATGAAAGCATGAGGACAAGATAGGTTTACTGACTGGCGACCGTGTGTGCTAGACAAAGTGGACAGGAGCAAAACGATATACGAAACAAATGCAGAATCACCTTGAATACATATCTACATGCATATCTCTTTTCGCCCCACGACTTCTTTAACACCGAAGAGATGTTCTATGCCAACACTATTGTATCGTTATGCCCATGGTATATGCCCTACTCAGTTTCGATCACTCCCCTGCAAAAAATTTAAAACAGGAATTCGTCTAGCTAAACAACAACACTTTCCCCCCTCTCTTTCTCTCTCCCTCTCTCTCTCTCTCTATCTCTCTCTCTCGAAATATTTCATTTGATGGTTTCTAATCTGGTGTGTAAATGATGAATATTATCATTTGATGATTTATTATCTCTAGCCCAACACAAGCTAATTCGTCTCTCTCTCTCTCTCTCTCTCTCTCTCTAGAAATATTTTCTAAAATATATAAACTGTTATATATTTGATATATAAACATATATACATTTTTCTAAAATCTCTCTCTCTCTCTCTCTCTCTCTAGAAATATTTTACTTAATGGTTTCTAATCTGGTGTATAAATGATGAATGTTATCATTTAATGGTTTATTATCTCTAGCCCAACACAAGATAATTCGTCTCTCTCTCTCTCTCTCTCTAGAAATATTTTCTAAAATATATAAACTGTTATATATTTGATATATAAACATATATACATTTTTCTAAAATCTCTCTCTCTCTCTCTCTCTAGAAATATTTTACTTAATGGTTTCTAATCTGGTGTATAAATGATGAATGTTATCATTTAATGGTTTATTATCTCTAGCCCAACACAAGATAATTCGTCTCTCTCTCTCTCTCTCTCTCTAGAAATATTTTCTAAAATATATAAACTGTTATATATTTGATATATAAACATATATACATTTTTCTAAAATCTCTCTCTCTCTCTCTCTCTCTCTCTCTCTCTCTATGAATATTTTACTTGATGGTTTATAATCTGGTGTATAAATGATGAATGTTATCATTCAATGGTTTATTATCTCTAGCCCAACACTAGCTACTTCGTCTAGAATTCGTCTAGCTAAACCACAACACTTTCCTCTCTCTCTCTCTCTTTCTCTCTCTCTCTCTCTCTCTCTCCCTCTTTACCCAACACCATACGAAATTTTCATGAGCATCTCATCGGTAAACCAAAATACCACGAATCTGTTTCTCGACTACAACATGCTTTGCTGCATGTTTAATGTAAACAAATACTTGTTGGGCTATCCTCTTTGATAACAATTTCTTGTAAGTAATCTTCTGCAAATCCGACTATTTTGTTTCAGGTTCTCTTGTAGTGGCGATAATCGTCCATCTAAGGTATCAAAGGGGCCCCAAATATTCCTACTTTAAAATATTTTCCGTCTCTAGTAGAAGAAGAGGAGACACCATCCAAATCTCAATAAGAGTACTTTCGTCAAATTCGAGAATATTCTTCGTTTCTTCGTTCTTTCGTGTTATTCTGAACATTAATTTCGGATGACTAAGTTGCAGGAAAAGCGGTTTATACGAGGTGAAATTTGGTTGTTCTATTATGATTTGTTGTAGATAAAAAGGTATGTTCATAAACTATCCAATTATTTTATCTGATTTTGATTTGCGATGAATTAGATCCGTCCAAATGGGGGGTATACGTAACACGATATAGTCAGCTATTTTTCTGATATCCGTGTTCGCTTGAGTTATGATTTAACCCTACGCAGCTATCGGCTGTTCGACAAAATATTTAATGCATATATGTTAACAATATCAGTTATATAACAACACCTAGTTTCCAAAATAGCTGCTAAATGTGATCGATCTTTTTGCTCAGGTGTTCAAAACAGTGGCAGGGCAAATTAATCCATCATATTACAATTTCATCCGCAAAAACATGAAACTCAATTAATATTTAAAAAGTACACATCCTAAAATCAGCAAATTAATTAATATTTGTAATATTTTTAAAAAACATTCAATCAACAAAAATTAGACAACATAATACAGTGGATTGATCTGTATAGTCACCGCCTCGAAAATCATAAACAATAGTCTCGAAAGGTGGAAGCAATTGTTAGAGCTAACTGGTTCAATACACCCACAAACATTTTATCTCAAATATATCGTTAATTGCATTGAATGTTTCGGTAGTCAAAAATACATCAGTGATGTAAATGTTAATCATCTCTCATGTACTTCGTAGCAGAGAAAGTCTATATAAGCAATGGAGAATATATGAAGTTGTGTATCACCTTGATGGGGTGCATGCATGTGGGTTGCTCATGTTTCGGTTTTCGACGATGTCGTCCAACGCGGTAACTGTTACAATTTTCACACATGGAAGAAAGAAATGAAATTTTTACTTCACTTACATTAATTTTGCTTAACTGGATAAACCTTTCTTAACTAATATCAGCCTATTGTTATTTTCCTTACAATAAAGGTGACCGCTAATCAAAGTCCAAAGGCAAGGGTTACAGAGTTTGACTTGTGGACGGTGTAACTATATCGCAATCACCGGCACGATGGGTTTAGCAGGGCAGAAATTTACATTGAACTTGAAGACGACCCGACCCTGTTTTAGTCGGCTGAGAATCAGAGTCAAAATGTTGAAAAGATATATTAAAAATATTGAAGGCTCGCGGCTGTGTGTTCCACAGACGCCCAATTCTAGGAAAGAAACTCTGCCCATGGAAGTTTCGTTTTGTCTTGGGCACGCATCAGGAAAAAGGGAAATTAGTGACGGTGGTAGAGAATAACCGGGTTTTAGTTGTGAATGTTTTACAAGGTGTACCAAATATTTGAGCTAAGTCGAGCACCTGTCATGAAAACAATGGCAGAGCAAAGAAAGACTAGCAGCATTTATTCTCTGAGAGAGTGACTGCAAGCAAAAGAAAAATACATCACCCACTAGATTTCGATGTCGGTTTTGGACTGTGTCAAGGCAAGACATGGTGCTCTGAGCGATACCTCCCCATATGTTTCAGCAGTACTCCATCTTAGGACGTATTTGACTGTTGTACAAGTGGAGGATGGCGTCGGGCATGAGATACCTTCTGGAGCGGTAGAATTATCCAAACATTTTCACCAGCGGTATTAGCAACATATTTGCGCAGATGTCTAAAAGCACCTATGAATGCATTAAATATCTGCGTTGGAACATCAAGTAAGTATTTAAGTAAATCACATTTAATTCATTATTTGTGGCGAGATATGTAACAAATAAATTGTTGAATTCTGTGCAAATCTGGACTGGTTAAACGCCGACTTGTGATCTGACTTGACATGTATCTCGAGACGATCAACCTGCTGAAAACTGCTCCTGTAGTTAACAGAGATCAAGCGACGAACTAGAAAATCTTATATTACAATCAAGCCTCTTCTAGAGAAGAACATTGGTATCTCGCTGTTTGGGCTTCGAGATAAAATGAGCGAATGAGTACCATGAGTTTGAACTTCTGAGTGTTTCATCATCAATTGATGGATGACTCAAGGCAAAACTAGAATTCACGATTCACGGACGTTAATTAATTAGTTAATTCTACAATGCATCGAACTTAAAGAATCCGTCACTTTAGACAGGCCGATGGGAACCGGTGCCACCCGACGACTCAGTGTGCCGAGGTAGAGTCCTGTTGTGTCTATCGCAACACATTCTATAGCGGTGTTGGTAAACTTCAAGCGGTCCTCCCCTTAAGTATCTGTGCAAATCGGATTACAATAACTAATTATTGCGCCTTTCATCTTTTATACACATCCCCATGACCCTCCTCCCGTTCCATCATTGCATTACGCCTAAAATATATTACATATGTATCAATAATGGAGATTATATATCTGTCTTTTAAGCCGAAACTATTCTAGTAATTTCACATCTGTAAGTGAACCTATACTCTTACCATATTTTTATTTTACAGGGATTAGCTCCTATTTTTGACATACTATAGTAATCAGATCTGTTGTCATGAGACCATTCTCTCAAACATGGCTTCCTATTTTTGACATACTATAGTATCAGATCTGTTGTCATGAGACCATTCTCTCAAACATGGCTTCCTATTTTTGACATACTATAGTATCAGATCTGTTGTCATGAGACCATTCTCTCAAACATGGCTTCCTATTTTTGACATGCTATAGTATCAGATCTGTTGTCATGAGACCATTCTCTCAAACATGGCTTCCTATTTTTGACATGCTATAGTATCAGATCTGTTGTCATGAGACCATTCTCTCAAACATGGCTTCCTATTTTTGACATGCTATAGTATCAGATCTGTTGTCATGAGACCATTCTCTCAAACATGGCTTCCTATTTTGGGGAGTAGTTTAGGATATATTCGTTATTATGATAAAACACTTCTAGATATTACCTCCTTCTTTTGGGGACAGTACAGTATGTGTTCGTCCGTCATATATACTAGGGAAAATACGCGGTCGGAAAGAGCATATTATTGCTAGTGTCAATAAATATTTAGTGAAACTATGTTTAGTATGTGTCGCCTATTGTATTAGAGAAAAAGAGATAGAGAGAGAGAAAGATTGAGAAGGAGAGAGAGAGAGTGAGACAGAGAGATACAACACTGTGTCATTCATTAAATTATTCAAAGAAAAGCTGAGACAAGTTTTTACATCTAACATTTACAAATATAGCAGCATAATATTCTCCGGCGTTTAGTCCAAGTTGGATCTGCTGAAAATATTTCAAAGCATTTTGGATATGTCGTGGGGAAGATTCTATTTTTGCTAGTTTCTTCTCAAGGTTTTTTTTCTCAATATATCTGAATGATCGTCGCTATTTTTCGCTCGGATAATTCAATTTCTTTCCCTTAAATTCAATTGTCTTTTTTCCTTTTATCTTTTGTCTTTTGGCGTCGCTTTTAAAATTATATTTTAGGGATTTTGAATTTCTAAGTGCACAATACATACTGCACAACTCTATCATATATATATATATATATATATATATATATATATATATATATATATATATATATGTATATATATGTATATATGTATATGTATATATATATATATATATATATATGTATACATATATGTGTGTATATATATATATATATATATATATATATATATATAAAGAGATAGATAGAGAGAGAGAGAGAGAAAGAGATAGAAAAGGAGAGAGAGAGGGGGTGATGCCTGAAATAAAGAAAAGAAATAGACACTCCGCAAAGATAATTCATACGTGTTTATGCCTCCTTCGCCGACGGCAAGCAATTGAAGCCATGCAACAGAAGCAGCGAAAGTTTGAAACGTTTTTTCTAAGTCAAATGATAATATATCTATTATATATATATACGTGTTTTACTATTACATTTGCCAAAAGAAGCATTCGAAGCCATCACGGTATATATAAAAGAGCTATAGAGGAGTTGAATATGAAGATGGATTTTGTTAGCATAACATCTCAATAAACCTCGATATTCCACGTTTTACTGACACCCTAGTCGTTGTCTAATAAATCAGCTAGGGTTAATACTCAATAGTATCGTCCATAAGGGTATCAATTCACTCTTAAATACTAATGATAATCGAGTGCTTATACACTTTTTTCATGTTTATAAAAATGAAGTATGTACATATATATATATATAGGGTGGGCCAAAATAAGGGTCCTATCTTTAAATTTGAATAACTTGAATTTGAATAACTTCCACAAAATAAAAGTTAAACTCACCAAACTTTATGTGTGTGTAGACTGACCCTTCCGAGATTTTTTGAAATAAACAAAACAAATTTTAGCCGAAAAACACTTCTTAAAACTTACAAAAACTAAAGTATTGTTTTTTACACTGTTTTGAGTTTTTTAAGCAAAAATAATGTTTTCTAAATGAGGGTACGTTCCTTAGGGTTAATACGGCTCATGCTTGCTTCGGAAGGGGTCCTTTACTTATTCTAAAAAAAAAAATTTTTTTAATCAATAAATAAAAAAGTTATGAATTTTAAAAAATAGGACCCTTATTTTTGCCCAACCTGTATATATATATATATATATATATATATATATATATATATATATATATATATATATATATATATATATATATATATATATATCCCGTATTTCTTAATTGGGAGAGTTTCCCAGCAGAGTGCTCAATTATTAATGCAGAAGTAAAATTAACTAGATTAATTAGTAAGAGCATGATATTTATTAATATTAAATAAAGTGTTACAACAACATCCGGACCAAGGTTTCAGATCCGAGAAAATCGGACCTTCATCAGCGGAGTCGTATAGCTTAATGAGTCAGAACAACTGCCAGGAATTTCAAAATATTGTCCGTTGGAATGATGGAACACTTTCAGATTTAAAATTGTCACGTGCGTGGAATATACGTAGTCAGTTATGGAAAGGTTTCAGATCAAAACAACAGCGACGCTTTACATAGAAAAAGCAAGAAATTAATCCAACGGACAATATTTTGAAATTCCACTCATTAAGCCTATCTTTAAGAAAGATTTATTTAACGGGAAAGTTTTCCAAATCCATTCCACTTCTCTATCGTCTTCAGTCTGAAGAAGTTCACTCTCTGCGAAGCGTACAATCGAAACATATATGCACATATGTAACCAATAATGTTGGTATAAATATAAAATTATACTTAAGAACAGCTCTACTTGTTATTGAGCACTTTTTATAAACACTTGAGTTCCAACGGATTTACATCTACAGAAACAAATACAATACATGCACTATATTAATATATATATTAAAAGGTATGCTCTCATTTTTAGGGTACAGTCGAAGAAGTACGCACACACATACACAAACATATATATATATATATATATATATATATATGTGTGTGTGTGTGTTTGTGTATGTCTGTGCGTACTTCTTCGACTATACCCTAAAAATGAGAGCATACCTTTTAATTACTCATAAACCTATCTACAACAGTTATACTTACTGTTCTTGGGAAGACGTTTCATCTTGTCCATCCCAATGCTTATGCTGCTATATATACATCCTATCTGAGGGTAGGTCTAATATTACACAAATATACCATCAATATAAATGCATGAACATTCATAACATGCTTGCTGACCGTACTTTCCGGCACGAGTCCTATTTTGTGATCAGGCTTGACTGAGGAAACTTGCACTTCAAACCAGTGTGTTCATAATCTTTAAAAAAGGACCACGAAAATACCACGGTTTAAGACAAGAATATGCGCATTCGTCTAGGATTGTCTGTTGTCAATCACTGACTAAAGGAAGGAGAGGTAGAGCTAATTACTGGTAAATCGTATTAACACATGACGTTTCTCAATGAAGACGTTCGTAAAAAAAGGCTTCTAATCAAACCCATACTTACCCCAGTTCTTACGTCTTCGGGCTATCTGGTGTCACATCTTATTCTATCAATTTCTATAGTTGGTCAAGCTAACCTTCGAGAAAACTGAGATGACCCCGACCTAACCCCATTAACTATCATTGCAAACTCACAAAATTATACTCGCCTCATATTTCACAATACTTCACGTATGCTATGGCATTGTTTGACGAACAAATAGCTACACATAGCAACATAAACGAACACATTTAATTACTATATTTGTAACATACATATTTACATTGTGAATTTTACTCTACAATATTGCGGACCTAGATGAAATCTCGAGTCTTCTACATACTTTGTTCTAATTTTATTACAATTATTCTAGTATGCCGATCAAATCACGGTGGCGAATCCCTTACTATAACATCATAAAGTATTAAGACGTTTAGCATGGTCAGTACTACATGGATAGCTGTTTGGAAAAACAAGGTTATGTATGTATAAACATATTTAAATTAATCTACAAATAAATTGTGTAGAAAACATATGTACTGTTACGGCAAAAAATAACCCACCGATCGCTGACATGCCGTAAAACGGAACAATTAAGCAATTGAGAATTAGTTGATTCATGTGGATAAATATATTTCCTGTGGAAGAACTTAAAGAGTTAAACTTATTGTATTGACATTTTATCATGTTTATACACCATTCTCGTAAGATCATTTAAGTCATACGATGTTGAGAATTGCTAGGACTAAATGTGTGACCATTTATGATCACCAGGTTGTGTATGTAAAAGCAACAACAACCTTCAAATAACTCTACAAATAAATCGTGTACAAGACATATGTACAGTTCCTTCCAAAAAATATAATACAATTGTTGACAAGCCATAACACCTCAACAACTAATCCCTATGCAGAGTCGAGTACAGAGTTTGTCACAATGGCGCTTATTAATGTGCGCTAAAAAAAACAGCTCCTTCAAAAAAAGGCAGTCTGGATTGGAACAAAAATAAAAATTGTATAAGTGTATGATGAGATTTCCTTCATAGACCGAAAGCAAAGACGAAATGTAGTATGGAACGCATACTACACGTTGCTTCTATTCAATCCATCAATCAGGCAATAAATTAAAAATGAGCGTTTTCACGAGAAAGTTAAAACGTTTAACTTATTTCATTGACTTTTAAAAATAAAAATTTACATCATGATATTTCTATAATCACGTTGATACACCAGTTCACCGAAGTTAAGCAATATTAATTCTGACCAGTATTTACTGGGTAACAATTTGTAAAAATCAAGTTCTGTATGTAACACATATCTCAGCAAATACATCCACCAATCAATCATATATACATCGTACCGTTTCAGCATGTATGCATGATTTTTAGTAAGTTCTGCAAATTTACTTCAACCTTTTGTCTCACACTGCACGTTTTTATAGTGTGTTTTTCTTCTTAAATAACTAATTATGAATCTATATACGCGTGACTCATTCTATGTTCTTTATACTTGCGACAGCATAACTATGCGTGTTACTATATACGTTTTATAAGTAGACAAAATGTTTAGAGGTTTTCATCTACTTTTATCGCATTTACTGAAAGATTTATGTAGTAATAAGATGAGATGTTGTATCTTTCCATAACTCGCAATACCTCGCTGGTCATCTAAATCAACTATAAAGGATTACAAACATAATTTAGATTAAAAAATACCATATGGGAGGGCTAACAAAAAATAACGTTCTCTTTCTTGATCAGAACGCCATGAGCAAGTGATTGATGCATTGAAATACGGCTCTCAATCATATAATATTATTTTATTTTGAAGGGATTAATAACAAAAATAGTAAGGGTCACGAGATTAGAACAAAACAAAATCAGGGCGCAATTCTTTTTTTGCATTTCTCTAGCTTTTTTTGTGTTTTGGAAATACGTTTTCATGAAGAACAACTAAGATTATCGATTGTATTGTCTATCTCAATTACTCTTCTGCTGTTTATTCGTCCTTTGTCATAATTATTGTCTTTTTCGTCATCGTATAGTTATTTTTTCTTTTCTTTCTATTTTCCTTACTCGTCTTCCCTTTTGTATTCTTTGTATTCTTGTTTATTTCCTTCTTCTTTCTTGTTCTTATTCTACGCTAGCTAACTCTCTCTCTCTCTCTCTCTCTCTCTCTCTCTCTCTACTTCTTCTTTCATTTTACGTCTCCATCTCATTATTCATATATTCTTCTTTTCTTCTTCTTCATCTACTTCCTCATCGTTTAGTTATTTTTTCTTTTCTTTCTATTTTCCTTACTCGCCTTCCCTTTCGTATTCTTTGCATTCTTGTTTATTTCCTTCTTTTTTCTTGTTCTTATTATACGCTAACTCTCTCTCTTCACTTCTTCTTTCATTTAACGTCTACATCTCATTATTCATATATTCTCGTTTTGTTTTTCTTCGTCTTCTTAGTCATCGTCTAGTTATGTTTCTTCTTTTATTTCTATTTTCCTTCTCTTCATCCCTTTCGTATTCTTTGCATTCTTGTTTATTCACTTCTTTATTCTGTTTCTAATTCTACTCAAACTTTCTCTCTCTCTACTTCTTTAATTTTAGGTATTAATCTCTTCATCCATTTGTTCTTCGTTTCTTCTTCTTCGTCTTCTTCTTTTACTTATTTTCCTTATTCTATTATGTCCTGTTCCTCTTTGTAGTTTTGTTTATTACCTTATTCTGCTAATACTTTTTCTTCTTTCACTTCTTCTTCACATTCCCGGTATCTTTTTTCATTCATGTTTTCTTTACTTTGTTAACCCCTATTTTCCTTCTGTGTATGTCTATAACCTTTTGCTTCTCTTTCTTGTCTTTCTCTATTTGCTTCATCGATTATTTCTTTTCTTTTCTTTTTACATCTTATTTTCTTTATTCTATTCTTTCTACTTATTCTTCGTTTTTCTCGGGTTTTTTGTTTGTTTTCGATTTTACTTATTTTTTTAGTTGTTCTTTTACGTCATCTTTCGTCATTGATATGACCCGAAAGGGCATCCGATAGTGAGCCACAATGTATGAGAAGATCAGAGTCACCTCTTCTTCAACATTACTCTCAACCCATACTGACCCGCAATGGTAATAACTGATAGTATCCCATTAATGCGTCAAATAAAAAGAGATCCATAATCCAGGTCTTGCAAACGTGCGAGTGTGAAGACAGTGATTTCTACTAAATAATAACTACCAAGAACATTTTTAGTAAGAAATTTTTTTGTAATGTCAAGTTTATTAGCAACTATATATATATATTATTAATAAACCTCTGACAATAATTAGTTTATTTAAATCAAATCAAATGAAAAAAGTGCTAAAGTATAAAAGAACTACATTCACAAAATCTAACTTTATTCACCCTGAATTTGTCACATTTTTGTTATTTCAAAAATCACGGATCAATTTGTTTACACTAAGTTATTGATTACAGCAAATATAATGACATAATACAATCAGAAAGCACATTGAATATTTCCTAAAAATCAAATACTTTATGAGCAAAATACTGTTCGGTGAAACAATTTTGATAATTTTTACAGAATTTGTGAGGTTAGTTTCAATTTGTTCTACACAATACGAATAAAATGCTTATTACTTCATGATACAATAATAGATATTGTACACAGCATGAATAATAAGATCAACTTACATTCACAAAACCATTAAACCAATAAATATATGTACAAAGGGGAACATGTAAAACAAATTTGATAACTAATTAAAAATAATTAAATACTGATTATGTTGCCATGAGAACTGTATTAACATTTTTATTTTATAAATGATATTTAAAAATGAATTCAAACCTTTTGATACTGTTTTTATTTTAAATTGCCATAGATGAAACGAACACACACTAATTTTTCAAAAAACATATTGGACAATATAAACCCATGATCTCTTTTTATATTAAAATGATGCATATAAAAACTAACATGGTTATTTTTGTAAAAGAATATCTGAAAGTGTTCCATTTAACGACACGAAACATTATGAAACAGAAACACAACTACTAGACAGGGGTATCAGTAGACACTTTAAATTATCACGATATAATTCTTTTAAAACACGTAAATATTCTTGAAAGAAACAACTTGTATCATTGATTATTTCGTCATCTTTTCTTGTAATATCATGGGCCAAATAAAAAAGACACATTAAGAGATATTAAATCTTTAGCGATCGTAATTTCATGATTTGCTTAGTTATCAAATATTTTGCATGTCATTTCATCCATCAATTATTGACATTTTGAACAATTATGTGCTGGATCAAAGTTGTATTCGAAGATATCAACATCTAATTTAGGTAGATATTTAGTCTACAATATGGATCTAAAAAAAATATGTTAAAGTGTTATAAAATATGCACAACAAGAACGCTGTCTTAATTTTCCAAATTATTTTTACAAATTTATTTTCTAAATAGTTTGTGGTAAATTTACCAAGTCTAACAAAGTGAAACTCAATACTTAGCAAGCATTAGTTAAACCATTGTAGGCATGTTCAATGTAGGCATGTTCAATGTAAAATAATTAATTATTTTCCCTTGCTTCCTGTTTATATTCTTTGCCAGTTTCCAGGAATACAACGAAATATAACGTTTCACATTTAAATCTGTTATAACGGTTTTCAGTGGATCATTTTTCTTAATGTCGCCGTAAATGTTTTAAACACTGATAATTTTTCAAAATGTCAAAACCTTTCAATAAAATCAACGGTTTCTGACGTATCCTCTTCATTTAATAATGTATGAGATGTAATTGCTGTTACAGTCTGATCACATTTTGTAAACAACTTTTGTCTCTCAAAATGTTTTGGGGGAACTGCCACATCAATTAGTTTTAATAATTTAACACACTGTGTTTTTCATGTTCGTGCATATATTTTACAACTTTTCATTTTGCTTACTTCTACTTACCATCAGAATCAAATCGTAATTCAGAAGAAGCTCCAGTAATATTTTCTCTGATCGCTTCACTCTGTTGCAAGTTTATCCGTCTCCTTGTAGGTCTCTGCAATGCGCATGAAGACAGTATAATAGTTTGAGGCTTGACAAGAGAATCAATGGACTTCTTTAATTTTTTATTTTATTTTATAAACAGTGCTAAAATAGTTTACATTTATGAATACTTAATATTTAATCTGAATGGAATGGATCCATTACTCAAGTAAAATCATATTATATTAACAAGTTTTAATACTTTTTCAGCTTCGATTGTACAATAGAAACTGCTCACTTTCATTGCCCATTTCGCTCTGCATTCACCCAAATTTTAGATTAAATTGATTTTCAGTCTGGTCTGAAATGGTACTTCTGTCCTGAAACAACAATTTTTTATTTATTTTACCAAGTTCCGTTTTAATTACGGATGTTTTTAGCAACAGTAAATCATATTTGACTATTTAATAATGAGAAATATTCCTGATCAATTATGTTACTTAAATCTAAAAAGAACGCAGTGAATCTCTGGCAGAAAAAGCAAAACAACAAACAAAAAATATTTAAGGATTTTGAGTTGGGGTTATCAAAATTAACATAAAATGACTCTTTGTTTCTGGGCTATTCTAGCTTTGTTAGATTTGTTAACTAAAATATTTTTCCAACAACTAAAATGCCTATAACCGAGGTTTTGAGATCACACATAATAGACTAAAAATTACAGCGACTATTCGCCTCCAC
>OY744548.1:29677992-29685492 GCA_963556195.1 Sepiola atlantica
TCAAGCGATTGAAAAGTCCAGTGTTCGACAACATCTGCCACAGGCACAACACACTTGGTTTCCTTGAACGTATTTGGGATGTTTGACACATGCCGCCTAAACATCGCGCACTTCAAGATTTCATTATGGAGTCAAATTGCTTCATATATCACGCTATCAACATACAACTGCTTCTTCTGCCAAACAGATCTTTGTGCATCCCTTTCCGATATCATCTATCCCCAGGCTAACCTTATATATATATATATATATATATATATATATATATATATATATATATATATATATATATATATATATATATATAGTTTTAAATATAAGCGGAATTTTGTTAATCTCCGTAGGTGTGGTCTCGAGAGCTCTTTCGTCCAACATCTCATCAGGAGAAATCGTTGGAATAACACAGGATGAAATAAATTAATACTGAGAACAAAAAGCAAGTATGGGGAATTTACTGCCAGTGAAAATATACGTTTAAAAGATTCAATTCAATTCAACGAATAAAACCGCCTTAAAGGCAGATTTAGAGGCAAGAAAAAGAAAAGGCCAACTAACTTTCCCCAAATAATGTCAACGTCTTTACGAAATCCTTCTGCGTGCAAAGAGAAGGCTTTCGTAAAGCGATCGCGACGGATTCTAAAATTTTCAAATGAAAAGTAGAATCCGCCGGATGTAAGATAGTGAACCACTCTATTTTATACGTATTGGCGCAGCATGCATTGTCAGCTAAATGCTGGCCAATAGACGATTCTAAGGCTGAGGTAGAGGTATGGCATAAGAACCAAATTTTGGATGGGATATGCTGGTTTATTCTGGTCTCTAAATGCAATTTTGTCCGCCCAATATACTCAGCATCACACTGGCATTTAAATTTATAAATAATATCACTATTTTTTAAATAAGGCAGACTATCTTTAGAAAAAGACCGAAAATCAGATCTTCTGCCAAAAACCAAACGTAAATCAACAGAAAAAAAGCAACCAGTCACACTTTTAGTTATTTGTTTGCCTCACTCCTGACTAATGCCACCTATCTAAGGCAGTTTAAGATAAACTGGACATCTTGGTGGGACTAAAGTACTATGAGATTAAAATGCTGAAACTTTCTTCTGGATGCAATCCGAGATTAAATGTTCCGGATAACCACACCTACGGAGATTAACAAAATTCCGCTTATATTTAAAACTATTTATACATTTTGTACCTCAACACACACAGACACACACATATATATATATATATATATATATATATATATATATATATATATATATATATATTTATTTATTTATTTATTTCGATACAGAAAAAGTAGTACAACATTCGTACAGTTGGTTTCAAGCACAGAAGGACTTAGCCATCCGGCTCTCTTCAGCTTCTGTTGTCATCCGTTTCGGAAGCTGAAGAGAGCCGAAGGGCTAAGTCATGTGCGTTAAACCGACGGAACAAATGTTGTACTAATGTTTCTGTACCAAAATAAATAAATATTACGCTGTAAATTTTTAATTTTCATTCTCAATTTATCGAGCACTCTGCTAGGATTTTTCCTGCTATATTACAAAGAAGTTATATATATACATATATATATATATATATATATATATATATATATATATATATATATATATATATATATATATTTATTTTATTCCATTAGTTGCGACAAAACAAGTTTTGTTTCATTGGCGCAAATAGCGACCAACTCATCGGGCTAGCGATGGAATTCAAATGGCATACGTTTTAACTTCACCTTAAGGGGAGATTGAAAATTGAAAATACATTGGAGGGGAGGGGGACAGAGTTGGGGCTTTGTCTATAACGGTGACATAGGACATGAGAGGGGAGGGGGGAGGACCCCAACAAGTCGTGTTTCAAATTATTGCGTGGGAGGTTTTCACGTGTTTGTGCTGTGATGATCTCAATTTCGGCCGGGGTGGGAGGAAGGGAGATGGGGCGACGGCCAGAGTGAGTTAAATTTAAAATGAGAATAAAATTATGATTATAACCGTCATTCCTATTTTATTTTAATTCTAATAAGTAATTATCATGTGGATAAAAATGTTTGATAATTTTAATTTAGGTATTAATTGCTACTTCTGCATTTTATTTATTTTATTTTAATGTTTTGTTTATTATTTGTAGTGAATTTTGTTGTGATTATATTTTTTTAAAATTGTGATTATATTATACTAAGATGCATATTAGTTGAATCATTTTATATGAGAAGTTTCATGGTGTTACCAGTTTTAGCATTAACAAAACCGATTATGATAATAATGATAACGCCTTTTAAATTTATCTCACTCTGGCCGTCGCCCCATCTCCCTTCCTCCCACCCCGGCCGAAATTGAGATCATCACAGCACAAACACGTGAAAACCTCCCACGCAATAATTTGAAACACGACTTGTTGGGGTCCTCCCCCTTCCCCTCTTATGTCCCATGTCACCGTTATAGACAAAGCCCCAACTCTGTCCCCCTCCCCCTCCAATGTATTTTCAATTTTCAATCTCCCGTTAAGGTGAAGTTAAAACGTATGCCATTTGAATTCCATCGCTATTCCGATGAGTTAGTCGCTATTTGCGCCAATGAAACAAAACTTGTTTTGTCGCAACTAATGGAATAAAATCAAAAAATATATATTTTGCTCTGAATTTTCATTGAGCACTCTCATAAACCCGGTTTCAACTTCCTTCGGATTCATGCTCCCTGGATATTTGTAACAAGTTAATTATATATATATATATATATATATATATATATATATATATATATATATGTGTGTGTGTGGGTGTGTGTGTGTGTGTGTGTTCGTACGTGTATATGTGTGTGTGTGTCAAAATACAAAAGGAAAATAAATAAAACACAGTAATAAATCATCAAATACTAAAGCTTTACCGATTTTGTAAGGATCAACGAATGTCTTCAAAAAATGAAAATTTTGAATTCATCGAAAGAACGGCAAAAACAGTGAAAAGAAGACAGAGAACGCGATGTTTTAGATTAAAACATAAATTACTTATGCAGCGTGGTCGACAAATACGTCAAAATTGGAAAAAAAGGACGGAGAAAATTTAAAAAAGCTAAAAGAAAAAAGATATTTCATGGGGGAAATGCATTAAAAAGTAGTACTTTAACCGTGATCAGAGTTGTTCATGCAGTAGCGAGCACTGGTAGAGTGCGGTTTTTGCCAGATGTTTTCTTACATAATAAGATTAGAGTAATGTTTACGTTAAATGGTGATGAGAGAAAAAAATAGCAGCACTTTCGATGCTTTTGCGGTGTGGGAGAAAGCATCGGGTTTAAGGGGCTGCACTTTATAACGTCACACTTGTGGACAAAAGAGTGTATGTGTATCACTAGTCCGTTAGTAAATAAACTAAAACACACTTTTCCCTCACCTCCGAATTTAGAAAAAATATATATATCATCCTCAACTTTTTTATATCACTCTGCACAACATCTCAAACGGCGTAAACTCTTCGGTCTATAGAAAACGTAAGAATTACAATGATTTTATAGATTTCTACCTTTTGGCTAAGATCAAAGTGTAGTATCTGTTCCGATGGATACTGCACCCTATAGACTGGTATTGTCTTAGCCTTCGGGGCTTGATTTACGCCGGTCTATGGGACAGTCCTGTGCAGTTCTAGGAGGTCCACCCTCCCAGGCTTCGCCTCCCCTCTTTGGAAAGAGGGGTAGGTTAATTGCTTACTGCATGAGGCGCCCCTACCGGGGAATGCCGACGGGGCTGCCCAGGCAATTGTTAATGGCCAGAGTGCTCACCTTCCGGGCGCTGGCTTTTCAAACCCTACTTTCCCGACCCGATTTTGGGTCACATCTTACTTGTGGGAGTAAGATAAAAAGTGGCCTTGTGCCTAATTCCTGGAGAGGAGTAAATCAATACTCAGACCACAAGAAAAACAAATCTGCAATGATGGTAGGCTTGTTCCTCGGAGCTCTTAGGATTTGCTGCCCCATTTACCTCTGCAGTGAATAACATATATCGACAATACTACAAAGCTTCAAAATATCCCCAATTTCTCATCCAAAACGCTAAGCCTTTAATATCAACAACAAAACCAGACTAATACCATACAATATTCCCTTATTATGAACCTACCAGCACAAATAACACTAACATGATTGATCAAAATAAATTTAACATAGTTCTTCCCAATAATCTCATATATATTTCCTTACAAAACTATTTCAAATCTGACTTGAAAATAGTAACTTCAACTTCAGAAACAATTGAAGATTTACTCAGTACAACACCCCTTCCCAACGTACCCTTGAAGAACACTTCTTTCCTAGACGGAATTTACAAAATAAATGTGCCTTATATCGGATGTTTTATATCGGCTGAACGGCCAGAAATATAAAAACCCGCATTTATAAACATAAACCGGATTGCAAACAACAATCATCACACCGCACTAGTCATACACAAACATTTTTACACAAATTTTGACTTTACAAACTACACTCTCCTGGAAATTAAAAGTGCTGTAATCATTCTCTCATCACATTCTAACGTGAATCTTATACTTGCATCCTATTCCTTAAGCAATCATCTGGCAAATCCCGGTCTCAAACAATTCAACAAAGATCGCCACAGCATAAAAAATCTCTCATCCTGCTACAAGTACTGTTTTACTGCATTTCACTCATTTTCGATTTTTATTTCTTCCTCCCATTTATTCCTATTTAAACGTTTCTTGTTAAATAAAACAACACATAGAAGCAAAAAGCAGTAAAGCTCTAAAACAAATAAAAAACAACAAGATTAGAGCCTAATGCCTTAACACCCCTCATCATTGCCGAGCTAGATTGACACCAGACTGGAATACGTATATTGCCAATTATCGAAACATCAAGCTGATATTGGCGCGTCTATACCAGACATGATAATTCAGCTATTAGCTATGAGTTATTTAACTTCCTGTTCTCTTTTCCTTAGATTTATTTTTCTTTCCGCTCTCTCTCCCACCCACTTTCCTCTCTGTACTTCATTTTCTCTATACTCAATGAATTTATATTTTATTTATTACATTTTATTTTATTTTTGTTTAATTCTCCACGGTCTCAAATCTAATTAGATAACTTTCTAAAGTTTAAATTTCCTTTTCTCTCTCATTTTATTTTTCCCAAATATGATCTGAGGAAACGATCGGATTTTGACTCTGCCTGATGAGATCTTAGTTTCTAACAGCTGTTGATCGGTAACATTGACATGCAAGTGTCGAAGATTTTGTTCATGTTTGTATAAATAAACATAATCATATATATAAAAGTTCTATCCTATATTGAGCATTTTTTATCAACTCGGTTGAAATTATTCGTATTCCTACACAGTGTTGCCTAATCAAGTAAGATTTGCTATTAAATGTTTTTAAATATATATATTGAAAAAATCACGTTTGTTGTCTTACTTAACGCGGAAGTATTTCAATTGTTTGCATTGTGATAAACGTCTAAGTCTCTTCTATATACGTATTACACATAAGGCTTTTAACTGACTACCTCATCTTATGATATATGTATATATAATGTTAGGTATATGTATTGAATAACATACACATGTCTATTTCTCTTACTCTCTTTCTGTCTCTCTGTCTCTCTCTCTTTCTCTCTCTCTTTCTCTCTCTCTTTCTCTCTCTCTCTATATATACATATATATATAGAAAAAGAGAGAGAGAGAAAGAGAGTGACAGAGACGAGAAGAAGAGAGCAATAACGTTAACTAAACTGTACAATAGCTCCCAAAGAAAGTAAAACTCAACTAATGTTCTATTATTTGTTTTTACTCATCTTGAGACGGGTATTTTACTAATATATATGTATAATTAACTCTTGTGTCACACATCTCTTTATTTATCGTGTGTAGGTAAATATATAGAATCAGTCTCAGATCATATCACAAAAAATATATCATATAAACTCATTGTTTCGTTGATTTTCTTCATCCAAGCCCTTGGTTTGACATTCACAACCTTGTCATTTTATTTAAATCGAGGAGCTGGCCTTAACATTATAAGTTACTTTTACCTTCGTCAGTCACGAGTAAAATTAAGACAATGTAGCTAGAACTTATCTGTTCAGACTATTTTTGTCGTTTGTGACTTTTATAAAAACGCGTACATAAAATCAAAAACGTCTGTTATTTTAAACAGGCTTGTTTATTGATAATTACTGCACGCGTTTCAACCGTCTAATTGACTCGAAATTTGTTTTCTATGAAAAGTGGTTGGAAATATATTACAGTTATGTAATACTGATATGTACTATGTAAGTTCATTATTGTGTGTGCAATATTCATATGTATTTAGTGATATTTTGGGGAGATAGACACACAATTACACCTATGATTAAAAAACCATAATTATGCGATAAGGGACAACACAGCAATTTCACCGGTGGACACGGAACTGCCATTTACCTGAACGAAATAATAATAAACAATATAAATATTAGTCTATTACAATCAGACTTCAATTCCACACAGCAACACAGCAAATGATACACAAATTACATATAGAGTAACCATAACTTCCATTTTTAGAACCACTTTCACCCTCGAAAGAATTTCAAGGCTGCAAAACGGTTAAAGTATATGCAGTAACTTTAAACTATAAACGAGTTTACCAATCTACGCGTTTGAAGTTAACGCACGCATTTCTATAAAGATTACGAACGATAATAATCGTCTGAATAACAACCTGCGAACACAGATTTTTCTTGGGATTTCTTGCCATCCTTCCGGCAACATAGGAAGGATGTGCGGTTTCATTTTGTCCCAGGAGGTTATCTTTAAGCCATTAACTTTTTGGGTAACAAGTTGATTTTGTATCTGGTGCATACTTACTGAGAAATCTCAAAGTTTCGTGCATACTATAATGTTATACAGGGTGGGCAAAAATAAGGGTCCTATTTTTAAAAATTCATAACTTTTTTATTTATTGATTTAAAAAAAATTTTTTTTTAGAATAAGTAAAGGACCCCTTCCGAAGCAAGCATGAGCCGTATTAGCCCTAAGGAACGTACCCTCATTTAGAAAACATTATTTTTGCTTAAAAAACTCAAAACAGTGTAAAAAACAATACTTTAGTTTTTGTAAGTTTTAAGAAGTGTTTTTCGGCTAAAATTTGTTTTGTTTATTTCAGAAAATCTCGGAAGGGTCAGTCTACACACACATAAAGTTTGGTGAGTTTAACTTTTATTTTGTGGAAGTTATTCAAATTCAAGTTATTCAAATTTAAAGATAGGACCCTTAATTTGGCCCACCCTATACTTCCATTATCTGCCCGGTTTTGGGGGGCGAAGTTATTAAGGCTTGGGCCACCAATGGAGATCACTTTTCAGGGATTAAAACATTTATAACCAAGCTTAATGGGTTCTCTAACGTTTTAGAGTTTTTCTAGTTTATTAATTCTAGCAAATATTTGCTTCCTATGGTCGCATGTTTCCTCCTAGGCTTGGAGCATTATATCATTGTGACA
>OY744548.1:29690492-29705492 GCA_963556195.1 Sepiola atlantica
GAGAAGAAAAGGTGTGAAAGAAATAGTGTTACGAAATGCAAACAAGTTATTTCTCTACTTACCTGCCTTATTTTCTTTGTGTTTTAAATTATTTTTAATGACTTTATTTACATTTTTCTATGCCTTCGGAGCCTAGTAAGAGGGCGTAGTCACGATGTTGCCGGATGTTACACGATGGGCCACCTTGATGTCGTACAGTTAACAACTCAAAAATAGAAAATTACAAAAAAAATACAGCTAATAACTGTCAACAATCGGTTGAAAATATAATTTCCAACTGATTTTTAAATTTTTATTTGCCGTATTGTTGTTTAATTTTCGATATATTTAATTGTTCTACGACATCGAATAACATTCGGCATCATGTTAACTACGTCGAGATTACAAGTATCCGAAAGTATAGAAAAATGTAAATAAAGGCATTTTACAATACTTTAAAACACAAACAGATTAGAGAAGTAATTGAAACATAATATTTTCTTTTCTTTTGTAACAGTTATTTGTTGATATCTTTTTCAAACACGTATTTCTCTGTTGGAAATCCTACAAAATCACCAGATGTACATATAAAATATTCAACTATCTATGAATCTTGTCTATGAAGTTATATACATTTTCGAGTTTTATATATTTATACGTATATACACACATGAATGTGTGCATATAAATGCTCAGTATATATAGCTGCATGTATGGATGTATATCAGATGAATGTATCCGTATATATATATATATATATATATATATATATATATATATATATATATGTATATATAAACATATATATATATATATATATGTATATATAAACATATATATATATATATATATATATATATATATATATATTTATGGGGTCTTACAAAAATATATATTAAAGTACATATTCTTTATAATATCCCATTTTTTTCTTTCAAACGTACTTCTGATTTGATTAGAATTGGCATTACATTAATATTAGACACCAAACGATTAATAATATAAATTACAAAACTAGTCAGGAAATGTTAATATGTCTAGCGTAGGAAATACCATTAACAAATTATGTGACTTTAAACAATCTCCTTTAACATGCAAGATATAATCACTAAAGTCGCTCATTTTAATAATTTAACTGTAAAAGTATTAACTATAGACACACCAGAACTTACCCCGGTTGATGATGATTAAGTGAGTCAAATGGAAAGTACACGTGAACAATAAAAAACAATGGAAATCAAGAAACGTACGAGATTCATATGAACCAATTTGACCGAAATACTACATGGACTATTCGAAAAATTCAAAAAATAAGAATAATAAAATAATACTCCTTTATCATTTGAGTTATGCTTCCCTGGAAAATATATTTAAATACGTCCACGTGTCATTATCGTAAATACAACAAATATGATAACCTGTATATATGCGATACATCTTTAAGCTGCCACTAGCTAGCTCCGGTGACCGAGTTAGATAAGCCATGGACTTCAGTCAGTTTGGTCGCCGTTTCATATCACACTATGTTCCGCCACGCTCATTAATCGTAAAAAGGCAAAACACATGTCTGTAGATAATTATATATTATATATATATATATATATATATATATATATATATATATATATATATATATATATATATATATATGTGGGGGTGGAGGTGTATGTCTGCATATATAATATTATACAATGCTCAGAATAAATAATGAATAAGAAATATCTAAAAATAAGTGCTCCAGACGCAAAGTTGTTTAAGATATTCAAACGAATACTACGAAAGTTATCTTTGAGATCCGAGTAATGGGATCCAAGTCATGTTCTACGTCTTTATTTATGTTATTGAATGTGATTTTATGTTTATAATAACTCGTTTTTAATTCGAAGGCCTTTCTACTATGTAGGAGTTTTTGTTATTCAGGATTTCGTATCTAAATCCACTGGTTTGTATACGATGCTTCTGTTAAGCAGTACTTTCTAAAAGTACAGTCTACATGAATGTTGCATTTACAGTTTTTTCACTCATTCATTAATTTGTTGTGTCTTCGTGACTTATTTCTATTACAATCTGTGGTATCAATATTACTGGTTATATTCTTCGTCTTATTATTGTTATTTTTGTGTATTATTAAACTTTTTCTTGAATTTTCACTTTACTTTTGTCATGTATATATATATATATATATATATATATATATATATATTTGTGTGTGTGTGTGTGTGTATACACACATATATATATATACACATATATACATATATATATATATATATATATAGAGAGAGAGAGAGAGAGACAGAGTGAGAGCGAGAGAGAGAGAGAGAGTATAGTGTATTGCAGTATCAGTGCAGTTACAACGAGAAGCAAAATTATATATATAAAAAAGTAAGACTTTCAACATTTGTAAAAAGATTTTTTCGACATTTATTTATTATTTTGTTAATTTATCATTTTATAATTTCATAACGCGTTTCGAGCGTGGTGCGCTCTCATCAGATATGCAAATCTATTTGACGAAATGTCTTTCAATTTGAAAGAGTGTTGTTTCATTTGAGGAAATGTGTTATTGTTTGGCGTTTCTGCGCATGTTTGAAAAAAACTTCTTATAAATGTTGATAGCCTTACTCCTTTACATATATATATATAGTCTAAAATAAGCTTTGAGTCATTTTAAACAAAGAAGTAATATGCTGTTTAAATTATGAGAGAAACTAACTAAATCCAAGATATCGCAGACTAAGCAATTGCATAAAACGACCAACCGTTGGAAAATTCATGAATAAAAAAGGGGATTCAAGTATCTAACAGTGAAACAAAGACAGGGGACCTTAACTTGAGCGTGAAATATTAAAACGGAGATCATCACCTTTTTACCATGTAACTGTTTCGGAGATTTAAAAACAGGACAGTCATAATGTACATGGCTCTCCAATGTTACTGATCAAACGACCAATTCCCCAATAACCAAATGTAGAAAAAATTCAGCCTTAATTTCAATAATATATACATAAATAATAATAATAATAATAATAATAATAATAATAATAATAATAATAATAATAACAATATAATAATAATATAATAATAAAAATAAAAATATTAATAACAATAATATATTACCCTTAAGACTATAGTTTGATATGGTAATTTGAATATCAAATAACATTAATTATAACAATAATATTAATACTACTATCAAAACACTACACCCAAGAATCATTATATATATATATATATATATATATATATATATATATATATATATATATATATATATATATATATATATGCATTTTTCTTAAATCATGGTAATGGGAGATTTGAATTGCATTCGTAATAACTGTGGTTCAACCAAACAAAGTGTTTCAATTACATGCTACTTAAATAGAGGTGCATTTAAAGTCCAACTGGAATAATTAACCTCCTCAAGTCTAAGGTTTAATGCCAATCTGCAAGACTCCGGTACCCGGGTACTGTAGGGATTCAGATTCAATTTTCTTGTACGGAGAGAAATGGGTGGATAGGAGAGGCATGTTATTACGATCCTCATCGCGGCTGTTCTATTAAGGGATTTCTTTAGCTAGCACTTATTGGTTAAAATCTCGGTATACTTGCCGTAAGTTATTTCAATTTGTGGTCCGCGAACGATTCAATAAAATTGCCGCCCTAATATGACGACTGAGGACGGCGAAAACAAAGTTGGCTATTTTCCTGAGAAAAAGGGGGCTAGAGTATGACCGCGTTGTTAAAGGGAGTTCATGCAGGAAGATCGATTACGTGCCAATTTCGAAATCGGAAAGAGGAAATAATGAGGCAGAGACAGAAACACGTAATATAAGTTCAAAGACGGTAAAGTAACGACAGTCGCGGTCATTATGATCTCTTCGTAATAAAGTGTGCTCTCTGTCGTTATTCGGTGTGTTTGTGTGTGTGTATAGACCAGTAGTATCATTATACTAGGAATGCATAGGCGGATATATTAGATGGTTCCTGTACATTTTGAGGTTTCAGCGTAATCATTTGTATAATAACCGTTGTCCGTCGGTAAATCGGTCTGGCTGTGACATTTCAGTTATAAATAAAACAAGACTTCCCCGTGAACAGTTGGGTCACAACAACATCAACTATTTATTCTACTTTGATTTCCTTCAAAAATCCATTAACTGCGACATTTATTACAGGATTCAAACCTAAACTAATTAACCGATCATATTTTTTTTCTAAAAAAGCTGGTATGAAGTATCAACATGTATTTACGTTATACATAATATACTGTCGGAAATTAGTTATCATGTAAACTATAGATGGATTTGCATAGCATATAACGTTTTAGACGTATTATATTTCTTCAAACTGAGCCACTTAATATGTTTAAGAGAGTATATTTATTTTCGTATTAATTAATACATTAGCTTAAATCGTTTCATTGTATTCACCTTAAAGTTTTCTAATGTTTTGTTTTGTATAAATTAATATTCTAGATGTATAATTCGAAAAGTAATCAAAAGCCGTAATGTTCTATTGTGTGTACATGCGTGTGAATATCTCTGTGCGCGAATTAATAAGAGATGTAAGAAAATGATCAGACGCGATGAGAATCCCAGTAATTAAGGTGATAAGTAATTGGCAAAGACAATAATAAAATCTACGCGCAAAAATACATTAGCTGAATTTGTCTTCATTTTCGGGTCAGAGATAATGTAACGTCGAGGCCAAATCATTAACGTTGATTTCTTTTAAAGCCAAATTGATTTTTATAATTTTTTTTTCTAAGATTTATACTTAATGACGTCTGGAAGCGATTCACTTCTCGCCTTAGTAATACGTGAAATAAACTTACTGTTTCATCACATATTCTGATAGAAATCTGATGTTCGTGTTAAGAGGATATACTTATAGAAAACTTATCTGGTTCCAGCGCTGGATATCAGATTTTACATGAATATGAAATTTGCATTGGGAATTGATTGATGAATATCCGCTCTGTTTAAAAAGTAATATTAGGAAAATAAATGGATATAATTGTTAAATTGGCGTATCTGATATCCGTTGGCTCAAAACTGTTACCATTACTTATTTTAAGAGAAAGAGTATTGATTTACTCCTCTCCAGGAGTTAGGCACAAGGCCAGTTTTTATCTTACTCCCACAAGTAAGATGTGACCCAAGGTCGGGTCGGGAAAGTGGGGTTTAAAAATTGCCTGGGCAGCCCCGTCGGCATTCCCCGGTAGGGGCGCCTCAGGCAGTAAGCAATAAACTTACTCCTCCCTAAAGAGGGGAGGTGAAGCCTGGGAGGGTGGACCTCCTAGAACTGCACAGGACAGACCCATAGACCGGCGTAAATCAAGCCCCGAAGGCCAAGACAATACCAGTCTATGGGGTGCAGTATCCATCGGAACAGATACTACACTTTGATCTTAGCCAAAAGGCCAACGAACAACTTACATGCACTCATCAAATATATTAAATATAAGTAAACTTTAATACTACTAAATGCCAAGTTTGTAAGCTTAACAGGTTTCTTTACAGCTGGATGAATATTTCGCCATCATATTTACTCTTCTCTCCGTGTAGGCAGACTTAAACACACGGTCGGGTTTAAATGTGGGGAAAATCGAGCTGAGCGAGAAGACGAAATCTGGATTCGGACAAAAGTCAAAATTCCCCTAACGTAGAAGAATTACTATTCTACTGACCAAAGGCAAAAAAGATTAAATATAGTATATAAACTGTTCTCTTAGCCAAAAGTGAATATTCCGAGTCGCTTTAGCTGCAGACTTAACGTATTTATGCCATATTGCAGAAAGGATGGTGAATTATATTAACGATTGGTTAAATGTTTGGTGTGTGTCTCTGAAGGATAAACGTGTTACCTACGACTAAACCCGTTTTCTCGCCCTACTTTAACTGTAAGATAAAGTAAAATCAATACTTTAATGATCTGACAAAAGTGACTAAATCTACTTGTAGATGTCTTTCTTTTTTTATTAATGACCTAACCAACTGATAATGTTTAGGTGTTTAGTGCAGTAATCTCGAATCTAACAATGATCCAAGCCGGAATAAGTATATTTTTTAAATAAATCCAATCGAAATACATTTTTATTGAAAGACAACATAGATTGCAAATGGCTATTCATAATTAGATATGAATATTGTAGGACAGCAGATATCGATGTAAAACCTCCGAGAACCAGACTAACTTGACTTCATCTATTGAATGTTATTATATCCTAAAAAACAAGGGATAGTTATACTAATTTTTTAATTAAACCATCGTTCAAGACGGAGAATATGTGACGGTTCTGTCATTAACTGAACTTCTTGCCGCTTTCTGTAGATGTAGAACACTGTTTTTTGCTTCCAGTGTTCGGTTGCAACTGGTGTTTTCTCTCCTGGGGTAAAAAAAATATTGCTGGGATACGAAAACAATCACTTGTTCTTCAATTGATCTAATACAGGGTGGGCCAAAATAAGGGTCCTATCTTTAAATTTGAATAACTTGAATTTGAATAACTTCCACAAAATAAAAGTTAAACTCACCAAACTTTATGTGTGTGTAGACTGACCCCTCCGAGATATTTTGAAATAAACAAAACAAATTTTAGCCGAAAAACACTTCTTAAAACTTACAAAAACTAAAGTATTGTTTTTTACACTGTTTTGAGTTTTTTAAGCAAAAATAATGTTTTCTAAATGAGGGTACGTTCCTTAGGGCTAATACGGCTCATGCTTGCTTCGGAAAGGGGTCCTTTACTTATTCTAAAAAAAAAAAAAAAAATCAATAAATAAAAAAGTTATGAATTTTTAAAAATAGGACCCTTATTTTTGCCCACCCTGTAGTTCACGTATTCGCTTCTGCTATATTGAAATGAGAAAAACGGCATTTTGTTTATATAGTTATGTGTGAACTTTTCGTCAAGCAAGACAAGTCCGTCAAAGCCCGACACAACTGACAACCAAAGAAGATTATAATTTAGATCCAAACGCACGCATTCTCGGCAATGCGCGTTGAAGTAATTCATGCACATTAGTTTCAAACGCAGATTCACCTAAATTGGTGTCTATAAACTAATAATCGTAAACGAACTATTCGTATTCAGCAAGGCTTTCATGTGAAACATGAGTTGATTTAAATATAAAGAGCGACAATTTGAATATAGATTAAATTCGTTCGCGATTACATGTTACAGCATGACTACAGCTCTGATCAAAATACACATTACACAACATCTACATTAATAAAATTAGTGCACCAAGTAAAGAGTTCGGTTCCAGTAACTTCAGAATATATTGGCTGGAACCTGTGGAAGAAAAGAAGTGAAAGGAATTGAGACTGTCCTTGAAAAAATACGCGGAAGTACAAGTAGTCATGTGTTGATGTCGCTTATTTCAGGCGTGTATAAATATGTTATACACACCGGTCGGAAACTCTAGGCTGAAATCCTCGTGTCATCAAACAAACGCTGAGGCTTATTTCAAATGTTGATTTCATTAGTGGGTGACTGTGAACCATTACAGGGACCAGGGACTATTAGATGTGGGTAACTGCATCTTAGAGGGAGAACAAGACGGATGGGGAATCATTCTACTTAGTTAACAAGAGAGACACGCGAATTTATAAAATGACCGTCACGTTCCAGTATATGCCAACAAATAGGTTGATTTCAATTGATCCAAAACTTACATGATACTCTCCAATCCGTTTAATCGCTGATATCAATATTTTTTACCCTTATGCATCAATCATTTTCTCCACCTAAGCTGCGGCTTACCTTATGTAACATTAAAATGCAGAAAGAGTACACCGATGATTAAAAGTGAGACGGATACACGTTCGAATTAAAGAAATATAAAAACATATGGGAAAATAAAGCTAAATCTATGTTGTATTTGTAAACAAACAGAGAAATTTGAAACCCTAAATTCTGTAGTTGTCTCTTAGTTTGAATCCTGTCAATAAACTGAATCAAGAATTATTCGAATTTATGTTCTAATGTTGAATGTTATTCTCAAACAGTTCCGTCAATATCACTTCCGACCTTCTGAGGGTGCTTCTTTTTTTAACTCTGGGGGCTCGTTACGTAGAATAAGCGGAACTCTTCGGAATTCCGAATAAAACCCTTTATTTAATCCAATATGTGTTATTGTTGTTTTTTTCATCAGTCATAGCCGGGTTATATTCTTAAACCATATATTCTTAATATAGCCTGTACTAAGGATTGAACCTTCAACATCAGAAGTTTGCCACTTAGAACTGATTATTACTTAGCATTTATATGTCGCGTCATTAGTCCAAATAATTTACATGATGCAAATTATCAATTTTCATATAAAAAAATCCCCAAAATGATAGACTTGGGTCTTACAAAATGTATAATTTAATTTTCCTTATATTAGGGTGGAGAAAGTAGTTCACTATATTCAGAAAGCGACTATTCAACGAAATATAATGCATTTAAGACATGCTTATTTACCGTCTTAATACAACAATATTTTGTATTATGAATTACGATTTATCAAGGTAAAAAACACTCGATGATAAGTGTTGCGACATTGTTATTTTTTCAGAATGTTGTACTTGCGCACCAATATTTAGATACGCGTGTATTAAAAAAATGTTAATCATGGTGTTTTTCTACATAAGGTTAGAGTAGTGGGAAAAAAGCAATTAGAAGTAAAAGTTTTGATTTAGAACTACAGGACATGAGATGAGGTTATTCCCATCTCATCAAGTGTGGCTTACGTAGGCAGTGGGAAATTAGGGAAGGATTGGTTAGCGGGGTAAACAGTAGGGTTTAAGGCGAACGGCTTGGAAAGTGTGCAGCCTTGTCAGTTGGCGTGATAACGACCTGAGTGTGGTTGGATAGCGGTGGAATTGTTGATTGCCTATTGTTCACGGCTGTATTGTAGAGTTTTCAAAAATCACTAGTACGTAGTTTCTGCGACTAAATGTGTTTCCTGGTCACCTATGTATACCTTCTAATTGCTTCAGTTATAACATTCCTACAATTATCTCCTGACTCTACACATGTCTGTCCATTCCTAGTAGACTTATGGCGGTCGTATTGGCGAAATGCTTGTGGTCTCTTAGAAATAGCAGCTGCACATTCTAAGGTAGACAATTTCGGAGAGTGATGCTTGCTGTAGAATGATCTCATGTGGATATGGGCATTAATGCTTGCTTTGACCAATTCACTTACCTCATTTGCGCACTGATCAACAGGGAGAGAAAAAGTGCCACTCCATGGGGTGTCTCTGACGTGGTCTCATATTGAATACCAATCAGCCTGCTTGTATTATCTTATCCTGTTGAGCAACGACTCTTCAACTTTTGTACTAGTTTTTAGGGTGATATCAATTATTGCAAAGTGATCAGCGTTCCCGAGCAGGCTATGGGCATTCGTCACAACATCCTCGGGCAGTGAGGTCAGGAACAGGTCGAGAAGTATAGCCTGAATGTCTACACGATCAGGTAGGCGCGCCGAATAAATAGTTTAAAAACGAGAACATTATCAAACCCTAAAATTATATGGTACTGTCATTATTTTATACTTATTTAAACTACTGTGATTTAAGAAGATGGCTATCAGGAAAGAAAAAGGGATATTTAACAATTACTGCATGTTATCAAAGCGACCCTACTCAAGCTATGTATGTAGACTATCATCAGGAGTAACTACTTCGCAGTTTCGGCCCCTACTACTTGACTGCTTGTCATCTGTCCATAAATGCAATCACACCAAATTCCCTTATCTGCCTAACCTTCTCCAACGGTAGAAGGATCCCCGCTGATGTTTGCATCCTGGACATATCTGCAACAAGTCTTACGGTCCGTCACCGGCGCTGTTGAGTAAATAAGCGAGGATAAAAATTGAACTACTGACGTGTTGATCTTTCGTACGAGTAATGTGCTTCAATATCACAATTGCTCCACCGCAATGCTATACTTATCGTGGTTGCTGCTATTACCCAACCATTTTAGCCGGTGTTCTCCCCAGGCTTTTGAGACAAAATATCAGTGCTAGTTAAATAATTGGTAATCATGTAGTTTAGGAGCCCTGCTATTTTTTAGATCGGATTTTCAAGTTAAATTAATTTTTTATAGTATATTTCTTTTATGAAAGTGTTGGGTTAAGGAGTAGTTAACAAACCCACCCGATTCTCAGGTGTAGAATGTGGTTTCTAAATAAAAAGGTTATTGGTCCGTAAACTGCAGAAGTACATACAATTTATATGTTTCCGAAGGTCTAGCTATTTTAAATTTCGGTCGTTTCATATGAGGTATTGGTTTTATTTACATATTTGTATATTTGGACTGTTATCATAAACTTGCTTTTTGTCATGATTATGACGTTTAGAGCGTTCTATTCTCTAATATTCTTAAATTGTAAATCTCTTTTATTCACATGTTTCGGGGTGTTGCCCTACATGTTGTCATACGTCTTGGAGAAGTGATAATCTTTCCCGTTAGAAAAAAAACTTGTCTTTTGTGTGAGAGCCACGACATATATAAACAAAGGTTCTCCCAATAAACCTTAAGTATTTCCGTATGCTTAAATATAATCCACATAATCATTCTAGTCTAAGCATGACATCTATTAAATATCTTAAAACAGTTATGCACCTTTTCTGATTATTGCAAACCCAAGATTCCTAGTTTAGGAGTGAAGCATCACAAGTGAAACAAAACACAATTGCGACGGCAATTCTTCATCTTCTGATTATAACACATATCTGACCGGGTATGTTTTGTGTTTATAGAGGTCGTATTCTGTTGTTAACACGTATTAGCATCAGATGTTGTTATAGTTGCAGTAGAGTTGATCGCTATCTTTTTTCTAAGCAGTTGTAACAGGTGTTACTAACAACAGCTGTAACTCTGTTTTTTAATACATTTCCTTTTATGAATTATTTTTTCTTTAAAATTGCCTATAGCATCTTTACATTTACATATTTCTTCTACAATTTGTGGAGATAGATAGGGTCTCCAAAACACGAATTTCCTGGTCGACCAATAAAAGCCCAGTGGAAGATCGGACTAGTTGATTCTGCCGTGACGCCCCTTCACTCGAACACTTAAATATAATTTCTATTGGAAATTTTCCCTTTATACATAACTAAATGTAATAATACATGTTCGCACTTACCCCATTCATAGCGTCCGCTGTCTTATACGTATATTTCCTAAAACGGTAAGCCCATGACTGGGGTAAGGATTATATGCTTCGACATGATTAGATATTAGGATACCCTCCAGCATGAAAGGCAAGGTACACCGAAGATGAGAGCGTCCAAGAGAATGTGCTGAGTAACAGAGAAGAAACGTTATAATTTCGAAGTGGTATTTATTGGCAGTGGTCAGGCAGTATGTGTAGATAGTTAAAAAAAGAAGCAACCCCTTCTAAGAATATGTCTAACAAACAAGACTACATTTTCTACCTTACCAATTACTACAGTAGAACCAATTAATGAACCAATATTTGTTGTAAAGTTTACGCCGTTTTATTTTTCATTGATCTATTATATTTGGTTCGTGCTAATTTGTTATGTCTGAATTGTTTAGATGATGCGTTCTTCTTATATGAATTAGTTACAGGTTTCGAACAATTTTCAATTGCCTTAACATGTCGACCAGTCTCTTCACCGACTGTTTTCGGTGGAGGGTTTTTGTTAATAACATCATTGAAATATTTACACACATACACACACACACATATAGATATATAGATATATGTCATTTCATAGCTATATATTATGTTATAAGGAGATATAATATATCATGTATCGATTTCTAGTATTTACTTAAACAGTGCTCAATAGGTAAGTAGAGGTAAGTAGTCAGTTATGAAAAGATATGTATGACAATTAAGCTACACAGAAGCGTCCGCATTTCATTCGCAAGGAAATCGTTATTTTAGCCTGACGATTATCTATAAGATAAAACGCGTAGTGTTATTACCATTTATATATTTTCATAATTAAATTATATATATATATATATATATATATATATATATATATATATATATATATATATATTAATCAATGAAACGGGCGGGTGGAAAAAAAAAGAAAATTGCTTAAATCTTCCTTAAATCCTTATCGTCTGATTCTTTAAGAGGACACATCAGAATGATGAATTAAACACTAAGAAAATCGAATGAGATATGAGAGGAAAAATTAAATTGTTTAAATGGGAGAAAACGATTGAGAGAGAAAAAAAGTAAATTTCTCAATGTTATGGTGGATTTGAATCATTAAAGATCTCCAACTGATGCTTCAAAATCTTTTGTCTACACAGGCTAGGTCGAGAATTGTTAATAACTAACGCCTCAATAATATTAGGATGGTAGTTCGATCTGGCACAGAAAACAACCCATCGGAATACTTGTCAGAAAAACTATTTGTACTAACCAGGTGATTACCGATGGCTGATTCCTGTGCCTGGAAGTTCCCGGATTATCTCGAAACATTGTGTAAACGAATAGCACGTGGTATGTGTTGGGATATTCTAATTTCGAATTTTTGGGATGTCTTGCCAACCTAGTCAGCTCCACACTGACACAAGCATTTATAAACAACATAATTATTTTAAATGGCTGGCAAAACATCTTTACGAAAAGAAGAGAAAATTGTTCGACTCGTGTAAACTACTCTCAGCATGGTTGCTGGAAAACAACGTTGAGTAGAAGAAGAAATCCTTTTGACAATGTCAAGGCCGTCAGAACCTAACCATGGAAGTTTCAAATGAATAGGGCAACGTGACGGGCCAATAAATGTATCACCATTAAATATAGCAACTTTGCGTACAATGGTGCTTTTTATGATATCGATGGGATATCCATTAGCAAGAAAAATATTAGTAATTTCACAAAGTTCTGCATCGAGTCATGTTGGTGAACAAATCATAAGTGCTCGATGAGTGACAGTACTAATACGATTTATTTTTCTTGATCTTGGGGTGAAGGAAAACAAATTGAGATAAAGACCTGTAAACGTTGGTTTTCTATACACAGGAGTTTCAAACGATGAACCAGCTTTAGCCACTAACACATCGAGGAATGGCAGGGATCCACAATCCTCGACCTCCGTAGTGAATTGCAACGATGGATGCAAGCCACAAAGAAGACGAAGAAACTGTTCAGCATCACTCCGTGAGGGAAAACAAGCACAAATTGTATCAACGTAACGTGTGTAAAAAGCCGGCTTGGTCACTTTAAAAAATAATTGGTTTTCCAAAAATCCAACGAAACTGTTGGCTAACTAGCCATAGACAAAGAGGGCTGCCCATAGATATACCATCAATCATTTAAGATTTTTATATCCACAGACAAGTGATAGTTTTATCTTTTTAACAACTTATCAGTGTTGCTATATAACTTATTCAGCGACCACAGGGATCGAAACTTAGATCCTTGGTTTAATAAACAAGCATCTTTATCCATGAACCTAATCGACCGACTTGGTGAGTAAGAAGTGTAAATATTGAATTTTTCAGTATCATTCAATTGCCTTTAAACGGTTCATGCGCTTTCCGGATTGAAATATTGAAAACTTTTTTCAGAAAGATTAAAAGTGATTATAACCGAATATTATTCGGAATTTATACAAATGGTATATTATTTTGAAAATATTGCTTTTGAAAATATTGTAAATAGCAATATTATAAAAAATCTATTAAGCTGTTTTTTATTTAATAATTATACGAACTAATGACTTCTTTAACTCTACGTAAAGATAACGGTTTAAATATACTATAACTCAATTAGTAAGTTTATACTTCAAAGTGTATACATTGATAAGAAACAAATTGTCTGGCTCAGTGTATGTCGATACGCTAACACCACCTCATGCATTAATATCACATATGCCGAATTGTTTTAAGAAAACTTAAATTGCGAATAAAATGTTTCCAGACGTGATATTAGTGGATTGCTATCTTAACACTGAGTCTTGATTTTAAGGCAAATGTGTGTGTAACACTATGACGTAGGACGAATGGGTTGAACCTGAATCGCCTGCGGACAGGTTAGATGTACAACAAATTTAAAAACAAAGTAATTGTAGAACGAAATGAACACACCGAAAACTTTCTTAGTTCATTAAGTCAGTAGTTGAAAAACAACACAGCCAGTATACATGGTATTACCCAACATAGTCGTTAACGAGTAATCGGGTCAGTTGTGTATCTCAGACAGGAGATCAAATGACGTAATCAAACAATAGTAAACATTATCACTGTTGATGCTGAGGTACAGAGACACCTAAAAGGTTACCGAATGGTATGTATGTTACCATTGCTCAAATTCCAGTCTAGTTTGTCTATTTGTTAATGCATTTATCTGTGGAATAAAATCATCACTCACACTTTTTGTTTATTTTATATCAAGAGAAGCAACTTTGTTCTAATAAATAACTAGATTGTGTTAATACCCTTACATTTTCTTTGTGCGAATCACCCAACCGGACATTAACGGCTATAGCGATCGTGTCATTGACAGACATCTCTATTTATACTATGGTCAGTAAATATATGCATGTTTTAGTTGCATACATTCTCATGCTAATCTTTGTAAATAGTAGAAACTAGTAAAATATTAAACTTTAAAAAATTCATTGAAATACTTATTAATAATTGGAGAACATTTTTATATGCTGGCCTTCACATTCCTTTAGATTTGAGCAAGCTGATACCTGCTAGACAAGCATATTAGCTAATATTAAAATGGGAGAATACTTCAGAATAAAGAAGAAAATATTTCAAAAAATAGTTCTGGTCATAGACAAGTTCGAAATCGGCAGCAAAACAATACCGAGCACACTATTGCACACTTCATCTTCCAGCGATGTATTGTTATTTTTCTGTAATGTTTAAACACAATCTCATCATCTCATCTGTCCCTTGGTTTGAATAACCGTTACGGCGCCAAAGATGACCTTGAAACAAGATGTATCTAGTACTCCAGATGTTCTGCGACTACCTCTCTCTCTTTGTACGCTTATTGTACTACTTCTACCT
>OY744548.1:29710492-29740492 GCA_963556195.1 Sepiola atlantica
GTATTACATATTCGAAGGATAAGGCTGATATCTTTGCTCGTTTTTTTTACTGGCAATTCTTCTCTTTATGATGCTGGCGCCGTCGTCCTCATTTTCCTTTAAAAACTAGTCAGTGTCTTGATTCTGTCATAATCACCTCAAAGATGGTTGCTAGAATTCTTTCCGGTCTTAAATTGTCTACGACTTCCGATCCTAATGAAATTCCTGTTCTCGTTCTCAAACGTTGTTATCCTGAACTTTCTTTTATCCTTTCTGAATTATTTATCTCAGTCCTGTTTCTCATCTTGTTAGGAGGAGTCCTCTGTTGTATCTATCTTTAAAAATGCTGTAGATCGGTCTGAGCCAATGAATTAGTAGTGATCATTATGGCTTTCGTGGTTTTCGTTCAACTGTGTATCTGTTAACTCTTGTAACTGAGCGAATATGTCGGTTTATAGATAATTCAAGAGAAGGTAGCCATTGCGCTAGACATTTCGAATGTGGTCACCAGAATGGGCCATTCTGGTCTTTTACACAGACTTCAGGGTGATGGTACTTGTGGTGAGGTTCTTGACATTATTGTTTTTTTTCTTTCTGATCGAATCTGGCGAGTAAATTTGGGTGCTGTCTATTCATTCTCTTTTCTTATAAATGCTGGTGTTCCCCAGGGCTCTATTCTAGGCTTACCACTGTTTCTTCTCTATATAAACAACTATTCTATTCCAGAGATTATTAGTCAAGAAATTAACATATATGCTGATGATACCACTATCAATTCTGGTGTTGCTTTTCGTCCATGCATCCATGCAGCAGATCTAGAAGTTGATCTGGGTTAAGTTGTAGATTGGGATAAGAAATGGTTTGTTTCGTTTAATCAGGTTAAGCCTCAGATCGTGTTTTTTGATCGTAGATGTGCCCCTTTTCTTCCTGAGATTCTCATGGATGGCTCTGCTCTTGAGCAGAAATCGACTTCTTGGTCTGGGTCTTTCTCTTTCATCAAAATGGTCTTAGATTGCATACATTAGATCCATTGCTCTTTTTTCTTCGCGTAAAGTCGGTTCTCTCTAGTGCTTCAAACACTTACTCACACCTGAGGCTATTCTCTATCTCTACAAATCTACTATTAGGCCATGCATGGAGTAGTGTTGTCATATTTGGGCTGGTGAATCCTTATCCTAGTTTAGAGATATTGATAGGTTCACACACGTATCTGTAATTTGATTGGACCCACTATTTCTTCTTATCTACACACTGTATTTCACACACGCAATGTTGCTAGTCTCAGTATTTTCTATAAGTACTTTTATAGTATGTGTTCTTCAGAATTGTGTAATCAATTCCCTGCTTATCTTGTTCCAGCTCGTTTGAATATTTGGCGTAGTGGTCTCCACTACTTCGCTGTCTTAATACCTCATTGTAATAAAGCTTCCTATTCCAGTAGTTTCATTCCAAAAACCGCAAGCTTGTGAAACTGTCTTCCTGCTGACTGTTTTCCTCCTACCAATAGCCTGGGGCTAATCAAGACTAATGCCAATAGGCATCCCATTTTATTGCGATACTCATATTTTGTTCTTGTTAACTCTTTACATCAATTGACTTCATGCATTGTCTGCAGCTATTTCCAGTAAGAAAAAGAAAAGGATATTTAAAAAAATCGATGACACTATTAAGTTCTATATATGTAATTCGCCTCTTTATCGACGGTTTAATTTTGTAATAGCACTCTGTTTCTTGTCTAACTTATTTTCTGATCCTTTTTTTCTTTCTACGTAGTATTACGTTTGTCTTCATGATATATTTTTTTAATTTGGTCGGTTGTATATTGTTACTTCAAATTAAAAGCGCTAACATTCGCAGGACTTTGACAAGGTAACACAGGTTCACGATCCAGGGAGCTTTGTTGTTCATGACGCTCACATTCTTTTCCTATTCCCTAGGGCTTTCATATTGTGTAGTGTCATTTTTAGCATGCTATTGTTTGTGTATGTGACAATACTAAACCTGGGATGAATTTACCTGTGATCATGTTAGAGTGATTGTGTTTATCGACAAACTGTGTAATAATAAGAGTTCATTCTAACATACATTGCACGTATTAGATGCTTACAAGAAATAATGTTGATCAGTATTTGGTGTAAAGGTCTATAACTAAACAACTAAGCGTTTCCAGGCGTATATACATACAGGAATATAATCACGAAGTTAATCTATCGATTACAACACTCCCTTACTGTACTGTTCCTTTGTTAAAGGTTTCTTTATGATTCAGTATACATGTGTACTCATATAACGTACACAATTTTGAACTTCGGAATTATCGTTACAAGAAAAGGTATGTTCTACGTACTCAATTGACCTGTAAAATCTGTATGTTTTATCACAATAAAAATAGGTAAATAAATAATATTTCCAAATACTTTAAAAGAAGATATTCGAGTCTTTTAAGCAGATACCATTATTGCGTTAGTTCGGAAATCTATTTAACCCTCGAAGAAACGGATGCGATGCAGACTCTTTCTTCGCCTATTTTATCTTTGATCTTTTTAATAGTTTTAGAGACGTCCACATATCTGTAAGAACTTCTTTGTGTGTCACTACGTCTGTCACGTTTAGGTCTCAAACAGCGTTTTTCACGCTGTTAAGCGTAATCATTATATGCTATTAGACAAATGTATAAGGAAAAATAAAGGCCACGAACAGAACAGTGTTTCCCCACGTGCATGTCGCTTAAACACAATTAAAATCACCATATAATGATACTAAAGATCATGTATAGAATCTTTTATCAACTTCTGAAAAAATATATTACATGATTTTGATTCTCGAAATGATTAAGCTTAAGGAGATTTTAGAACAAATTCTAATTCAATAAAGTTTGCTAATGGCTATGAAAGAAAATCAATTAAAATCTGAAATATTTTGATTTTTAATGGAAGGTTATACCAACACCTTAACACATATTCTAATAATTTCACACAAATCAGAGTTGTCGTAATTTTACTCATTTGCATCAGACAAAATAAAACTAAATATATCCAACATTACATACTTTTACGCTTAGCAGATGTGTTAAACATTTATAATGCCCACTTAATTAGTTTAAAAGTGAATCCTTTACATATAAATTAATAAAAATATACACATACCTGACTTTATATGAATAGAGATATTCCCACATAGGTGTGGAATAGTAGTTGTTTTTCTCTGTATTGATTACGTTTTAAATAATACGTTGAGATTGTCTGTCCCATTCATGTGTAAACTAGCAGATTGTATAGTATTGAACGCTTGCTTCTTAAATAAAGGCTTCATAACTAAACGCGTTGATTTAAGGGACGTATCTTCAGATTATCTTATCCTTTAATTTTCTTTGTTCTTTCGTCTTTCGCTTCGGATCTACCTCTGTTCTCCATCTTCATCTTATTATTATTATTATCATTACTATTCACATCACATCCGTACGGTATATTTTTTATAGATCAAAGAAAACAAAACTTATCTTTTTCTTCTTTTATCTACAGCGTGAAGCAATATCCGTATGATTGCATTATTAAAATGTTACCGCTGGATAAATAACTGGGAATTTACGGGCACGCTCAAACGGAGTCTCTTTCACAGTTTAAGTTTTTTTTTGTTTTGTTTGGGTTTTTTTTTCATTGCGAAAGAACGAGAAAGATTAATAGATATAGAGGTGGGAGCGAAAGTGTAAGAGAGAGGGCCGACGATTGTATGAACGAGAGAGAGAGAGAGAGAAAGAGAAAGAAAGAGAGATGGAAAAGAGTGTAACAGAGATAGATGAAAGATAGACAGAGAAAATTAAGAAGACTGCAAGAGAGCAAGGGAAAGAGTGTATGTGAGAGAAAGAGAGAGAGAGAGAGAGAGGCAAAGTAGTGATGGGGAAAGAGGGTGAGAACCAGCGTGAAAGAGTGAGAGAGAGCGAGAGAGAGAGAGAGAGCAAGTGTGAGATAGATATAGATGTATGGCTGAGAAGAAGGGTGCAAGAGAAAGGGTGAACGATAAACGATAGCGAGAAAGATAGAGAGAGTGAGCAAGAATGAGAATGAGGAAGAAAGAGATTGTCTGTTAGAAAAAGAAAGACGAAGTCGTGAGATCAACAGAGAGTGAGAACCAAAGATAGCGTGAAAGAAAGAGTAGGGGCAAATATGAGGGAGATAAAAAGGAATACGTGTATGTTAGATGGAGGCAGAGATAGCGAAAGACAACAGTAGGTGAGAACGATAGAAACAGAGAGGAAAAAATTGAGTAAAAGAGTGAGCAAGTCAGAGCGAGAACAAACGTCACAGGCAAAGGGATTAAGAGGCGGTGGATCCTCGTATTGAATTCCAACGGTAGAGATTGTATCGCTTAGGCGTTCTGGTATTTTAACTGATTCTTAATTGGCCAAATGGGGCGAGCAGTATCTCTATTTTTTTAACTTTCATCTGTTATGTAAGGAAAGCAACAATAGCATGAACTGTAAGTTCGTATCTCATGAGGTAAAAAATTACAAGTATATCAATCAAAAACTATGAAATAATAGAGGTAACATAGCATAATTGTTAACAACGTCAAACGGATATAATAACGGCCAGTATATATATATATATATATATATATATATATATATATATATATATATATATATATATATATATATAGAGAGAGAGAGAGAGAGAGAGAGATAGTAATCCATGTAGGGTAAAAATCCACAGGGTAGAAATCCAAAGAAAATCAAACCAGGCTTATAAAAGAGTGCTCAATAAAAATATAGAGCTGTATTGTGAATGCTTTTTATTTAAACATGTACAAAGTCTGCTACGCTGGCTTGTCGATGTTTTCGATCTACAGCTATCAAGAGCTGAGGTCTCATCAGGCAGAAGTTTTTTTTTATCCAACCCGGTCGGTGAAATCCAGGAAGCATGGAGTAAAGAAAAGAGAAACAGAAGGAATAATAGTCATGTGACCAATTTTTTTTTTTTAAGATTGGCCGTTAGAAAGGTTTAATTTACAATAATTCATATTTTTATTCAACGCTGAGCAGGGGCAGGGGGGGGGGAAGAAAAATAAAGGGGTGCGTATATATCATTCTATATATCTATATAAAAAGTTATAAATACATATCATATTTTATGTGCTGATTTCCAGTATTTACTTCCACAGTTCTTAATACTTAAGTAGAGCGAAGTAGAAAGTTTTGGAAATATACATATGGTCATTAAGCTACACAGAGGCTTCCACGTTTGATCTGCGTAGGTAATCGTCAAGCGAAATACATTAAGGTAAATATAAATATAACAAATATAACAGAGAAAGTCAAGTACATATTATATTCAAATAACCATGTTTTTGTTTTATTATTTTTATTTTTTATTTTTTCACATTTCCATAAAATATATATTTTTACGGTCCGTTTCATTTGTCTTGTGCCAAACAACATGTTTATGTCAATATCGTCTCTGCAACATTAAAAAATCATCAGAAAAATTCACAAAGAGTCAAAAGTTATTGGATTAATGTGTCTTGCACACACCTACACTATACAGTGGGTCATTTTTGGTGAAACCAAAGAAAACCCAAGGAAAAAAGCAAACTTATACGTGGGGGAACCCACTAATACGCCATTTTTTATTTTTCCATTCAGAGCTAGTCAAATTATATATATATATATATATATATATATATATATATATATATATATATATATTGCACACACGTATTTTATTTCAGTTTTCTAGTTACACGTTCGCAATGTTTATATGCTTATGGCCGGTTAGAATATAACAGGTTTAACTTAAACGATGACAATTCCACAATTAGCCGTTTGACTGCGCACTTGAGCATGTCACACACAGGGACCAGTCGTGTTACGATTAAGGACACTCATTAACAATCGGTACAAAGTGACACCGTTTTCAAGGTTGAATGCCCAATTTTTACTACAGCCAATTATAACGAATATTACCATTACACTTTGTACTACTACTAGATTACCGTTGAGGAAACATCAATCTCATGCTGTGTAGCATTTACAGGGTTTAGTGTTAAATTCCCTATCAGTGCCTGAGTTCGACATAATGATTTTGAAGTTCTTAATATGAATGTGAAGAGGGTTAGATTACAAATCAGTAGAATGCTGTGAAGTTAATAACCAATACTAATATAGTAGCCTTAAAAATTAAAAAAAATACATAATAGTACTTGCTTTATTTAAAAAAGAAAAACGTGTTTCAGTATTTTATTTAAATTGATGTTTGAGATTGACAGATTTAATATGTAACAGTCTACTACAATTTCAAATCTCAAACATCAATTATTCTTTATACTTTTTTTATGTAGAAACGCGGAATATGTATCATTACATTTGAATATGTTTGTGAAAATACTACAGTTATATTAATTTAAAAATATGCTCAAATTAAATGAATTATTAAATAAAAATTCAATTATTAATTGATATAAATGCTACAAGTAAAGTATTAGTAAAGATTCTACAATAAAATCATAAACTGAAGAAAATATTCCGATTACATTATTTATTAAATAGGTGGTATGTTTAAATTGTTCATTAAAAACGGCTACAATTACATTATTAATTCTTTTAAAAATACCAATGTATATAATAATTGACAAACATGATACAATTTAATTATTGATTTACAAAATGCTACTATGAAATCATTGGTACTGATATCGATCCTGACTCAGTTTTCGTGAGGTTCGACTCGGATACGTTCGGCTGTCCTACCCAAACAGCCGAGAGTTGACGAGCCGATTTGTACCAGACGACAATTTTGATACGGTGCTGCGTCCTATGATGATAATGTTTTTTCTTGCTTTTATTTTTTTTTTGTTAGGGTTTATGGTGTAGGTTAGGGTTAGGGTTATGGTTAGAGTTTTGGGGTTAGGGTTAGGGTTAGGGTTTAGGGTTAGGGTTAGGGTAAGGGTAAGGGTTAGGGTTAAAATATTTATTTGATAACAGTAATTTCGCTCTGTTTGGCTTGTTTTATTTGTTTTGTTGTTTAAAACATGTCTTGCAACTATAACTAAAAATTATAGGACGCAGCAACATATCAAAATAAAAAATATATTTATTTGATAACAGTAATTTCGCTATGTTTTTCTTGTTTTTTTTTGTTGTTTCTTTTAGAAAATTTCTTGAAAATATAACTTACAATCACAGGACGCAGCACCGTATAAAAATGTCGTCTGGTACCATTCGGCTCGTCAGCACTCGGGTGTTAGCGTAGGACAGCCGAACGCTTCCGAGTCGAACATCACGAAAACTGGGTCAGGATCGATATCAGTACCAAATCATTAATTTTAAAAATAACACAAATCAATTATTAATTTAAAAACTGCTAAAATAGTCAATTAAGAAATAAAGCAATTCTTATTCATGGTATTTATGATAGGTGCAGTAGAAATTTATCAGCAAAAATTAGGTATTCTCGAGACATGTATTTATTGGAAACAGATGCACATAATAACCGATCGCAACTCTAGTAGCCCGACCGCTTATGTTGATAAGTCTTTTATATACATACACACTTACTTAACTAACATATATAAAAGGAATTGTTATTAATTTTCGGTATAATTTAGTAATTATTAATTAATCTTAATTGACCACAAGTAACTAAATAAGATATTTCAATAGAACTAGGTAAAAAAGTAGAATGTAGAAAGCAACATTAAAGAAAGCCAAATCAAACATACATGAAGAAAAAAGAAAGCCAAAGTGAAAGTTAAAGAGAAGAAAAGAGAAGATAATAAAAAGTAAACAGGAAAAAAGACTGAAATGTATAATGAAAGTAATGAATAAAATAAGCAATAGAAAATAAAAGGAAAAAATATAAAAAAGGCAAACACCAGAAAGAAAGAGAAATGAAGAAAACAAGAATGAAAAAAGAAACAAAAGTAGAAAAAAAGATGAAACAAAGAAAAAAAGAAGAAAACAACAATTACAACGACAGAAAATAAAGTTAAACATAGATAAAAGCAAAAAAAAATGAAAGAGAAAAAGGAAATATATTATCGGCGTTACTCTGTCTAACGAAATCAATTCAACGCGGGACTTATTCCTGGGCGCGAAATGTTCGAAAAGAACCAGAGTAAATCATTGGCTCGTTTATCAAATTCAAGATGGCAGCTCGCGTAATTCGTTGATATAATCTTTCCTCTTCCTAAACGCACATTTATAAACTCAGTGATTTTAAAGGCGTTAGTTTTCTTGAGAAAACGGTAGAGTCGGGCCATCACGCATCTTTATGCGCACAATTGATAAGACAGTAACAAATACTTACAAAGCTGAAGAAAAATATAACACTCGTTCGCCTACTCGACTAGAAATTGTACAAGTAAAAATATACAAAATACTTTAGAAGCCGTGAAAAAAGGCAACATTTAAATAAAAGTAAAGCAAAATGTGTACTTAGATTCGTGTTACAGAATACTTACGTCGACTTATGCAGTAAAATTATCTGAATGGAACTGACAGGAAAATTCATGGATGTTTCATTGCTTTTAATAGATTTCTCGTTCGGTTTGCTTTTTCTATATAATGGCATATCCATGTTTGTTTTAGTCAGTTTACACAGAAATGTAATTTCTACTGAAAATCATTCATTGCATACAAATTTTAAAACCCGATAATTTAAATTAGATAAGTTTGAGTTATAACTCAAACTTAACTAATTTAAATTATCGGGTTTTACATAAAAAAATGCCCCCGAAGCTCTAAATTTAGAAAAAGTCATTTTAACACATTTTTAACACATGTATGTGGTAAACGTGTATTCCTTATGATAATTTGTAACTTTTTTTCAAATAGCAAGCATTTTCGAAGCATAGAATACCCTAAATGATTAACATGCCAAAAACATGACTTTCTACTTCTTAGCTTGCTTGAGTTCAAATTTTACGACAATGCTGCCAATATAAATATAGCATGAGGTGAATTCACAAGCTATAGTTATTCTGTAGTGGTTATAAGATCCTTAAAGATAAATCAGCTGCGCAATCTTGATAATGAACAATTTCTTTAGCAAAATCAACATCAAAGTGACAAAGAAATATCTAAAAAAAGCTATCTGTCGTCGTCATTGCAACGGTTCCGTGTCATTTACAGAGTATTGGAAAGGTCAAAAATCGTTACTAAATAAATTTATGTTTATGAAATTGGCAATTATTTTTGTAACGACCTAATATTAATCACGCCTACTATATGTACGCACGTTTCCGGTATTACAACATTATTCTTTATGAAACCTACACTTTTCGTGAAATTTCTGTAGATATAATAGTGTGCTCTTCTGCATATTAACTATATGTACATGAATATTCTTGAATAGAAACACATCTTTAAGTAAAGCAAATATAATAATCGTTTCGTATTACTCTTTTATAATGAATCAGAAAAACAAATTATTTCCTGTGAAGTAAATAAGCCCTGTTACTTGAAAAATAAAATCCTAGACATATTTACTATTAAACAGACAAATAGGAAATTAACTCGCTGATTTTAAAAGGGGTTCGTGTTTACGCACGGTTTATAATTGGGTAAACCATACTGTCAAATATGAATGGAGGAATAACCCTCATTCACGAACTGTACTAGAAATTGTAGAGTAAAAAGATACAAACTATTTCAGAAAAAGTAAACATTTTTTTTAAGTCTGTACGTAGATTCCTGTTACAGAATACTTACGTCGACTTATGCAGTCAAATTATCTAACTGGGATTGATAAGAAATTCTATAGATAGTAAAAATCTTGTAATTAAATTTTCCGTCAATTTACTCTAACGATATTACGGCATATTCCCAGTCGTTTTCATAACTAAATATATAAATATAATTTCAAATGCGAGAAGTTAGTGCTTGAGCTACAACTAAAAACACAACACACACCGATTGGAATACAGTCAATGCCGCAATCGTCGAAATCACAGTTTCATTGTGAAGACGATTAGCACCGCCAACATAAATTACAACATATGTGTTAGACAAGTGAATGACGAAAAAATAGTAAAAATGCATGAAGCCCAATCCTAAAAATTATCAACGATCCATCGTCTGAAACTCAACAGCAGTTCACCATCACTGCCACCCTAGTAGCACATCAGCTGTTGCCCAAAGGGAAATCAATTACCAATCATCAACGAGCAAACGTAAAAGAACTTCAATATGCATAAAACACTGAATTGACTTAACCTTAATTACGTGAAGAGCTCGATATTAGCATTACTGACTTTACGACTGGTAAGGTCATTGGCTTAGCTTATATTTTGACAGAGACCTTTAAGCACTTTGGATCTCTCACACGAATATATATCCTTGAGCTGATCAGCAACTGCATGATGTACAATCCCATAGATATGGTTAAAAAAGAATCAGTGCTCTTCTCAAAACTGTCACAGATCCAGAACACTTCAACAATTTCCACCAGCTTTATTCAGGATGTTTAAGTTCAACAGGATGGTCTATGTTGCCGTAACAACTATTATCTACAAACAAGCAGAGATTCGGCTTGGCCAATCCACAACAATACCACTCATGACTCTCACTCAGCACATCGAGGATCGTTGTCAGTAAAGATTGGTAATAGGAGCCGTCTGTGTGTGTATGTCTTGCACATATTGTAATTTATAACACTTCCTTCTCCTGAAATAGATCTCGGAGTTAACTAAAGACATGTCGCTCACAAACTTCATCGGAGCCATCCAGGGAGACAGACACTTTTATGTTACTGGAAACAGAAAACAAAGTTGTGTGCGCTGACAAAATTACACCTTATCTCACGGTAGTGTGCTGGATCCATCACTGGACTATATCGACACCAATGCCCAAACAATGGATCTGAGTGGTTCATCTATGATCACGACCTCTGTGTACAATTCAAAAAGAGTCAGTTTTTAGCAGTAGACACAAACTTCAACTTCGCCTTAGATGAGATAATTCTCTACTACGAGAGTAATCACTTGTATGCAAACCCTGCAAAAATTATATCTTCTGAACTGGGACATCAACCGACCACTTAACATCATGTGGTCTGAAATAAAATCTACCTTGGAGTTACCCTCAACTGAACCATTCAAGGAACATATTACAAAAAATAAAAAAATCAGCTCATGGAACAAGATTCCGGTGAACCTGGTCAACTCCATGTGGAAAGTCACAGTACATACACTAGGATGTACTGCCTCCACCCAAGGTTATTCTTCTGTGGTAATGCGTGCCCTGTTTGGGAGAGACACACACATACCAAAAAATAGACCCATCGTTGAACCACACATTGTGCTTGATCATTGGTTACCTGAAGTCTATTAAAATGAAGAATCTGCATCTATTCATTGGCATTGCTCCTGGGGATATTAGACGGGTAGTTGTCAGCTAAGTAGAGACCACAAAAAGTTATGTCATCACCTTCATGGGCGTGTCCGAACGGCCAAACCACTATAATCAAGCTAAGCTTCCTTGGGCTGTTTGAGCCCATAACAGAATCTCAGGAAAATACCAAATTATAGCTGGTGACAGGTAGGCTAGAGGAAATCACTCTCATATAGACACGAGAATCCCTCCCTTCTAGCTCAGAAGCATCATGGGTGCAGTGGAAAATACTCAACTTCTTGATATTGGGATTTGTGGAGATAAAAAGTTGTTATGGCATGATGGGGTGACAAGCCGATCTAACAATCATAACTGTAAATACAAATACCATACGATGCAACACTGCCATGCCTATCCTCTAATGTTTAACCAGTGTAGATAGAAAGATCTTGCAAAGTAGAAAAATACTTCAAAAGACTGCTTAGGCAATTAGGAAACTGTCGTATAACCACATGCTTCAAAGACACGCTAACTAGAAAACCGAAAACGATTAATTGCATACAAATTGAAATTGCATACCAATTAAAATCAACATGTGTGATAACATGTAAGCTGTAACATATGTAACCCATCACATATATGTACGCGCGCTTCAGAGAGTACAGTGATATTAATTATCAATAGTATATTTTTGTAGAATTTCAATAGTAAGAAAATAGTCTTCAGTGTATTAAACATGTATCAGGATTTAGGGTATATCATAAGAAGCACAGATATATTCAGGATTCTCTAAGTCAAGATCATAGAGGATGTGTTCCTAAGCACTGTTTCTTAATGAAAAAAAATCAACAAAATATATCATGTGATGTAAATAAGCATTGTATATACAAAATTAAAGGAGCCGGATATATTTACTATTAAACAGAAAAAAAAGGAAATACATCACTGATTAAAAAAATGTTTTCGGTTTCATGAGGAAACGGTAAAGTCGCGCCATCACGCAACTTCATGCGAACAATTGATAACAGAGTAAATAATACTTTGAAAGCCGAGGTAGAGGGAAATACCCCTTGTTCACCAACTCAAATAAAATTGTAATAGTAAAAAGATACTAAGAATTAAGGAAGCCACAAAAAGACACTTAGATAAAAGAAAACTGTGTACTTAGACTCGTCTTACTTACGTCGACTTATACAGTCAAAGTATATAAATGGAAGGAAAGGAACTTTATAGATGTTGCAGTGCTCTTACAGCATTGCTGGTTCGCTTTTATGGATCTATATAATGGGATATAAACAGTTGGTCAGTTTAAGCAAACACTTATTTTATCTTACATAGTAATGAGTAAATACTTATCCAGGCTAATAGCCACTTGTCGATAATGGGGTTATAAAAGTACCAATTAGATGTGGAACCATACTATATGACCATTGGAGACACTAAATAAAACGGCAGCAAATATCAAGTATTTACTGACATAGAACTCGAAGACGACTACGTTGTTGTCAGCAGGAAAAAAAAAATTCCCATTATATTGTATTTAGGAGATAGTTAGAATCTTAAAAATAATTTCTATTCATAAAAGTTCCGTTTGGTTATAGTTACAGCTAAGGGAGAAAATACACTGTTTTGCAGAACCTGTAGTTTGACGGGTACTTGCTGTTAATGTTTCATAAGGTTCATACATTATAGTTTAGTAAAGCATCGAACATAGAAAACAACGATAAAGAAAAACATGTAATATCTTATTGCGAGTGAAAGAGGTTTTAGGTAAGAGAATACTACATCACCATTCGTTTGGGGAGTCGGTGTTGAACTGTTTTTAGGCAAGGGAGATTTATCGGAGCGTACCACCAAAGTGTGGTAACATACTTACTCTCATATATACATGACTCTTATAGAGGTAGGTGATTGCGTTAAGAGTAAGGTACCTTCATGGGCGGGATAATGATAACACCATCTTTCCTCCTACCTTAGCAACAGATTTTACATAAGACTTCTATTTTATGATAGTAAGCTTCAGGTGCTTATAAAAGTGAATGATCTTCCTTGTGAAAATACCAATTAATTTAACCTGATGCAAAAAAGGGAATCTGATCGTTGATGGTAAAAGGAGAGTTTTTTTTTATTAGAATAATTGAATGTAATAAGTTATTTTTCTCTTTTAAATTATTAATTACTCACGATTCATCAACTCGGCCTTTTGGCTAAGATCAAAGTGTAGTATCTGTTCCGATGGATACTGCACGCCTGTCCTGTGCAGTTCTAGGAGGTCCACCCTCCCAGGCTTCGCCTCCCCTCTTTGGGGAGGAGTAAGTTTATTGCTTACTGTCTGAGGCGCCCCTACCGGGGAATGCCGACGGGGCTGCCCAGGCAATTTTTAAATGGCCAGATTGCTCACCTCTCGAGCGCTGGCTTTTAACCCCACTTGCTCGACCCGATCTTGGGTCACATCTTACTTGTGGGAGTAAAACTGGCCTTGTGTCTAACTCCTGGAGAGGAGTAAATCAATACTTACGATTTATCAAATATCAAAATAAAATTAAATATGTATGTATATTAGTGTAACAAAATATAAATCCATATAATTCATCATTTTATACGTGCGGGGGCTGACACATAAATGGAACCATTAATAAAAAAATGAAAACACATATAATGTGTATAAAGTGCTACCCTAAAAAAACACGTGTACAAATCTTAGCCTAAAAGGATTATTTGTTTACAAATTGCAGTTTTTCAAGTTGCAAATCTGTAACCAATGATACATCTTAATTTCATGTTTTGATGACGTATTGCTTTCTGATGGAAAGTATACTGCTCAATCAAATACATTTTATTATGAGATTTGTTTGTTCCTTATTCCGTCGTACGCAATAGTAGCTATCTGTCCTCCTGGTTTTAAACACGGTCGTACAGACACAAATGAGGCTGACCGCATAGGTGAACCGAATTCGGCAATTAACTCGAAATACCTAACCAGCTTAAAACCCGATTTTCCGTTTATAAATTGAAGTTGCCTTATATAGCAGATGGGTTGAATATATCAGAAGGAAGGGTATGCACTATTTTGCAGGAATATCTGTTAAACGTTGGTGCTGCGTTTACTCATAGTCGATCGAAAACAACTTACGCATCTACGACTTGTATCGTTGTTTGCAACTTTTTCAACAGAAAATGAATCGAGTTTGTCCGTTGACACGTGATAATGGATGACACGTGGATCCACCACGTGTATTCGGAGTCAATCTAGGTGGTCATCTGCGTAGACAGTAGCAGGAGAACTTCATCCAAATCGACCGAAGATGCAAACATCAGTATGCAATGTTGTATCCATTTATATTTCGGAACGTGGAAGCTATTTTGTTCATCGATTACATTGAGAAAAGTAAAAACATAAATAGCAAATGATATATAACAGTATTGGTTCAGTGGTAGGGCGTAATCGTCCAAAACAGTCGCATAGAAAAAAGAAAAATGCTCTTTTACAAATACACTGCACAGTGGCACACGTTAAAGACAACGTGTGCAACACTACACGAATAGCGCTTTAGAATTGTTTCATTACAAACCATATTCGCTGCTCACGAACGATAACGACCTTTTTGAAAAACTTCATAAGAATGATCTAGGGAAAAAGATTTTGCTCCAATGAAGAAGTAATATCGGTAACTGAGGTGTATCTATAGACAAAAATCAAATCTTTCTACAAAACATCATCGAATTGTTAGAGGAAAATTGGAATACGTGTATCGCACTTTTTTGCTTAGAAGCCATACTCAATAATAAGCTGCATATGGAAATGGAACCGTCTTCTATTAGGAATAGAAATGATTTCTGGAGCAGGTATATAAACCGTCTGGCTTTGCTCGTTTTCTAAATACACTGACGTGTTCGTTGGAAGGTCCTTTGCATTAGCGACGATGTTCAGTAGTAAAGTTGGAAGCTAGTCAGTAATGGCCTTTTCTTCTCTGACACTCTGATTAATAAAAGAGTTTTTTCTCGATTCATTTAACTTATTTGAATATTTGTATTTTGTAAATGAGCTTCAGATGGTTTTTCGCTATTCCTCTTGTAACATAAGATGCAATATATCAAATATATTTTTGACATTAGTTGTATTTTTTCTCAAACTTTGTTGTACGCTCACACGTATGCGCGATTTTACTTAATATTAAGTATACAGTTGGAAGGCCAACTCCTATCAAAAGAAGGGTATACAATTAACCGTGTTAAAACCCGTCGATCATCCTTGATTATGGAGCCTAAGACGTGAGAAAACATCCCATACCTTTTTTCTTAAAAAAAAGAGACAATTCCTGAGATTAAAGCTTTCTAAGCTAGAATAGAATATTGTTATGATCCTACTAGTGTACTTTAAGCTTAACTATTACCAAGTACATATTGCCCTCCCCACATTTTGACTTATAGAATATTTTATAACATTCACAATCCATTATACTGCTCAGCCATATTTGGTACACACTAGCTTCCGTAAGCATGCCGTATACACCAAGTTTCATTTTTGAATATTCAACAGTCTTTGTGTTATGCTTTTAAAGGATAATCAAACATGTGTACGAAGTGAATAATTGGTACTCATACTGAGACACCTCTCTCTTAGTACTGCTCTGCTTTCGGCTGTAATGACCCTCTTCAATTCTGGAATAGTCTGGGATTTGATTGATAGATGGTACCTTTAAGATAACTGCTCATACAAACATATAATGGATTACAGTCCGGGGAGTGTGACGTTCATTCAGGATGATATCTCATATTGATTAAAAAAATAACCAATGTGTCCTAGCATAGGATTGAATGATAATAAAGTATATATATCCGGACATTCATGAATAAAACTTGGTGAGGAAGTAATGCCTAACTTGAAGGAGAATAGAACGTGCACCTTAGGTTTACTTTCGGTAACTTCGTAACTCTACCCACTCTTCATTTAGTCCTCACATTCCATGAGCGATATTTCTGACAAAATGGGAACAATTGCTGTTTTCTTAGTCGGAATCTAACGATCTAACACTTATCGTTGGCTAGTTTTTGTTTACCTTAGTGTAGTGTTTTTAGCTCCTTACATCAAGTGGCTTCATGCCTTGTTTGGGGCGATTTCCATAAAAAAAATGAAAATATTCCCATGAAATATTGCAGAAATACTTGGGAATGTTATTAACACTGATATGTGTAACATTATTAGGAGTCACACTGTAATAAAGAAACGTATTTTATATGTTGGTTGAAAGCTTTAAAATATTGGACGTAAGGCAAACTCGGAATGTAAATACTATTTGAATATACGGGGGGAGTGACATTTATTTCGTTACTGTATGTTACTAAACATTACGCAAGTAAAAAGACACCAACTACTTAAGCAGCTAGTAAATACATAAAAAATGAACATATCTACTTAGATTCGTATTACAAAATGGTAACAACGATCTAGCCTTTAAAATCTTCTAAGTAGATCAAACGATAAATAAGATAAAAGTTGCAAAGATGTCCATACATGCTTTTTTCGTTTCGTTTTTCTCGTTTGGGACATATCGACTCTTTTCCTACTAACAAATCACTGTTTATTAAAGGGAACATCTACTCCAGGGTAATCAGATGTAGAAATTGACAGTTAAATGATAAACATATTATGAGAAAGTTGAAAATGATGAATGGGGTGGACAAAAAAATGAAATACAGGGTGGGCCAAAATAAGGGTCCTATCTTTAAATTTGAATAACTTGAATTTGAATAACTTCCACAAAATAAAAGTTAAACCCACCAAACTTTATGTGTGTGTAGACTGACCCTTCCGAGATTTTTTGAAATAAACAAAACAAATTTTAGCCGAAAAACACTTCTTAAAACTTACAAAAACTAAAGTATTGTTTTTTACACTGTTTTGAGTTTTTTAAGCAAAAATAATGTTTTCTAAATGAGGGTACGTTCCTTAGAGCTTATACGGCTCATGCTTGTTTCGGAAGGGGTCCTTTACTTATTCTAAAAAAAAACTTTTAAAAAAATCAATAAATAAAAAAGTTATGAATTTTTAAAAATAGGACCCTTATTTTTGCCCACCCTGTACTAAATAAGACAGTTCACAAAAGGTATTTTTATATAACGTTCAAATACGATACTTATTCAACCCATTAATTGTATATAATTATTTGAATATACATCAGTATAATACCCATACTATCACTTAAAATTATTAAGAATAGTAATTAAAAGTGGGTAAATTATTTTACTGCTAAAAATACATACATATTTTTATTTAGTCAAAGCAATAAAGTAATATATTAAACTCCACAGTATTTGTTTTACATAAAACTGTATAATTCATGTGTTATCATATTATTACTCTTGAAATAATAAATGGCTGTCATGGTCAATACTACTGAAACAAATCGTTCTTTCCTTAAGAACATAATTGTCGTTGTCTGCTAAATATTCTTTAAACACATAAAACATATGTCTCTTTTCATTTATTTATCGAAACATAAGGTCCAAATTCTCGTATATATTACATATTAAATCGTTTTAGCGCCAATACCTAGTTCAATCTAAATACATTGTGTTGGACTCTTTAAATAATTGCCAACGCTATTGATAATGTTTATCCATTCATATTTTATTATTATTGCTTATGTTTAGATCAATATCTTGAAACGTGACGTAAGTCATAAATCTATGACGTCATACGAAAGCTTAAATTATTTTGTTACGGTAATATTATAAGCTCTCTTTATAAGAAGCTCACATGATAGAACGTCATACTGTATATCGCAATGTTTCGGTCTCTTCTTCTTTCGTGTGAATCAGATGATTCTGGTGCTGGCATAAGTTTCCCCGATGTTTTTCTCGTTAGAAATCTTTCTGGAAAGTCATCGGGTACTTACGGTAAGGACTAAGTGAAAGTGATACTGTAGACTGGATTCGAACTTGGAACACCCAGGTCTTCAGTCCGTGTCGATATCCACTTAACCACCGTCACCTCCCGGTTCGATTTCCGGTCATCCAACCCGCTTTATTTGTTAATCAGTTATTATTTACTATTAATGCAATATTTCCTATTACTAAAAGTAGTTAAGATCTCTGATATTTCGAAATTCGATAAATTCTGCAATGTATTTATTACGTTTTAAAAAAATGTGACTAACAAACAGACAGACGGACAAACCCACTGTTTATATAAGAATGTGTCAATTTAAATGTTTTTAAACAAAAACTACTCTCTCTCTCTTTTATTGTAAAAAAATATTGTCAGCAAAATATTCCTCAAGTCGATAAAACGAATGCGACTTTTTAAAAATGTATTTATTTAAAATTATACGGTTTTAATCGACGGGCGATAGAATTCGATTTTGAAACTATTAATTTTAAAAAAGGATAACGTTATTTGTGTCATTAGCGTAATAATATTAATTACCTATCAGCAAGCGATCTAATTGTTCTAAATGTGATACCGTACGCACGGAAAATGCCTTAATGCATTAGTATGTAAATGGTTAATGCAAGAATTACAAAATACAACAATGATCCTTCTTGTTCATTACGTTGTTTAAAGGTATCACTAAATTTATATCAGTGATGAACACAGAGTTCAGGATATTTCCAATATCTGTGTAATACAACGTGTGTGTCTTCGTTTAAACTGTGTTAGAAAATGACACAACGATTTTTAATATAAGATCATTCAATCGCCAAAGTTAGTGCAGACAACCTGGTGTATGCTCAGATAAAGATTTTACATGTTTTTTTAAAATTAATTATTGCAAAAATCAAATCATACTATTCTTTCGTCGCCGTTGACTTAAAAGTGATGTTCGTTTAAATATATTGAGCTGGCTATGGGAGGTGGCGATGGTTATGTGGATAACAACAAAGACTGAAGACCTGGGTGTTCCAAGTTCGAATCAAGTCGGTGACACAGTACCACTTTCACTTAGATATGTTTCCAGGAAGATTTATAACTAGAAATACATCGGGGAGACAAATACCAACACCAGAATCATCTGATTCACACGAAAGAAGAAGCTGGCAATTATTTTGAGTGTTATGAAATACACTATTTATTGTTTTAATATTTTAATCGTAACACTACTTAAGCGCTCCGGAATAGCTTAATCAAATATTACTATTACTTGATGAAGACTGTTGTTGTTTCTAAAACAAAAAATACAATAGCTTACGACGTCTTCGACGTTTTTTTTTTACTTAAACCAAACAGATAACATATTATTAATATTTAGAGAGTGTTTAAAACGAATGTTGTTTGATTTAATACAACCAAAAATCAAACTAAATATGAAAACGACAATAGTTTAGGAAGTTTTCGATTGTTTTCTTTTTACTGAATCAAAATGGATAATCACTTACTAACTTTTTGAAACAGAAAAACGTTTACCAACTCATGTAAAAGTTATATTGGTCCCCCGATTTAACATGTGTGCGTAGCCGGCGTAAACCATCCGGTAATGGAAAATAAAGAAAACCGAAGTTTTTTCATATACGTCTGTTCTTTGTCATTCTTGTTGGATCTTACTGGGTACCCTGAAAGAACGGGTAATGCAACATATATATATATCCACGCTTATATTTTTCTTACGTATATATTTACATTGATATTTTATTGTGTATATATTGATGTTTATATTTGTTGTACGTATATATTTACATTGATATGTTTATTGTGTATATATTCAAGTTTACATTTTTATTCCGTATATATTTACGTTGGTATTTTTATAGTGGGCATGCTAACTAATTGATGAGTAATTTTTTTTGCAAAATTTCAATATGTTTGTAGGTTGTAAATTTTCAAACAAATATGAAGATAATAATGAACGTTAATAAAGGAAGACATGCGTAAACTTTTTGATTATGGGTTCACACTCATCAAAATACCACGTAAACAACCGTCAATATCAGCTAAATATCGGCAAGCGTGAGCCGAGAGGATGAAGATGGTTGCAGCAGTAACGCACTAGTTATAAGACTTGACGAATAAGTAATGGACGGCCATTCACTATTTATAATGGGCTTTTTAATTGAACTGTTAAACATGACTTGAGCGTTTCAAGCACAGATTATAGCTACTAGTAAAATAGGAAAATAGGATTAATCTATATGATATGATGAGAAAACATCTTGTTCGAACGTATGTTATCACCATCCACTCCTATTTAAAAGATGGGATCGCCAGATCGCTTCTTCCTTCGTTTGCTACACAGCATCTCACTGTTAGATCACCAGCTCGGTTGAGAAAAAGCCATGTTAACGTGTTGTTGTCTAGCGCAGCTATGCCGGCTTCGCCGTTAGGTGGTCGATATTTAAGGCATAGTTTGATGATGTGGTCTATAGTCTGTTACGAGTGCACACAGTCGCAGACAGCCGTGTCCCAGAGTCCCCATCCTTTCATTGTCGCGGCGAAACGGACGACACCTGTCCTGTGAGGGTTGAGGATTGCCCACTGCCGGCGAGGGAGGTCCATTACTGGTAGGTTATTCGGATACTCCACAAATCTGTGCAATCTTGATTTATCTGCTGCCTGCCATTCCTCCGTCCAGCAACGTTTCAGCCAGATTCGTTTTGTGACGTCACCGGGTGTTGAAAACAGGAGCTGGCGGGTATGCTCCGAGAATGGGCGTCGTGACTTCAGGCGAGCCAGATCGCTGAAAATGCACCGCTAAAAATTATTTTTAAAACATCATCTGATGTCGCTGTGTGTCTAACATAAATAAAAACCTGTCCTGTAGTTTATATTTGGTAAAAGATCAAATTGTCATCTCTGTTCTCTCCATAGATCGTACCATACGTTAGCGCAAGACGTACATAGATTAGAATTGTCGCAGACTCTTACAAAGATACAGCTGTAAGATTTCTACGGGCCCTGTCAGTAAAAGATTATTTCATAAATCGTGCAGTATTTTCCTAAAAACATTATTTAATAAATTCTCTAATTTACTATTTATTCTTCAACAATATTATTATGTTTAAATAATATAAGACTATGTTGCCATAATGTTTATTTTCAAGACATGAAAAAATAAAATAACAGGCATTTTTAGACTAGATAATACCATGTTCAGGATGATGTCTTAAAACAAACAAACAAACAAATATTTGGCTAAGAGGGAAGGATTATTTTTTGTTCTACATTTATTTGTCTTTTTTGCATTTGTATTCATCCGCTGTCTGACAAGAACCAAAGTAATTATCTAGAGCGGTGTTGTTGTTGTGACTCGCTTAAGCAAGTTCGAGGGGGGAAAAAGTTGCAAATAAACGAAACATGATTTTAAAGAATGTGTGAAGACTTGTTGGGTCAAATGAAAGAGAATCAACCCATGTCTATCACTACTTAATGTTTAATAGTCAGAGACGTCAATCGAAGAAACCAGTGCTGACGTCAGTTTTGGCGCAACGTCACATCTTATTAGCGGCTATCAATACGTATTAAACAGATTCTGCGGCACGCATGCGCATTGCACATTAAGTATCTTTAAAGCTTGTCTGGGTAAATTTTGAGTGACAAGATGGCGGATTTGAAGTGTATCAATTATCGTATGCTTTTCACGCTAAGCTAAAACCTTCGTCTTATTTTTATTTTATTTCTTTGAAACAAAAATTCGAATAGTTTATTGGATACAAATCAAACTTGACTGCATAAGTCTCGGATGTGTAAGTGTTTATAAAACGGAAGGGCTATCGAATTGCGTCGGTAATTTGACTTATTACAAAGGGTCAGTCACAGACTGTTTCCAAAATAAAGCGATTAGTAAATTTGACCAACTTAGCATATCTATTTTCTTTCAACAGATTCATAAACAATTTTCTAATAAGCAATTATATAACAGTTAACAGCAATATTTAAGTATCAGTTTTCTATAAGAGGAAATTTCAATTCTTTCTACAGTCGATAATTACTAAAAATAACATAAGTTAACACTTCTATTTGACATATTCCACCAAATCAACACAATCCTTGTAGTGGATTCGAAAGAAAATATAGTTCTATAACAATACAAGGTAACACTAGGCATCTAGCTGAAGTAAAGTAAATACGTGTGAATCAACATAGTACAACTTTGTTGACCAGCTTGATTCTGGTGTGGGCATTCTGGTGATATTATGGAACCGACTAGATTCGAACTTGGCACGCAAAGATCGTCGATCCGTATCGTTATCTACTTGACCTCCGTCACCCCATCACAAACATGTCGCACTGATTATATTTTCGAAACCTAACATTCATACTACACGTGTCCACATAGATCCATGGCGTAAAGGTTAAGAGCGCTAATTAATAATCAATGCTAAGTAACATTCTTGTGAAATATAAATGCTCAATTCTCATTAAAGGTAATACTATTAAGGTATAATATAAATTAACCGACGAACTTGCTGCACTGGTGGCCCCCTCGACGTAAACAGACCTGATCGACCCATCAATCAGCAGCATCTCACTCCTTCAATGTAGAGGCCCCTAGGTCCGGAAGGTGTTCTACTCTAATAGCATTCCTTCTCGTAGTTCTCGTATTTGGAATCCCCTCCCTGTTTCCTAGACTGTACTAACATGTAAGAATTAAAATCTAATGTTAACAAAATACTATCTGCACAGCTATCAACTTAATACGCCACTGTGGCTATGGCCCATAATTGACAGTAGACTCATAAATCTAAGTGGTAATGTACGTTGTTCGGGTTGAATCAAAGTTATAAATAACAATACAGCATCAATTCGTTCTTGCTAAACGGAAATAATACAATACACCTTCCTGAATTTAATAACTAATTCAGTTCGAAAGTTTGTGTAAGTTTTCGAGTCCGGCATAAGGCGAACAAAGAGATTGATGCGCAAGGTCAAGTTGATTATGGTTACTTAAAGGTGAGTTGACGCGCCCCAAATATATCAAAATGAATCGTATCATCAAATGATTATTAAGTTTATAACTCGGAGTAAATCGACATTGAAACTCAACTGGCAGCTATCATTTTCTGATTTGAGATTAATTCTTCTGTAATCCTTATCTAAAAATGAAGGTTTTAGAAAGTGATACACTCATGACACACTCCTCAACCTGCATGAGAGCCAGCTACATATTAAGATAGAGTACTGCTGTCATATATAACGAGATGCCGCTCGGAGTACTCTTTCTTTTCTTGACAGAGTACAACAGAAACTTCGCAATCTAGTAGGAGACGATCTCTTCTTTTCCCTACAGCTTCTTTCGCTCGTGTTCTTAGCCAATCTTTACTGTATCGTTACCTCTATAGAAGGTGTTCGCTTAACTATTACACCTCTGGTGTCCATTAGAAAAAAACAATCACAGCAGAAACCTGTCTAGCAAACCATAGTAAGTAATTGTATTTCTCCCTATCTGTTCCAAAAAGCAAACTGAATACCCATGAACAAATGTTCTTTCCGAGAACATACTATATGTGGAACATAATAACACGAAACTGCTTCCCAACCTAATAAAACACGGTATTATTATAGTCTAATGTAAATAAATAATTGTGAAGACGTCTTCTTAGAGCATCGATTCTACTGAAGTAATCCTCTGTCGACCCACTAATTCTATGCTCTCGGGGTGGCGTCAAGAATCAAACGTAAAATCTACTTAACCCTTATCCTTCAAGGGTATCCCGGGCATTAATAGCGGTGACCCATTAGTAGAAAAAAAACAATATCCACATGAATGACTCTTCTCTTTTTCGATACATTCTCTGAATAGTGTGTGTGATGAAACTCCGAACCGTAAAGCTGTCTTTTAAATATCATTTTAGCAACTCACGCTGTTAGATTCTGTCCCATATAAAATATATCAACAATTTCCGTCAACTTATTTTTACCAAGCGATAATATATAATTACTTCCACCAAAGAGTTTATGTTTTCTGACGAGTTTGTTTGCCCCTATGTTTTTTTGTTAGTGCACAATCTAGCATCCACAGCGTATGACCTATCGTCACCGAACATGCTTAAAGTATCAGACATGGTCTATTTTAGAACTGTTTTAATTTAGGGATATATTTGTCAAAGTTCAAAGTTTCAAAATAAGTTAAAGTCAGACTTTTTGCAAGATTTGTAAGTTTGTTTATTGTAACGACTCGTTACCTTGACCACCTTATCATACATGCAATCATTCATGTTGTCCTTTGATCTTGATTTTGAAAGTGTAGGTCAATGTTGACATTTGGACGACATTTAAACTTCCGATTCTCGCAAATTGAATTCATGGATCTGATGCTTTTTATGAGAATAAACACAATACAATTGTTTATCCTCATCAGATAATTATTTCTTTCGTTATCAATGTTGCTATGGAATAGCTTCAGGAATACTTACTACGCTCGCTCCTCTCCCTACACATGGTAACATATATAACACTGATCATTTAATTATTTTACAAACAGGACAGTTGTATACATAGTATGTGGGTATATTAATATTCATCCTGAATTTATTTCGGCAGAAACGGACCTTTTTCCGACAATCGCATTTCTGTTGTAAATTTGATACTAAGAAAAATCAACCTAGATAATGTACTTATTTGTGAGGAACATACATTGGGACCAACACCGGATAATAATACATGTTAAAAATGGAAGTAATATTAATTCGATTATGCTATTAATAATAATAACACTAGTAATTAATTAATATAATAGTTAAAATTTAAAGGTTTAAATAACTTGATAGAGGCTATTTCTTATTTTCAGATCCTGGATATTATTCTGCTTTTATTTTATTAAATAAAATATGCTTGTATCTGTGTTAATTTATTTAATATACCAGCAGGTCTCCGTGTAAATTCCATGGGTGTTTTCTTATTCTATAACAGTGGTTCTTAACCTTTTTTCTCCAATTCCCCACTAATTAGTGAGCCAGCTCTCCATTCCCACCACAGTTATCACATGGAAATAAATACATACGAAAAGATTCGTTATGTTTTTCTAAATATATTTGGCCTATAAAAAGAATACAAAAAATGTAACACCAGCACTAGACGCATACAGGTTAATGAGACTTAAAATATATAATAATAAGGTACCTGAAGAGAAATAAAATGAAAAGAAAGTAGTGACAATCATACAAGAGAGAAACAAAAATCGAACAACAGAAATGGCATTGAATCAAGAAAATGGTCAAAATTATCATGGTCAAAGTAAGTCAACATTTGGATGTAATGTGTTAAATTTTGAAGCAGTGGTCCTTCTGTCCGACCGGTCATTCCCCACTTGGCAACTCCGCCATTCCCCACCAGTGGGGAATTCCCCACAGGTTAAGAACCACTGTTCTATAACTATAATGACTAGTTTTGTATTATGTGTTATCACTTGTCAATGACGAAGGCAATCATGGTTAATAGTTATTGAAGGGGACTGATTAATAGCTAAAAAATAGAGAAACTTATAAGAGGAACTGATTAATACTTAAAACATGAAGAAACTCATCAGAGGACTAGAAATTTATAATTGAAAGAACGAAGACTGAGTACTAGTTGGGAAGAACTTTTGACAGGGATCTTCTGGCACCGGATTTTGAGACGGCCATGGTTATACGGCAATGACTCCCTTGTGAATCAGTTGTTTCCGTTATTGTAGCAAGATGAATGTTTGCTGTGAATGTTTAACTAAGGAAACATATGGCTGAGCTTAGTTTATTGCCTGCCATTGACATACATTGAGAGAAGAGAAAGAGTAGCGACGTCTCTTCTATGAGAAAAGAATTGTAAGAAACATAACCAAACATATTTTACCAGATTTCGAAGTCGGGTTCGAAATCTGTCTCAGCAATGAATAATGCTTTGAGTAGCGCCTCTCCAAATGTGGCATCCGTACTCTATCGTATGACGTAATTGACTTTTATATAGGTAGAGGATTGCGCCAGGAATCAAGCACTTGCTCTAACAGTAGAATGATTCAATGATTTAACCAGCGACATTAGCACACGATTATATTATTTGTAATAGGTCTCTAGAAATAATAAATATGTTTTAGGAATAAGAGTATTGAGAACACATTTTCTTTCATCATCGCTAAAAATGATTGTTATTTTCAAGTAAATTAAAATATAATGTCGCTTCTGCATTTACTAATATTTTAACAATAAATATTTTTTATAATACATTTTTTCTTCTAAATGTAAAAATCATTTTCAACTAATTTGTGTTTAAATGAAACAAATATTGCTTTCTTCGATTTAATTATTTTAAATTGTTTAAGTAATAAAAAATAATTCAAAGATTAGTTCTTTAAACATGTGTGTGTAGCAGGCGACAAGATTTTATTTATTAAGTTATATTAAGTTTCTCAACAATTTTGAACTGAGTAAAATCCAATTTTTATAGAACGTTATCACACAGGGAAAAAACAAAATACATACGTAGTATTATAACTTTTTTTTACAAATCCTTAAATGTCATGCTATGTTAATCTAATACAAATGGGATATTTGTGTGATCTTTATATTACGCTCTCGTTGATTCCCACACTGCCTCGTTTTCGTTGACGTGATTCACTGATCATGCTAGGGTGTTCTAGAGGCAGTCAAGTTTTGCATCTGTTTTTTCGTCGCTGTCTTCTTTTTCTTCTTATTCGTCTTCTCGTTAATAACAACATTTTACGAACGTTATTAAAAATACACATACACAAATGCATTGGGCTTTAAAACTATTAGTTGATTTAATTTGTTCTCAAAAACACACATGTACACACAGAACACACCACTTACATCTTCCCTCAGGAGAGTTGGGGGGACCATCTATCAAAAAACTAAACCGCACTCTCTGGTAGTTCAGACGAATAGAAATGTTTTCTCTACCAAATTAACACATCCACTTACACACTTCCTGTGCCTGTGATGTCATCGCAAAGAAACGTAGCTTTACTCTAATTTTAATATAAAAAATACACTCTACTTACTTTTTAATCTACGTTGACATTTACCAGAGTAATCCTATTTTTATCCCGTTATTTCTAATATTAGGGTGGTGGTTAAGTTGATATCGACACGGACTGAAGGCCTGGATCTTTCAGGTTCGAATCCAGGCAGTTCCACGTTACCACTTTCACTTATGGATTGTTGGCAACTTTCTTGTCGTCCTCCCCGTAATTATCCGATGTCTTTCCAGAAAGACTTCTAACTGGAAAAACATCAGGGAAACTAATGCTAACATTAAATTTATCTGATGCACACGAAAGAAGACGAAGTCTCTAATATTGCTACATGAATGTATACCAACGTCAGTTTATGAAGTGTGACGTAGAAATGTGACGTAGCCACATACAAAATTCGCTACACGGAAAATCCGTGCAGACACACACATGATAATAATTAAAGATTAACAGTTATTTATTGCTAATTCTGGATAAAATAAACTGTAAAGTTGTAACGCATTGTGATTGAATTTGAATAATTACCAAACCTCTTTAATGTGAATGCTAAAAAGTATTAAAAAGTATTCAATTGAAACCTATATTTTTCAGATCCATACTTTTTTTATGAAAGGCAATACCCAGGCTAAATGATACTTGAAGATAATTCTTAATAAGAATGTGAGATTAATTAATGTTTTAATGGGGGACTGGTAACGGTGGGTTGACTCTATAGAAGTCGATTGTTCAAGAAAACGGCTTGACAAAATATTTGTTGATATTAGACTTTAACAAGACCATGAAGATAAGCAGTCCTGTGGTATTGAGTTTCACAATTAGAAAGTTCTTGGAAATAGCATTTGCTCATGGAAGTTCTATTTGAATTTTAATGAACAGCGTAAGAAAATAAGATATCTTTGTTTTGTTCGTAGACAGACGAATTCCTTCTGTGAATGTTTTATAGATAGACACCAAGATTAGAGCTCAGTCGAGCACCTAGCTCAGAAATAACGATAGAGTATAGAAATAGAAGTTATATCTCTTGAAAAGAAAAAAAAACTCGTGGAATTTATATGCGTGTGAAATAGCGAATAACACGGGTATCTGGCTTACAAGGGTGTCGTTTTAATTATTTTACCGATTTTCTACGAGGGCTTAAAAGGGCAGATAATTATCGAAACGCAAGCGCCAGAGGTTGCAGCGAGTGGATGCTGAAGAGGCGCGATGTCCTTGCTTACAAAAGCCAGAATCCCCGCAAACAGTTTTTGACATGATGAAATTCTATTTCCACCAGACACTGCAAGGAATTAGTTGGGCTTCCTTACGTCGTCCGCTTTCTAGCCGATGGGTTTTTGTTTTTAGTAATTTGATGGTCAGTATCTGGTTAACGTTGTAAGGTGCAGAGTGAAGTAAAGAGGAACAGAACACAGAGATCAATAACTATTCTAAACATAACTGTCTATTTATCTCACCTCTCCATCACTTCTCCCTCTCTCTCTCTCTCTCTCTCTATTTCAGATATACACACATACTTTACATTCAGTCACACACATGATCAACTACTCCGTATGCATGTTTATGTGAATCCTCGTTTTACTTCTTAGGGTTTAGACATCTGCGGTAAATAGAATATACTCTATTACTTGAAAAATGTTATCGTCCATTAATAGTAAATGTATTAACTCGCAGTTTAAACCATATTGAATAATTGCACAGGCGTAATCATACAGAAGATTTGGGTTGAAACACTTCAAGAACTATATATATATATATATATATATATATATATATATATATATATATAGACATATATATATATATATATATATATGTGTGTGTGTGTGTGTATATACCTATATATATACTATTTAAATGCTGAATTAAATAACGATAATTGAATAATCGTTTAATAATAATAATCTATCGTGATAAAGTAAAGCTCAATATATTGAATATAGCAATTCATTTTAGATGTGAAAGATGAGAATAAAGAATTGTAAAGATACAATATTTATTAAAACATCAAAAGTTCAGAGCAATGAGCCTCATATCCCTAACCATGGATTTTCAAAGATAACCTCTTCTCATCAGAAGATAGGGAATACCGATGATGTAGTTGTAAATATTATCGGCAACATTTATGTTCGAAAATTTCATATAAAGTAAAACAAAATAGAAATAAAGAATAAAAATGAGGGCCAAAAGGTAAAGAATCTTATGTTGAGTTGAGAGCGCAAAGTCAGGGAGGATGATATCTAAACACCCGTCAGGACAACAATAAAAGCAGCTGTTATTTGGAAATGAATGTTTTAAACAGAAAACAATATTAAAATTGTTTAGGAATCAATATATATATATATATATATATATATATATATATATATATATGTATGTATATATAGAAAGAGAGAGAGAGAGAGAGAAAGAGAGAAAGAGAGAGAGCTAGAGAGATGTTATGAGTATTTTTATTTATACAGACATGTACATAATCTGCGACACTGGCATGCATGTTATCGATCAACAGTTGTAAGAAACTGATATGCTACAAAGCAGAATGGAACTATAATCCTTCCCTTAAGGCATATTTTGAAAGAACCAAACTACATGCATATATATATATATATATATATATATATATATATATATATATATATGTATATATATATATATGTATATATTTATATATATATATGTATATATATGTATATATATATATGTATATATATATATGTATATATATATATCTGCATATATATATATGCATATATATATATATATATGCATATATATATGTATATATATATATATATATAT
>OY744548.1:29750492-29767992 GCA_963556195.1 Sepiola atlantica
CATTTCTAAGGTTTTTTTGGAATTTTCTGGAAAACTAAGGTATATGGTAAACTGAAATTAAAATGCCATCAACAAGACCCTAGAACCTCTATGTCTGCCCAAAATAAGCTGAATCCATCAAATAGTTGATGGGATACAGGATGGCACATACGTACGTACGTACACACGGATAACACAACATCATATCTGACCTTTCTGGATCTCTGGGTTGTCTTGACTAATAATGCTGAAATTCTACACACTTACAGAACTTATTAAAAAAAAATGTGCAACGTTTTAACTAATTTGGTTTAATCGTATTTGAGTTATGATTGATCAAAGAAATGAGATTTCTTGCATAGGCCGTTTTTAAAGTCTATTAAGCGATAGAGCGCTCTCGCGCATCCATTGATTATACTTGTAAACAGTTAGCAAATGAAAAGTCGATAAAGTATCCATATCATAATATTCACTAGTACTTGAAGCAGCATTCCCCCGGTCTGGGTTGAACCGGCTCTATCCATCGTTGCCGCTGTGCCGCTTACGAAGGTCTACAAAGCCTGACGATTTAAAGTCAACGATTACGTAATGTATACTTCAAACGCCGGAATAGTCACATCTGGATGAGATACACTAATTCTTATATAAAGGATGTGTTCATGATGTTATTATTATACCATCTAATGAGACGCTAGAACAATTTGGTATTCGTACGTACGTTATCACCTTCCATTTGTTAAAATAGTATTGCCAAATTACCGAAGATGCGATGCAAAACAATGATTAAAAATCATTTGATGCCGCTGTTTTTGTTGTTAGTTAAACGAACTAAAATACAGTTCTTCGCCTTCGAGCTAGGGTCAACGTGCATTATCTGTTTTCTCCACATATGTTACAAGAATATATATGATGGTTTGCGTTCACACTGGAAGCTCAATGTATATGTCACAAAGATCGTAGAATGCTGTTTTCCGATGCCTCCCATAATCAGATATATTCTTAAACAACATTAGAGTACCTATCATTGTTCATTGCCATTATTTTAAGCACTGTAGCAATATAGTACAGTCAAAGAAAATAATGTTAAGTTTCCACGGGGCTCGCTGGTTGATAATATTTGTTGGTGATCTTATATCATATACGAGATTAATTCAATTGATAAGGTTATTTTTTGCGACAACACAAATTATATTTGAATTAGCTGTACAACATCGGGTATACAAACTAATTTTACAAACGGTATTTTCCACGTGTGGTTAGAATAAACAAAAGTGTTGAACAGTATAAACCTCCATTAAAAGTTAAAAGTCCAGAATCAGATCGACGTGCTAAGATGTTGCACTAGACTCGAAGTCGTCAGATACACGTAGTTGATAAGCTGAACAGATACTCCTTATTTTCTGAACTACGAGAGAGGGGATACATTTTAGAGAGCTGCACTCCTTCCCCTATAGGGACGGGTTGGTGATATATTATGTTTTTACTGTATACTGCAGAAATAATTACACGAGAAAAAACGTATTAACTGTAAATGGTTTTGTGCTATGATTATTTTCAACCGCTGCTATGAATCAGCTACACAACAAAACATAACTACCACCAATTAGATGAAGAGAGAGAACGAGTCACTGCTACATGTTATCACTACAACAATACTCAAATTAAATATACTTGGCCAAAAAATACAAAAGTTAATTGTACTCGTTCTGTCATGACATAGTAGAACTATTGAGAACTTTTTATTTTCATACTTTATTTTGTGTCGCCCGTAATGCGGGTAGAACCTTCAACCTTCAGAAGGCTTTGACTTAGAAATTATTTTTACTTCACACATGTATACGTTGTGACACTTGACTACATTAATTCCATAAAGATTGTCGAGTTTGACATAAAGATTCACGAGTCTGACATTATTCACTTGAAGAGGATCAGAGGTTACATCGGGCGAAATGGTGCGAACATAACATGCACGATTATAAAAGTTGTTTTAATGATCCAAATAATGACTAATTGTGATGATGTCAAATGTATATTTACGTAATTTTTTCTATATGACATATAAAGGGTCACAACTTTTATAAAACAAATTTATTTACAAAGGATGACACAGGGGATATTGAATTTCAAATCGTTACCGTAAGAAACATCCTCTTTATTTTTGTTTGGTTTTCTTTTTTCCTTTGCAAAAATGCTTTTTTAAATATGTTTTGTATTAGTCCTTTTGGGCATAATACAAAACGTATTAGGGCATTATTGTGAAAAGAGTTAGAACCAACCAAACACACCGAATCCGTGATTAAACATTTTATCGTGTGTATTAAGCAAGTCGGGATCAATTCTACTGCTTGACTCGGGTACAGGTTCATAACGTCTGAATAAAAATTAATTTGTATTATAAAGTAAAGTCGTTGTTTCCGTCCGCATGAGAACATAATAAGAAAATAACCAAAACCTTAATATGCTAATATGTTACGAAATCGAATAAGCTTTACAACTCAGTCGTATTTCCAGAAATGATTGATTCAATTCTTCTTTCAATATTACCGATATTTATTTCGAATTATCTAATTCTCCCAGAAAAACTAAACTAAAACTAAAACAAAGAGAACGTGGCTTCGATTTTTACCCACTTTTAAATATCTACTTTAACCGCTACCCCAAAACGCATATTCTTAATAGAAGATAATTCCGTTAAATCACCTAAATATTTAAGATAAAGGGAATATCATTCGGACTTTCAGCAATCTTGACGCTTATATTTTCTTTAAAAATTCTAGATTAACTGATTACGTTTGAACGTAGAAATCACTCCAGTCATTTAAAATGGCCATAATTTCTTTCACACGTCAGTATATTTTTGACGTTCGAAATATATCGTATTTTTCACTGGTGTTTTTAATTGCCTTCAAGTCTATTTATAACTAGTATTAAGCGAATATAAACACTTCCTCTCCCGAAAAATGCAATTATACAGTTACGCTCAAAGTCGGTTGTTCGTGTAGGGAAAATCTGGCTCTCAAATCAAAATAAAATCTGCTTCAGTTTGAAACATTTAATCTCAAGTGTAATCAATTTATTCTGGAATATTTTGTATTGGATATATTAGTACAACAGTATCATTACTATTAATATAAACTATTTTAAATGTATTGTTGAACAAACGTGAATATATTGATCTGACACAAAATATAGATTACAAAATAAACTAGTTAATTATCAATTCCAGTATTACTTCACGTAAAACCCCCACCCCAAAAATAAACATTGCGACAGTCCAGAATAATACTTTAGGCAGAATAAAAATACTTTATTCGGTCAAATTCTTCATTAGATAAGTTATTAAAATAAATAGTTTCAGTATAAACTATTAAACATGTACTTTGCACAAAAACAAGAAAACATTTATCCAAACAAAATAAAAATTGCCTCAGTCTACAATTATTTCTTCTTAGGTTAGTAAAAATAATTAATTCGGTAAAATTCTGCATTGTATAAGTTATTAAAAGAATATTATCAATATAAACTATTTAAAATATATTTTCGAAAACACGCAAAAACATAAATAATACACGTTTACAAAACTATTTTAAATATTATTTTAAAGCATTGCGCTGTTTAAACAACATGAAAACTCCCTCATTCTAGGAAAATTTACTCGAACGCCAAATAAAACAAAAAAACATTGGAATCATTCTGTATTGAATTCGTTACTTTTTAAAATTTTATTTTTGAAAGGCGGAAGGCATTGTTTTTTTTTAACTGTAAAATTACGCGCTGAAACGTATTACGGTGTTCCTGTACAAGATAATATTATTGGACATGTTTTGAAAATTCACAAACATGTTAATAAATACTAATAGAGTTCGAAATATTTCTGAAGTGGTGAAACAAATTATATGTTTTTATTAGTTGTTGGGGTAGAAGGGCAGTCATTGATATTCTTTAGGTATATCTTACGTAAGCCTTACACTAAACAAACACTAACCTGTAGCCGAAAGTGATAATTGTTTTCTATGAAACCGAGTACAATTCAGAAATGTGCGTAAACATATTTCGAAAGACAAAATTAAAAAGAAGTAATTTCGTTACACGTCTCTATTTACTACTAAATTGCCAGAAAGTAGGTGCTTATTTTACGTTTTTTATATAGGAAGTTTATTCCCACTCTAAAATCTAAAATATTTACTTTTTAATATTCCGTTCTTCGGATATTTCTTTCATGCTGTTTACATGTAATCGTCAAAAAAGTGAAATCTGCTTTTGATTTGGTGATAGTAAACTATGATGTATGTGATAGTAAAATACTATTTATGGCCAACAAAACTTTAATGCCCTCAAAACTGTCAATGGTGAAGTTATTAATACATTCAACTATGCATGTAGTGCATATGGACTACTTGACGATGCTACCCACTAAAATGACACCTAAAATGAATCATCCATATCTAAAGCTTCAGGTTACTTTGTCACCATGGTGACTACATGCGCAGTGTTTTATTTAAACCGACTAAACGATGCACAAAAAAGCATTAAGTGAAGTCGTCTCTCTCAGGAGACGCAACACAGTTCCTGAGGTTGATATAACATTTTCAGACAGCGTCTTCAATATGGATCTTATTTATATCGAATATAGGACTTATAAAATGAACGGTGAACCACTGACAGAATATGCTCTTACTTCACCAGATCGGTCTAATACACATCTGGCCATTACAGCATGGTCACGTGAAATTCGTTATAAACTGCATAGTCATCATATATTTTATGGGATAGTGTCGCACAAGAAAATAATGAGCAGATTCATGTGTATTCTACATACTGTAAAACAGCATGGTGACTTTATATTTCTTGAGTAACCTGTACGTGCTCTTCTACATGATGGTAGAACAGTAGTTCGGTTTACATCAGCGTTGTGGTACCTGTGTTCAAGGCGTGTAATCATAAGCAGATAAAAACTCAATAGTTCAAGATCGGGCATGGAATTTGGTGAGTTAATCTACTTTCCAAAGCGATGCCTGGACATGGATCAGCTAGTATACAATACACCCATTGATAACATCAATAAATATTTGGGGATATTACAAATTTACAACCTAGAAAAGGTCTCTCTCTATTGGATTAAACAGCTGCTCTCACCTGTTCTCACCTGCCAGTATCCTATACACCTATAAAGCCAACATTAGCCCATACATAAAGTATTGTTGCCACATCCGGGTTGCTTAAATAATCACTGGGCTTTCCACTTGGACAGGGTGTACACGCGAGTTTCTAACCTTATAGGTCCTACGTTCGCGCTGTCGATCTAACTGCACCCCCCCCCAACGCTAATACCCCGACGAACTCAACTCGCAGCAAAATCTGCCCCCCTAAACTTAGAGATGACGGAAACGTTTTTTTCTCATTTCTTCTTTCCTTTAACCGCTTGCTATATGTTTCTATGACTATATCAACATGTATACATTTAAATGCATTGTGAACTAATATCTTGCTGCAAAACCCCCGACTTAGGATGCCCATCATAAATCTAGCCTCTGATCACATTTATTCCTCATGTCTTTGTGGCGTTAACTAGAGTTAAAAATACTATTAATAGCATAGCTATATTCGGCATTGAATAATCCAAAAAGAGTTGATATGCCGTATAACAAAACCCTTCAACAAAACCTGTTCTATATGGATGTATGTACTTTGTCTTCATGAGCTGGCGTTTTTTGTTATGACTATTTCCTAGGTCGATGTATTTAACTATACAAGAGAAATACAAGGTCTTGTAGTTCCGTATTTACTCTACAACTAAAACATCTGTTTTTCTACATAGTACGGATATTCTATGAGGTTAAAAGTGTTAATGAAAATGGAATTCCGTTGTGTTACGTCTAATATTTAAGGAATAATTGCGTTTACACGATTGCTAAAAAATTATATACAACTTACACATACGTACGAGTGTTAGCTCATGTGTATATGTAAGTTGTACGCATATGCAGTTCGGCAAAAACACGAAACATAAATGTAAGTTCATAGTTAAAACAAATACGAAATTAATCTTTGTACACTATCTCAAATATTTTAATCAATAGATTCATGTATGTTTTAATCAACATTTTCTATTGATCTATATAAGGAAAGCATTCCGATATAATCTTAGGAATATTCCTTATTGTAAAATATACTTTTTGTAGTTGTTACAGATATACCGACACGAATTAAACGCTCGTTACTAAATGTTCTTATATAACGTTATCTGAAGACCGAAAGTTGGTTCAAAACGTTTTTACACTGTATTTTCTCCTTTTCAGTAGAGCCTTTAAAGTGTCCATATTTTTTGTCACCAAGAACTCGCTTCTCGATTATACAGTTTTTTTCTTTTTACAGCGGACTGCAGGTGTGGGTGGGGGTGTTCATTTTAACGGACACGCATGTGTCGATGGCGTTTATGCGTGTGTGAGTGTCGCTTTGAATGCAGCCCATCGATTATACGATGCCCACAAATTCCATTCAAAAGTGTTCTACACTTTTTAAATAGGTGATGTGTGCGTACATGAGGCTTTTCACGTATGCGTGCGTATGTGGGCCTTGTTAATTTGTCTGTATATGTGAATTTTTAAAACTCAAATACTATTAACATAAATCAATCATAATTTACCTGTTACTTTTCTTCGTCTCTTTTCTCTTTCTCCATTTCTCACTGGCCTGCTTCGTAGTCATCGTCTTCAACGGCATATCAACCCATTGATTATTTTCTTTATTTACTTGTCGTGATTCGTTTCCTTCCTTATTTCTTCGTTGAGACTCGTCTAGATTACTCTTCCTCTGCTCCGCGATCATCATGTGTGATGTAGCTATGGGTAAACTTGTTTCTCACGACAAAAGCGGAGGCAAAGACATAGTTTGAGGTGTTTGCAGATTCTTTTATTGATCTTCTCCATCTTAACAACGTCGAGTAGAGAAGCCATTTAAATCTTATTTTCTTTATATCTACTCATCATCTTGTTAAGTTGGAAAACAGTTTTATACTGGACTACCAAGTGAAGGGGATGCTCATTTTCGATAACGGGAATAAACTCAACGTTTAGATCATATTTAGACACACTCACTCGTTACGACATCCCATGATATACTAACTACAACATTAATCTTGCTCATAGTTACAAATATGACGTCATACTTCCTTTGTCTCTTCAACGAATAACATACACGTATTTGTACTCGTTTTTAGTTTAACCTTTGCTAGCCAAGATTTTGAACTGGACACATACCTGTCTATGTGTTATAAAATTTAGAATCAATCATCCATCTAGAAATTATGTCATCTAAACATGTACTCAATTTATCAGTTTCACCCATACTGGCTAACGTACACCATTTCAAAAATATAGAGCCTCTCTTAATGTACCACAGATAGTCTCAATTACTTAATCTTTCCGGGTAAGTCTAATACTAATTCCGACAAGAATGTATTTGTGAATATAATACATTTATATTTGTGAAAATACGACTTCGTGTATCTACGGCACAGCCTTTGATCATCAATCGGTAGTCTTCATATTAAATCAATGTTTGATTCTAGTAACAGTATTAGTATCAATTGTACACTCTCGGTCAGTGCTGTAACAGAATGGTACTTCCTCCAAATAAACCTACGAATCCTGTTTAAAACAAGTAACATAGTTTTTTAAGATGTTAGAATGATAACTGTTTTCTTCTACTTAATAACAGAACTGAAAGTCAAGAGAAACGCATCCTTAAACCGAACACACTTCATTAGCTTTGGCTCCGTTAGTTTATCTGTCTGAGAAACACACAATACGAATTAATCTCTCTCTGCCCCTCTGTCGGAACATGTATCTCATCTTCTCTCTATCTATCTCTCTCTCTCTTATATATATATATATATATATATATATATATATATATATATATATATATAGTAGTAAGTTTTTGAAAGGCTGTGGGCAATGCAATTCCGGGTAAGATGCAAGTTGAAAGGAAAGGAACAAAAACAATAACAATAAATCGAATACGATATAAGACTTACTATTTATTTTTCCTTTTTTTTCCTTTTTTTTTTTCTTACATAACAGCAAGAGTGTTTTAGCTGTTCGTGTGATGTCCGGGTGATTAACAATCACTATTTGATATTTCGGGAAAAGACATCCCTTTTTCAAAAATAATTAGACCAGAAGAAGAATAATATTTTATTCTTCTCCGACTGTGTAGAGAATAATACAAAACAAAATGGCTGCCAGATATAGACCGCAGCAAAAAAGCAGTTTCACAGGGAATATAAATTGTGAAAGGAGGACAATAGAAAATTAACTTACAAAAAGCTAAGTACAATAATTTGAGATATTGTAGATCGAGTTGTCAAATGAAATAAAATTTAGCCGTATTTACTCAGTAAGGAAAACGTTCGTATACAAATAACATTAAAACAGTGTTTTGATATTGTCTACTAAAATGTCCTCACAGTGGGTATATTAATAATAAATAGCATTTTGTCAGCAGTATAAACAATGAATGTTTTCTTTTCAATCAAAGGTCTATGTAAGGCAATCACACCGACATAATGTGAGCTGCTGTGATATGTTTTTTTTGGGTTAAGTATGCACCAATTATGTCATATCCGGAGGTATTAACTTTTTTGTAGATGAATAATATCTGTTTTATATGAATCGTACGGGATTTATATATTCCGTGTATTGTATATCAAAGCATTGACACCGCCTTTTGTCGGTCCAATAATCTACGAAAGTTTGACCATTAATAGTCTGCTATGCCTTCTCAACTGCAGGATATTGTACCAGTAATAAAAGCTTTAAATACCTGATATCAAGGCACGTGCCCCATTTTACATCTATGTAGAGAACTATATAGATTTAAATTACAACATATACTTTTATCTTAGTCTTCAGGAATTCAGTGTTCAAATTAAAAGTATTATTTAGCTTCATAAGTTTTTATAATATCCTTTAAAACAATTAATTGTCTGATATACATTCTCATCTGTAAGGAATTGTACAAGTTGTAAAAGCTTTAGAGCCCTTATATTAAAACATTTGTTTCATTTTCAATCGATCTAGTCAAATGACACCATTGATTTACTATCAGTCTTCAGGAGTGCAGTTATGAAATTAAACATATTATTTAGTTGTATTAGATTTTATAATATCCTTTGTTTTATTCTCGTCATTTGGTATTTTAGTTTTCTCCGATTATATGTTTTAGCTTTGTATTCGTATTTCTATCTCGGGTTTCGCTTTTTTTTCTCCTTTGTTTATTCTTTTGTTTTTTATCCCCTATTCTCTGTTTTGCTATTTTCTTTTTCAGTTTGTTCGCTAATTATAATTGTTATTATTCCCCATAATTTTGCTCCAATTACCAATTTTTAATTTTCTAATTCTTCACTGACCCTTTGTTCTCTATTTTTCTTTTTTTGCATTTCAATATCTGGACCTAGGTTTACGTTTTGATAATTTCCAGTGTTATTCTCACTTATCATTTTTCTTTTTTTGCATTTCAATATCTGGACCTAGGTTTACGTTTTGATAATTTCCAGTGTTATTCTCACTTATCATTTTTCTTCTTTTGCATTTCAATATCTGGACCTAGGTTTACGTTTTGATAATTTCCAGTGTTATTCTCACTTATCATTTTTCTTTTTTTGCATTTCAATATCTGGACCTAGGTTTACGTTTTGATAATTTCCAGTGTTATTCTCACTTATCATTTTTCTTCTTTTGCATTTCAATATCTGGACCTAGGTTTACGTTTTGATAATTTCCAGTGTTATTCTCACTTATCATTTTTCTTCTTTTGCATTTCAATATCTGGACCTAGGTTTACGTTTTGATAATTTCCAGTGTTATACTCACTTATCATTTTTCTTCTTTTGCATTTCAATATCTGGACCTAGGTTTACGTTTTGATAATTTCCAGTGTTATTCTCACTTATCATTTTTCTTTTTTTGCATTTCAATATCTGGACCTAGGTTTACGTTTTGATAATTTCCAGTGTTATTCTCACTTATCATTTTTCTTCTTTTGCATTTCAATATCTGGACCTAGGTTTACGTTTTGATAATTTCCAGTGTTATTCTCACTTATCATTTTTCTTCTTTTGCATTTCAATATCTGGACCTAGGTTTACGTTTTGATAATTTCCAGTGTTATTCTCACTTATCATTTTTCTTTTTTTGCATTTCAATATCTGGACCTAGGTTTACGTTTTGATAATTTCCAGTGTTATTCTCACTTATCATTTTTCTTTTTTTGCATTTCAATATCTGGACCTAGGTTTACGTTTTGATAATTTCCAGTGTTATTCTCACTTATCATTTTTCTTTTTTTGCATTTCAATATCTGGACCTAGGTTTACGTTTTGATAATTTCCAGTGTTATTCTCACTTATCATTTTTCTTCTTTTGCATTTCAATATCTGGACCTAGGTTTACGTTTTGATAATTTCCAGTGTTATTCTCACTTATCATTTTTCTTCTTTTGCATTTCAATATCTGGACCTAGGTTTACGTTTTGATAATTTCCAGTGTTATTCTCACTTATCATTTTTCTTTTTTTGCATTTCAATATCTGGACCTAAGTTTACGTTTTGATAATTTCCAGTGTTATTCTCACTTATCATTTTTCTTCTTTTGCATTTCAATATCTGGACCTAGGTTTACGTTTTGATAATTTCCAGTGTTATTCTCACTTATCATTTTTCTTTTTTTGCATTTCAATATCTGGACCTAGGTTTACGTTTTGATAATTTCCAGTGTTATTCTCACTTATCATTTTTCTTCTTTTGCATTTCAATATCTGGACCTAGGTTTACGTTTTGATAATTTCCAGTGTTATTCTCACTTATCATTTTTCTTCTTTTGCATTTCAATATCTGGACCTAGGTTTACGTTTTGATAATTTCCAGTGTTATTCTCACTTATCATTTTTCATTTTTTGCATTTCAATATCTGGACCTAGGTTTACGTTTTGATCATTTCCAGTGTTATTCTTACTTATCATTTTTCTTTTTAAATCTCATTTTTTTAATCCCTATTTTTTTTATTAGATCTATTTTTACTCTTTTCGGTGTTCCCACTTTTTCGGTACTTTTCACCAATTCTTCCGTTGTTCTGTTTTTTTTTAGTTTTTCTACTTGTCAAACTTGTGCTGTGTTCTCAAACTTTGGGCCCGAATTAGAAACGTTCGGGCCAGATGATAAACCATATTGGTTTTTCTTTATTTAGAATATTTCTTTTTTACACTATCTTAATACACATTCATTCTGTTCTGTTGATGTCTATATATTTTTTGTTTCCTCATCACTTGCCTTCCTACTTTTCTAATGTCTATTATTTTTGCTTTGTACCCTTTTCGTTTATTTGTGCACTTTTTCGATCAAATCCCCATTTTTTATTCGTTTTTCACTCAATAATTCATTCACATTACCTACTTTATCGCTTTTTCCTTCTTAAAGATATTTAATTCTTAATTGTATTTCATGTTTTCGGTAGAGTTTTCCACACTTTTTTTCTTTTTCTTTGTTTCTATTTTCACATTTTATATTTCTACTTTTTCTGTAGTTCTCTTTTTCCGTTATTTCGCTATCAACACTTTACTTTTTATTCCACATTTTCGCTCCGATTTTCCCGCTTGTGTGTTATTCTTGTACTTACCTTTTTTCAGTATTTACACACATTCGTTTTATCTGACTTTCTCTTTTTTCACTACTTTTTCTTTATTAGATATTTTTAAAATTTAGATTTTTTGGCCATAATTTATCTGTATGTTTCTGTCTTTTTTAAAACCTTTTCCTTGTTCCCTTTGACTTCTTCCTTACGCTTTATCCAAATTTTGGTATGTTACAGATTTTTCTAAAATTTGTTCACGTTTTTGGTTTCCTTTTTTAGTGAATTCTTCCTAATTTAAGTATGTGTTTTCTTCTCGCAATTATTATTCTCTGTTTCGAAATTATTTAGATGAGGATAGATGATTTGGATTATTCGCACTGCTATTCTCATCTTAGATGTGTATCTCCATAGCCTTTCGGCCGATGTAATCTCCTTCAGCTGCGTATTGTCGAACTCTTGAATATTTATGTTGAACTACCCGAAAACATCTAAAGAATATCGGACGACACCTTTTATTTAAACGGCAGAGTAAGCTTGTTCTCGTCCCGCCAGTTATGACACGATAGATATCTTAAGTAATACTTAATGGTATTCTTAGCATTGGCTTTACTGGGGATTGTCTCTTAACCTCCCAGAAAACTGTCACTTAAAACTGATAATTATTTAACACGTATATTCGTTTCTCTACGGGTCCGTGCGCAAATACGGTAGTTAGGATTATCCCAATAAAGATGTGTAAGAATAACCAATAAACACTCTAATGTTGCTTTCAGAAACAAAGTGCTAATAACCTTCCGAAACGCCAATATAGACCCGACGTGGTGTGGAAGGCATTTCTATCCATCACATAAACGACCAATGCAAGTCAACAAAACGGAGAAAATGAAGCCTCTTGGAATTGCCGTCAACTGCAAATAACGCACTATTGAAAGACAGAAATGTCCATAAAAGTGTTTTGTCCCGGATACTAAACTCTCAATATTTTAAACATTATTATTTTCCATTATTTATTAATCTAGCATAACATAGAGAGTAAATTTAATCAACCGGTAATTAGAATTTGGAATCGCCCACTTTCGTTATTTTGTATTTTTCTTTTTATTTCTATCTTTTCGATTGGTGTCTTTAGATTATTTCGTTTTTTTTCGATTTTCCGCTTTTTTCGTTTCATATTTATTTTTTATTTGTCGTATTATCATCTATTTCTCTGTCTTTTGTCTTTTTTCTTTTTTTTTTTTGTATTTTACTTCATTATTTTGTTCCATCCGAATGAACATAAGCGGTGTATTCTTTAATGTAATTAGACATTTTGAATGTAAACTTTTGTTACGTGTCGTGTTTTTCGTCTTTTTTTTATCTAGTTTTATTCCTCTACTTTTTCTGTTTTTTTCGATTTTCATCATGTTTTTCACTTTTTTTATATTTTTCCGCTTTTATCATTTGTCTGTTTACATTTTTCAAATTAAAACAAATTATTTTCTCTTTTTATATTTTCATTTTCACTTTTTGCGTATTTAATTTCTTCTTGGAGGTCTCTTTTAAAATATAATTGTCTTTTTCATGATTTTCGTTTACCTTTCTTTTTTCTCTCAAAATATTATTTTCTATCGTTTTCCTCGATTTTTATATTAAGTCTTAATACTCATTTTCATTTTCAGTCTTAATAATAATGTGTTGTTTTGTTTTCGGTAAGATCTATAGGAAGGTAAAACAGTCATCCAGTAACAGGTATGCGTGTTGCATAACTACTAAAATTAAACGTCACGATAACCACAGGGAGGAGAGGTTATTATTTACTACAGGAAGAAATCCTTCCGACTGAGGCAGTTCTCCGAAACCACTTCAAACAGTTCGAATTCTATCCTCTCGTAATCGAAACAGCACGAACGCTTACGAGAGGATTAATAGTGGTTACAATCTTTTTCTAATAATACTTTTGATAATACATTTCCATAGTCCTTTTTTTATAAGCAAACATTTTACACGCATGTGTTTTTTTTGTCATTTTAACACATATTTCAGGTGTGACTTTTAAGCACATCTTCCGTAAAACACTTCTCATACTCAATGTTAAGCCCACGTTTTAAGAGTCATTTTAAACACAATTCATTAAACATTTAAGTTAAGGATTTTAAACAATGCCCCTTTTAAATATTTCAACACGCATTTTCTTAAACAATGTTCCTTTAACCAATTACTAATCAAATACCGTTCGTTTTTTCTTTAGTTCTTCTTGTTAAAATATCGGTTCTTTTAAGTTCGTTAAAACATAAAACAAAACTGCACTGAGAAAAGATTACCTTACATTTTCGTTCATTGTTTCGCCGTGATCGTCCATTGACATCGTCGGTTCCGTGAATTCTGCCGCCAGCATACTCACTTCGTCATTGGCAGAGATCGCAGTGGTTTACCTGTTTTAGGGAGCAGATTCTATTTTCCAAGCAGAAGACAAAACGCTCAGAGACGAGATTTGAGAGAGATTTTTCACTGGTTTATTTCACACTTCGTTGTCGGGTTTTTTTCTATTCGTTCCGCGAATCATTCATCCTCAATCCTCGCTGGGGAATGCCACGTTAATTGTACTGAATCTCCTGAGAGATACAGCCCTTACGGTAAGCGGTTACATTCTCAATTGGTCCGGGTCGCTTCCAACCCCAACTAACTCATAACTAACTTCTTACACAAAGTTACATGGCTGAGTTTTTTCTGATCCTGCCGCTTCGAAGATCGGGAACTAAACTCTATCGCGATCCTTTCGCTTCGATAATCGGGAACTGACTCTATCACGATCCTGTCGCTTCGATAATCAGGAACTGACTCCCTCACTAACTAAATCTTCACACAAAGGATCTGTCACGTAGGACACCTGACCTTTCAACGACTCTCATAACTGCACTAGATTACCTCTGTGTTTCACCTTTTGAACTTCAGGTTTTCGTCACTGTCACCCAAACTGTGAGAATGACCTGTACCGAGCTTGTACGCAGATGACACTGTCACAATTGCGTAAGTCAAGTGATCTTCTCTTGCGTCCACACATACGTCCTAATTTTCCACTGCCCTCAAGTTTTGTACTTTGTTTACCTAAATTCTATTTCTCTCACAATTCATACTAGTGGATCCATACACTTTAAAATACAGGGCCTGTCATAATATAACATGCGCACTCTTTCACGCACTCGACAACGTTACTAAAATGTATTAAAACGCATGATATTGTGTGCCGCGATTTACTTTCAAATCTCGGGAAAACATTTCTTTCAATCGTTTTGTTCGATTTTTTATATTTAGTCCTCATTAAAATCTGTTTTTGGTTTCGGTAACATGTAGAGGAAAGTGTAGGAGAAGTTACGCAATGACTGCTAAGTATTCTTAGTCTACACCTTGACACAGTTAATACAAATTATTAAAATACATAGTATGGCATGCTCTGATTCGTTTTAGATTTATAATACCATCTATGTAAAAATAGTGTGTCTCAAATCAACCCAGATAATCAAAATCTTCGTTATTTTTTACGTCGTGTAACCTATTTTTATCACTTGTTTGTGTTTCTTCTTTTTCATATTTTCTCTTTATTCTTGTTTATGTATTACTCTTTTTCTCTTTTTCCCCTTTTTCAATTTCTGTGTTTTACGCTTCTTCTTTTTCTTTTTGCGTTTTCCTTTGTGCTTTATTATTTTCGATGTTTTTTTCACTGTTGCGATACACTTTTATTGATACATTTTATATTGATATTATTAAATGAATATTCTATAGATGCGTCTAAGCATCTTTATAGAAGAATCTGTCGGTCGATTGGTCAATGACTAGAGGTCAAAGTTTGAATAATCATTTATGTATGTTTCTTACGCTCATATTAAAATACATTTTAAATGAGTCAATACATCTGTATAAGATATTGTAACCGTTTGTTTGAACATTGATTTGATACGCTTCAGTAAGACATTGCTTTTTCGTCGCGAAACGCATTGTATCAATCTTGTCTCTCCATCTAATATATAAAGTAAAGTCGATTTGATTTATGCTCGATAGTTTCGGCAAATTCCGGTTTCGATGTAAACACTGTATATAAATAAAACAAACACAACACAACATTTTATATAGTGTCTTTATATATAAGATATATATTTATGATGAGATATCATTCATTATAATGTGTATTTCTGGTAAAAATAAATACGTTGCTTGTCTTAAAATTATGATCATCTTAATATTTGAATATTAAAATATATCCATGGAAAACACAAGAACACGTTGATTATGGATGCCATATGAAAAATGAACATCTGTTCAAAGTATGTTTAAAAGAAAAATATTCGACAGAATAGAAAAAATCTATCTAGTTCGTTATTTCTACTAAATGTTGGTCTTCATTGAAAACAACATGTTAATTTCGATGATTTTCTTCGATTTTGATATTTAGTCCGATAAAATCTAGATACATGTGGATAAGATGTCACCAGAAACTGGTATGTACTCTCTGTAATCAAACTCATGATGGGGTATACCCCGGTTCGCATTTGTTGCACTAACAAATCTTGAAACAATCTTGTCTCAAATCCAACCAGGGAATTAAACTTTTTATTCGTAGATTTCATTAAATTGTTGTATATTTTTTATATGAACTGTATACATTTATTTACTTCTATTATTTGAAATGTTATGATTTTTACTTTTCAAATAATTCTGTCTGTAATTTAGTACGTCACACACTTTGACTTGTGTTTGATCTTATTCCCTCAGTCTTTGAAGTTACTTTTATTTAGAACATGAAAATATTATAATTGATATTAATAGAAAGTAAGAAAATAGGAATTAACATACTGATATTGGGTAAAGTGTGTGGAGCAGGAAATTCGTCCTCAAATATTCAGGGAAACGTCAACAGGTGGTGCGTGTTTCCGCATTAATAAAATCGAGTTCATTGAAGTACGAAAACGTAATCGAAAACAACGAAAGCGATAGCTACACTAAATAGTTGAAACACTATACTTGGTTCTAATATACATTTTGTGAGAAAACTTTCACGTCAGGAATATTTGATAATATTATATCATATATTATAACAAATAAGAACAACACGACTAAACTGATAATGATGGAGTTCCATATCTTAGAGATGACCACAGATGGTACCAAGTTTTCATCTCAATATATTGCCCTTTCAATGATTTGTGAATAACTTTGTGCATTGATTTGTTTTAAAGTGATATTTATGGAAGAGTCGTAATGAAGATTGAAAATTGCATACAGCGCCAAAAGTCCGTACCGGTAAATATTACATCACCCTCTCTACTTTTTCTCTTGATATTTCTCTTTCTCTGAATATATATATATATATATATATATATATATATATATATATATATATATATATATATATATATATATATATATATATATTATTATTAAGTATCAAAGTGTGTATTATCTACATACGATATCGTTTCGGTGTCTCACCTCATAAGTGCAGGGGTAGTAGTTGCAGGCAGTCGCATGGGATCGATCGCAGTTCGTAGATTATGGCAAGAATAACGAGACAAATGCTCAGGGCCACACGACTACCGGCAATTAGCACATACAGTAATTAAAATAAAGATATCCTTACCCGATGAGGCAAGGCACAGCGTTACTGGTGGCCAGTGTTCAATATATACATATATAGATATATATATACATATGTATGTATATATGTATATATATATACATATGTATATATATATATATATATATATATATACATATTTATGTGCACATGTATATATATATATGTATTTGTATGTATATATACACATATGTATGTGTATATGTATATATATACATATGTATGTGTATATGTATATATATGTATATGTATGTATATATATACACATATGTATGTGTATATG
>OY744548.1:29775492-29805492 GCA_963556195.1 Sepiola atlantica
AATTCGACGGTCCTATATTTATTCTGTTTGTTTCACTAAGTAAGGGAGTGCGATGTGTGTAATGCTTAGATGTGTAGAATGGTTATTCTATTCTTTCTTGAATGTCTAATCGAATTTTCCACCGTATAGTATTTCATATAATTAGTACATAATTCAGTCGGGTAACAACATACGTTCGGATGACAGCATAAACATGGGCAAAAGTACCATCTCGGTCTACTACTCTGTATAGTATAAAGTATATTTTTATCATAATTTGTGGAAAAAAAACACAGTTAATTATAGAGCGGATACGAAACCGTAATGCTTAACTGGAAAAGAAATGTGGTACCATAGGGTAGGAATCTTCATCACATAAAAAAATATTCCCAGCGCGCTTATCTTCTGTTATCTCCGTATTGTCTATGCCAGATCCATTATAGAAGTAGTAGGAGGAGGAGGGGAAGAGGAGGAGGAAGAGGAGGAGGAAGATGAGGTGGAGGAGGAGGAGGGGGACATTTGGGAAATTCCCACTGTTGATAACTTTGTTATAAAAACGGAGAAAATTCGAACGTTATTGTGCTTGGATTATAATGGTATATCTTTAGTAAATTTGACGTAAATATATTTCAAACGAAATTCGTATTTATCTTTGGATAATGATCAATTGATGCATGCTACTATCGTGTTTATCGAACGGTACATACTTTTTCCATATTTTTTCGCTTTCATCGTCTTCATATTCTACGGCTTCAGGTTTTTCTTCTGCTTTTTTATATATTGTCTTATGTTTGTATATAGGTAGCGATTCATTGAAACGTAAATAGGACCGCATAGGTCCCGTAGTATCCGTGATATTTACACGTTGGTAGCAAAACTAATAGAATGGTGTTCTATTCTAAGCAGCCATTGTTATAGTGTTTAGTGTAGAGTTGTCTGCCATTCATTTTCTTTTATAACTACGGTTGTAATAATTATCTTCTCGTCTCTTCGACCATGGTATCATGTGATATCAACAGCTCCTATTCTGAGTTTATATATTTATTAATGTTTTGTTTTTTTAGATTATATATTAAAATATTTACTATATTCATTAAGACCCAGTATTCTCCCTGTAATTGTTTAGGCTGGATGTACCGAAACAATCGTCTGCCAGAAACAAGCGATGTTTACACAAACACGCATCTGTCAAAAAACAAAAACATTAATCATCGAAAATAAAATAATTATTGATTGAGTAAATCCACCGGGTCAGGAGAAACAAATACGGTGGATTGTTAGAAATAAATTAATTGATGATTGAAAATACTTGCACAGATTAGCAGCTGAAATAAATACCTCGTCGCTTAACATACACCTTAGGGGCGTGACTACATTCGCAGCGAAATCCAGAATGGGTATGGTAGTTTTGTTTTACGGCATATCAACCCTTTTTGGGTTATTTAATGTCGAATCTGGTCATTATAGTAAAAGTTTTTATGTTTAAGTTCTTTATGGCTTCAAATGTTTAATCATCGTTTTTGGTTTGGTAGTTTTGTTTTACGGCATATCAACCCTTTTTGGGTTATTTAATGCCGAATCTGGTCATTATAGTAAAAGTTTTTATGCTTCAAGTTCTTTATATCTTCAAATGTTTAATCATCGTTTTTGGTTTGGTAGTTTTGTTTTACGGCATATCAACCCTTTTTGGGTCATTTAATGCCGAATCTGGTCATTATAGTAAAAGATATATGCTTCAAGTTCTAAAAATAACATAAAAAAGGGGGGGGGGAGAAAGGGAGAGGGGCTGTTGTTTTTGTTTTTGGTTTTGTAGAACATAATTAAGTTTTACAAACAAAAAAACAAAAAACGTCAATGTAGGTGAATTTCGTCTCAGGGAGCCACAGGGCAGCCTGATCTGGTATCACCAGCAAATCCACAATGGGCGTTTGCAGGGAGTGCGTAAGTGTCGCAACTTATTATATTGTATCAACCAGAATTTATATTGTCGATCTGATGGCGATTTACGTCCAAAAATATAACCCATCAAGTTGCCGTGCATGCGTCATCCTTGCTCACGAACCCCACTTGTTCACCGCCACCGACAATAAAGCTATATCATATATGTATACACTAGTGTTGTAATTCCTTTCACAATAACAAAAATAAAACAAAGTTTACCGTACGAAAGGCATGAAGTTGTTCGAAAGTAGGTCTTCATTTTTTTTACAATCCAACCTCTTAAGAGAGTGAACACTTTGTTCTTTTCGCCACGTCGTTCTTTCGGTGTCCTGTTCTCTTACGTCACTTGCTTATGCACGTTCACTTAAAGTTGTACTCTTTATTTGTACGCAGAAAATATACACACTCTACATACAATCTTGCTACCTACTGAATTTGAATAAATTATCTTTACGAAATTTAGTTGTTCACAAATATTTCATTCTTTAAGATATACCTCGTGATACATGTATTAAGATATGTGAATATTAACAGATAGATTGGAAAACAGATATAAATAACGATATAGATACTTATATATGCACATAACTTTCATGGATATATACATATATACGAACAAAGATATATGTTAATTAGAAGAGAGACAGATATAGATAATTATATATGCACATAACTTGCATGGATATATACATATATACGAACAAAGATAGATGTTGATACGAAGAGAGACAGATATAGATAATTATATACGCACATAACTTGCATGGCTATATACATATATACGGGCAAAGATAGATGTTGGTTAGAAAAGAGAAAACATTTTTACAATTTTCAAAACAAGTTAAATGTAAAATTGCTTTAAAAAATGTTCATTTGAATTTCTAAAGATTTAAAGAAATTATTATATTTTTTGTTCGCAACATATATTTTGGAATAGTTTTTTTTTGTTGCATTTCCTTATGAAGTGTATTTTTTGTCTCATGTCTTTGGAAATATATGTTTGAAACAAAAGCGGTTGCCAGTTATACGCACGCGCATACTCGCCTGTTATTTTCTTATTTTACATGATTTTGCGCGTTGTGCGTTCTTCGTAATAAATATCGATTTTTGTAGTATTGAAAGAATCCATGACAAGTTGACTTAACCAGGATGCGAAAGATTGATAAGTGAAAAGTTATTGACAGAGTTACCGAGATATTCTTGTATAGAATGCGTGTATTCAAGACTGGTTCAAGGTTACGTTTTCAGGGACAAGTAGTTACTCTTGAACATATAATGTTATCTTATCGGCGTGACCTGACTATCTTGATGCTTTCGTTTTTCTTGCTATACGTTTTTAGATCAAGTGGATCATTCGGACTACTATTTTAAGCTTGTTTTTTTTTTATTTAGTAGTGTCCGATTTTCAGGTGCATCTTTTGAAACTAATGAATATTTATTCCGAACACCGAACCTGTGTTACAATCCCTCATTTCGAACGGGAGGTGTAATGTGTGTCACGATCAAATGCAATATATGTTTGCTATCGAATTAAAACTAACCAAATCATACACCACAATTGAATTATACCACAATTCTCCTGCGTTCGATTACAGCGGCCAAATTATTATATAGGAATATATTCATATATATATATATATATATATATATATATATATATATATATATATATATATATATATATATATATATATATATATATATATATATATATTTATATATATATATATATATGTATAGATATATTTATATATGTATATATATGTATATATATATATATTTATATATTTATATATATATATGTATAGATATATTTATATATATATTTATATATATATATATTTATATATATATGTATTTATATATATATATTTATATATATATATATATATATATGTATATATATATGTATATATATATATTTATATATATATATGTATATATATATATTTATATATATATATAGGTATATATATATATATATATTTATATATATTTATATATATATATATATATTTATATATATATATACTAGACCACCCGTGACCCGTTGAGTCAGTTTGTGATATTAGCTATGAAATTCATGTATGAGCGTGACACTTGTGTCATAAAGAAAATAGTTTTTTTTTACATAACAGAAGCATTTTTATGAAAGTATATTAAAATGAAAAAAGAATATAGATAGATTTCTATGAGTCGTTCTGTTTATTATAATTGTTTTTTTTTTAAATTACAGTTACTGAATTATAAGTGGTTGGTTAGGGCGATTTGAGAAAGGAAGGGAGTACAGCAGGCTTTCTCGCGTACGTAACGAAAACAGAGGGAGTAGGAGTGGTGAAATCTATGAGAGGGAAAGTGGGAGGTGGTTTCGTTCACCGACCGCTAGTATGGCTGATATTAATAATGAGTGTTGTTTTTTTGTTTGTTTGTTTTAGTTTTTTTAAAAGGGAGGAGTTTTGTTTAAACTTCGACAGACTTTACGAAGTCCTCCCGTTGAATGTTTTTAGCCGTGAAGAAAACAAATAAACTATTTGATGAAATTAAATGAAATTGTTTAAACATTTCCAGAATGAAAAATTTCATGCGTTCGTTAATCATAATAGAGAATAACGGAATTGGAATAACAGATTGAAGACGATGCTATTTACGCATGCACAACCGGATGTTGAAAACCGGAAAGCTGAAAGCTGATTGCAAACATACAAGAACAATAGACTTTTAGTATTATATAGATATATATATATATATATTCAAGCAAAAACACTCCGTGTTATTTAATAATGTTTTCCTGAATTAAAATATGCTACCTGAATAAACTATCTCTTCTCTCTCTCCTTCTCTCTCTCTCGCTCTCTCTCTCTCTCTCTCTCTCTCTATATATATATATATATATATATATATATATATATATATATAAATGAAAAAAACGGAAATTTACTTTTTACCTATCTTAATTATATTAACATTAAATCAGCTTACGTTTACTTAATTCTGCAATACAGTATAATATTTCAAAATATTGTATATCTGCAAACACCCACAAATAGTTTCAAGTATTCCTTATTTGTATATTTATTCTGCAATAGTTTCTAATATATTGACATTCTGTAATATAAATTTGTAATTTACTTATTCATATTTTCTTATATATAAGTAAACGTTTTGTCGATAGTAAAACGTCTGATGTGGTCTGGATTGAGAGCAAATACAATACTTAACTTGAGCCAAAAAGGCAATAATTAATATAATAATTTATTATCGTATTATTTTTTAATAGGGGTATATATTGTAGTTTTGTTGTTATCAGACCATCATCCCAGTGTAAAACTTTGTCTTGTACAGTGGTAATCCTCCCAAGTATTACATCCTTCTTTTGGGGAAGGAGTAATATACTCTCTGTCCTTATTCCGTGAGACAATATTCTCCTATGTGGTGAGCGGGGCCGTTGGGTTGTTGTGTAATATATTTCTGTTGTCATGATACCATACACGTAGCAATTACGCCCTCCTTTTTTCTCGGAGAATTCTCCCAATAATTACCTCTTCTATGTTGAAAGGGGCCGTGTAGTATATATTTCTTGGTATGATATCATCCTACACGGCATGATTATCCATTTTATGTGGGAATGTAGTATAAGTTGTTTCATAATGATACCATCATCCGAATCATTTCCAACTTCTTGTTCTAAGGGTGGTAGAATCATCTGATGCTTTACCACCGCCTTTAGAACTAGTGTAGTATGTTTTAATTAATCATGATACATTCCTCACAAATATTATCTCTCTTTTTTGGGGGGGGAGGGGGGGCAATATAGAATATATTCTTTAATCATGATTCTTTCCTTTACGGATTAATTTTTTTATGTTTTGAAGAGGGGAGCGGGATTCTGCACGTGTGCTATTGTCATAATGTTATCAGGCATGAACATTTACTATTTGGTGGTGTAGGCAAGTGTTTGTTAATCATGACACCATACTCTCAGTCACTCTTGGCCTTTTGGCTAAGATCAAAGTGTAGTATCTGTTCCGATGGATACTGCACCCCATAGACTGGTATTGTCTTGTCCTTCGGGGCTTGACTTACGTCGTCAATGGGTCTGTCCTCTGCAGTTCTAGGAGGTCCACCCTCCCAGGATTTGCCCCCCCCTCTCTGGGGAGGAGTAAGTTTTTTGCTTACTGCCTGAGGCGCCCCTACCGGGGAATGCCGACGGGACTGCTCAAGCAATTTTTAATGGCCAGAGCGCTCACCTTCTCGGGCGCTGGCTTTTCAAATCCCACTTTCCGACCTTGTGTCACATACTCCTATTGTGGGTAGGTGTTAAATAACGGGCTTTTGACTAAGATCAAAGTGTAGTATCTGTTCCGATGGATACTGCACGCCTGTCCTGTGCAGTTCTAGGAGGTCCACCCTCCCAGGCTTTGGGGAGGAGTAAGTTTATTGCTTACTTTCTGAGGCGCCCCTACCGGGGAATGCCGACGGGGCTGCCAAGGCAATTTTTAAATGACCAGAGTGCTCACCTCTCGAGCGCTGGCTTTTAAAACCCCACTTTCTCGACCCGATCTTGGATCACATCTTACTTGTGGGAGTAAGATAAAACTGGCCTTGTGCCTAACTCCTGGGGAGGAGTAAATAAAACCTCTCCTTTTGGAGGTCAGTGTAGTATATGTTTTTTCGGCATTATATTATCCTCTCGGCCTAAAAGAAGTATGCCCCCGGATGGAGCATATATTTGTTATTCTCTCTCTCTCTCTGTCTCTGTCTCTGTCTCTGTCTGTCTGTCTCTCTCTCTCTTTCATATATGTTCATTTTACTTTAGTCGAAGTTCTCAGAAATCAAGGATCCTTTCTTGGGGGCTACAATTGATCTCTATACAGTTCGCCTGTTTAGCGTTGTTAGTAAATAAATAAAGAACTTGGTATCTGTTTATCATTTCTTTTCTGTTCAGATAATATTTGATTTTCCTTTTCCAAATCTGCCAGTTTACTGTTATAGTATATATTTCTAGTATTCGCGGACTCCTATCAAATTTAAAGACTATAATTCATCTCGTCTGGTGGAGTATTTAGCAAAGTCCTATTTCTTGAGGTAACATTCCTTTGATAAAGTACACCATTCCCCGTATAAGCCGTCGTATAGTACTGTGGAGGGGATTTTTACTTGGGCTTCGAATACTATGTTATTCTGAATATTTAGTGAGTGTTTACTTGTAGGGTTAAGTATCCTTATGTTAGGCTGTCCTGACAAACCCTTGTACAGAGAGACCGAAGACACTCGAGGATCGTGTCTAGTATATAATCTAAAGTTTCCTTGATGTATATAATAGAAAACAAAAATATATTTCTAAAATGTTGAACAGAACATAATTAAAAGGCTCTATATTCTACAAGATAACAATATTTGAATAATAAATACCCCTTTTCTCGTTTTCCCGATTAATTTTTGAACGTACCTCTTCTACTGATCGGTTATGCTATAAACATGCACAGAGTGGCATTTTGTTATGACGGAGTGTAGGTTGATTCTGTAACCGAGTGTGTGCCTCATGACCGTATGAGATTATCATTCCCTACACTTATGTAAGCGAAAGTTTGAAACGCTGGCGTCTGTAGTTTTCTATGATTTACTGAGAATTAATATTATTATATATATATATATATATGTTTTCATACCTACATAACTGTAATCAATGGACACGTGTTTCTGGCTCACAGCCGTTATCATCGTAATCACGTAAGAAGTGAAACCATCGAAGTAGTGGTGAACAAAAAAAACAACAACGAACGCTTCAATCACCAATAAAAATAATTACATAAAAATACATTAAATATTTAGGTGATAAAAATCGTACATATTTCCAGACAAGGAGTCGTGGTCCGATGGTAAAAGGCTGGGCTATAGAGATCAATTACGAAGGTTCTATCCTTGGCTAAGTTAGCCATGCTAATGACGACGACGAGCTAGCAAAGCGTGTCCATTGATTACTTTTATGTACGTATAAAATAAATGATAAAAGTATATGTATTGACGAAAGATACATCCTATAAAGATAACGCTGACTAATTATGCAATTTTCTGCATCTTAATCATTTTGGAAGTGAAACTATCGAAGTGAGCAAAATAACAACGAACTCTGCAATCACCAATACAAATAATTACATAATATATATATATATATATATATATATATATATATTACTATGTGCATTGCCTAACTATGCTCTTATCAATAATTATCTCACTAGGCATACTGTCTATCTATGCGCATTACCTAAGAATATATGATATGCTATATCCCTCTCTCTTCTCTCACGTTCATCATATAGACACATAATGTACGTATACATCCATATATTTTCCATTTATCTATCTATTTCTGTTTAATTAGATATAGCTGAAAGGATTTATATCTATCAATTTATAATATATGTATAATGCATTTTGCGCTCATTACTCTTGTAATGTACACACGTGTGTATGTTTGTATGCGCGTATATACATGCGTTTGTGTTTAATAATTGCCTCCATTTAAAAAGAAATATTGAATTAATGCTCCCCATCTTCCATTACGCGAAAATGTTCGTGTCTCTTCTTAGGAAATGGAGACGTGTAAAATAGCGAGAAACTGTAAATCAAATTGTCATTTGCAAGGTCAGGCGACATTTTTTTTAGAATGTTTCCTTTTTGCTTTCGCAAAAACGTTTCGCTCGCGGCTAGCGGAATAAATGAGTTAATTTTCACCTTCTAAATTGTCACCCATCTACACAATAATTTTATTCATTTACATATATATATAGTTATATATAGTTATATATAATGTATATATATATATATATATATATATATATAGTTATATATATAGTTATATATACTATATATATAGTTATATATACTATATATATATATAGTTATATATAGTTATATATACTATATATATATAGTTATATATATATGTATATAGTTATATATAGTTATATATATATATATATATAGTTATATATAGTTAGATATATATATATATAGTTATATATAGTTATATATACTATATATATATAGTTATATATAGTTATATATACTATATATATATATATAGTTATATATAGTTATATATATATATAGTTATATATAGTTATATATACTATATATATAGTTATATATAGTTATATATACTATATAAAGTTATATATAGTTATATATACTATATATATATATATAGTTACATATAGTTATATATAGTACATATATATATATATATAGTTATATATAGTTATATATATACTATATATATAATTATATATAGTTATATATACAATATATATAGTTATATATAGTACATATATATAATACATAGTTATATATAGTTATATATACTATATATAGTTATTTATATATATATTATATATAGTTATATACACTATACATATAAATATATATATACATTATATATAGTTTTATATAATATATATATATATATAATTATATATATATATATTATATATAGGTATATATACTAAATATATAGTTATATATATATAGATATATATATATAGTTATATATAATATATATATAGTTATATATATCATATATAGTTATATATACTATATATATAGTTATATATATATATAGTTATATATATTATATATAGTTATATATACTATATATATAGTTATATATAAATAGATAGATATATATAGTTATATATAATATATATATAGTTATATATATTATATATATACTATATATATAGTTATATATATTATATATATACTATATATATAGTTATATATATATATATATATAGATATATATATAGTTATATATATATATATATATGGTTATATATATATATGTATATATATATACACTTATGTATATACCATATATATATTTATATATATCATTATTTATATAATATATACAGATACATATAGTTATATATACTATATATATATATATATATGTATATATATAGGTGTATATACATAGTTATATATATAGATGCATATATATATATATATATATATATATGGATATATATATTGAGTTATTTTAAATGTTAGCTGAACATATACTTTTAGATAATTTAACCTATAGTGAAAAGGTTTATGCTTAATATAACGAGATAGAACAATTATGAAGATACATGAAGATAAAAATGTGCAGATTACAAATCTATTTCATCTTAAATTGTTCAATGCAAAGTGATAAATTTGATAAATACATTTTTATTTGTACTTCTGTTCAAAGATTAAGATATAATAATCAGAGGAATAACATACATTGATAAGTTCGAAGGGGAGTAGCAAAAATTCAATATTTGAAAAATGTTTAAAACAATATAAAGTTATCGAAAGTAAGAGTGTGTGTATAAAAAGTTATCAAAATATAGAGTATGTCCAGTTGGTGAATGTCCGTTGCGAAAATGACCGGAAACGAAAGATTTTAAGATGGAAAATGTATTAAATACTTTCTGAACAGCTGATAAACGATGATAATTTAGCATTTTTAAAGCGGCTTGACGTCAAGGTATTCTACTCCTATTAGGAAAGGAATGATGCATTATAAAGCAAGTGATGTCATGCTGTGTTAGTTCTACTATTGCAGTGCTCTACCTTTTTAGAAGGACCGACAACTATAAATATTTTTTATTGTTTATTATCTATGTACGTATACGTTTCGTCCATAGCATAGAGATATGACTATTCACTACCGGCCATGCGATTCGAAACCCTGGATTACAAGTTTTTTTTCAACTCAAATCCAACGTCTTAACAGGTGATAACCAATGATAATTTAACACTTTTTAAAGCGGCTTGACGTCCAGGCATTCTACTTCTATTAGGGATGGAATGTTGCATTATAAAGCAAGTGACGTAATGCTGTGTTAGTACTACCATTACAATGCGCTACTTTTTTATGAGGAGCGACAATATATATATATATATATATATATATATATATATATATATATATATATATATATATATATATATATATATATATATGCGTACACGTACATTTCGCGCATAAATAGAATACTGAAATCATATGCCCTCAATAGGGTTAAGATGAACATTCATATACACTAAATATACAAAAGCAAGGAAATTCCCAAATGTTTACACTTTTATTGTCATTAAGGGTATGACAACATATCAACCAAACCATTTCCTTATCACATCACTACAGTATAAATCTGTATGCATGAGTGGATGAAGTGTGTGAGGTGCGCTGAAGAAGAATCCGTACCAGTAAAATACATAGCCTTGTTGTGCTCGTATACCCTTAATGACAATAAAAGTGTAAACATTTGGGAATTTCCTTGCTTTTGTACATTTAGTGTATATGAATTTTCATCTTAACCCTATTAAGGGCATATGATTTCAGTTTACTGGCATTTTTCATGGAATTATAAATGTATTTCAAATATACGAAAAAATGTCTTGAGTTGCTTGATTGAACCATTAACCATTTACGTCGAAATTAAATATAGTTCTGCTCAGGTGCAACCTCCCAGACTTAGCCTACTACTTCGGGAGGAGAATGAGTGTTGTTTAATCCCCCGTCGCCTTAAGCATGTCTACTGTTAAATGTTGGTGGGAACGTTTTCGGCCATAATTTAACTCGCCAGAGTGCCCTTTGAGAAAGCTAACATTCTCTATGCTTAAACACCTTGTGCCTAATTGTGCTTACGTGGGAAGCAAGCAAATTCCGACACTTTGAAGATTACAGTGTAAATATTAAATTCCTATATTTATGAACGACAGCAAAATCCAATATACATGAATGTTACATTCACGCTAGTTAAAAAAAATAATTAAATTTAATAGTTTATTTAATTCCTTGAAATCGATAAGAGTAGTATATAAAAAATATAAAATTTGAATTCCCTTCATGTGAGATATTTAAAATTCCTTAATAAACATGTATTCGTTTTTATTTTTCGGAACCTTTATAAGAGTCAGATACGTTCAAAGATTGAATATTGGTGTTGCATCTTAGGTCAGACTGCTCTGTGAAATGTTACATTCCTTTGCCAGAGTGGGGGAAGATCCAGATAATTCCCTAGATGAGACGTTGCTAGCCTTTCCTTGATCTATCATTATTTTCATGAAAAATAGATCGAATCTTATCTGATCTATGGTCCCTCCCCTGTAAAACCTCCACAGCAACAACCTAAAACAAAACGGAATTTCCATGAACAAGCTTTTCTTGCAAGGAATCCCCATCCGTGCAACACTTTACTATGGCACTACTTCTCTGCACATAATAATATTGGTATCTTCAAATCCAATGTCAACGAGCCGCGCTCTAATTATTCGTATTAAGAACCTTTGATACATATTTTTCAATTCTTTCGTGGTCGTGTTTCTCTCTTAGATTACAATCTCACGAACTCTCATCGTCAAGTGGATTGTTTCCTTTATAAATGGTGACTCATTAGTACAACACTTTATTTTAAACTGTTGCTAATTAACAGAAATTAAAAAGCCCATTAAAGTCTCTTTGGTAATCTAAAATAATAAGTTAACTCGATTGAAGACGATTAAAGTTTCTTTAGAAAATCTTCAATTTTTTACCTGATTCGATCGACTACTTTCATACATTTATCAGTCGTCCCAGTGTGGGTCCGCAATCAGAAGTTACTCAGGTAAAGAACGCCTTATTCTTAACACATGTATATTTTTTAACGTTATAAACATAGAGAATAGAAACATAGAGAATAGAAAAGCCAGCATACAAGATGGGTATTACTCGTTGGTTCCATAACAATGACCTGCGCAGCCGTTCGGCGTTCATCAATTGAGATGCCTCGGCCGATTGGCAATAAACGAACATCATTCCAAAGAGAGAATGCACATCTTGCGAGGATGTACATCCTTCTTTTGAATAGGGCCATACCCCATCGGGCCACGGCCAGCTTATGAGACATCCGTCGGATTGATTGTCGAAGACGTATCCCTGACTTGTATAAATATGCACCTTTAGATGCGCGAAATACTTTAGCTTTTTATTTTTATAAATATCGCGTTTTTCTTCTGGGCAATTAAAATGTTATGAACTGTGTCAGACATGTTTCATGACTGTTAATAGTAGATCTCGCACACACACACACATACACGCACGCACATATGCACGCACACACACATATACACGAAGGGTAATCGGGCGAAGAGGAAATATCCAGATATCATGAACTTTCTTTTCAAAATTTTGTATTTATTTTTTAAGGTGGCATTTCCTTAAAATTCCTTTCTCACCAAAGAAATGCTAATTTATCTCGTGCTTAAATGTTAGCTTTTTGACAAACGAATAATTTATGGGATTCAAAAAAATAACAGGCGTTTCCCGGCGACTCGGCGATTGACAAACAAACTTAGGCAATAAAAGATAGTAAATAATGTCGGCGACTTTGTTAAATAAACGAATTGGGTCTGGCGTTTTTGTCAATATAAGATAGTCACTGTGAAACCTAATACTATTTCCGTTGCGAAGCATTAAACAAAAGCAATAACTTAGTGCGTGTTTCTGTACATTTGACAACATATACATTTTGATTAACTAGTAGGTCAGCAGATATCAAGGCCAACATCTACTCGTGGATATCGGTTTATAAGATGAAATGGTGTTCAATGGAGACATGAAGAACCTTACCAGCATAGATAATGATCGGTGAATTGGGCCAAGTTCTATTATTGTGAAGACGGTTCATGACATGAATATGTATGAATTGGATTTGAAGCGTGTTACACAGACGTGTCAATGTGTCGGTTGAGAAGTGAATAATATTTTGACAGGATCAACATTAATGGAAAGAAGAAAAAATGATTACTTGTGATGAGAAATATCTGTTGACATTCCATTGATCATGTTGTAATCTACAGGGAAGAAGTCCCGTTGTAATGTGTTGCACAAATGGGAATACCGTGCGAAGAAACTCCGTCTGTCAAAGTCCGACTTGCCAGTAAGCACACGGCGGAATAAAGAAACGCTGTTTAATTGTGGTAGAAATACGAGATATTACTGTAAATGTCTGACAAGGAGTAACCAATCATTGGACTGGTGATACCAGATCAGGCTGCCCTGTGGCTCCCTCAGACGAAATTCACCTACATTGACGTTTTTTTTTTTTTTTTTTTTTTGTAAAACTTAATTATGTTCTACAAAACCAAAAACAAAAACAACAGCCCCTCTCCCTTTCTCCCTCCCCTTTTTTATTTTATTTTTAGAACTTGAAGCATAAATCTTTTACTATAATGACCAGATTCGGCATTGAGTGGCCCAAGGGGGGTTGATGTGCCGTAAAACAAAACTACCAAACCAAAAACGATGATTAAACATTTGAAGATATAAAGAACTTGAAGCATAAAAACTTTTACTATAATGACCAGATTCGGCATTAAATAATCCAAAAAGGGTTGATATGCCGTAAAACAAAACTACCAAACCAAATTACCAATCATTGGAGTTCAGTCGAGCACTCTTTATAGAAATAACGTTAGAACAACTATTATAGTTGGTTGGTGCATTTTCGTTAGTATAGGTAAATTCAGTACACACATCATCAAATATATATTTTACTAACAGGGTCCATAGACATTGTAGGATTAATCTATTTAGCATTAAACAGTTATGGTGTATTTGGAGGTTGCCTCTTCTTATGCACAAAACGACTAGTAATTGGTTGACTAAAAAAAAAAGTAGGAAAACTATACTATACCAAGTCGGCATTTTTATGATGAAAATATCCGAGTTCGAATCCCACCTGTCGAAAGGATATTTTAACTTGATACGTATTTTATAAATTGAAAAAAATAACATAACATGATAACAAAAAAGCATTACATACATATTTCTTAACTAAGTGACGTGTTATTCAGATAATCTCCAAAAGTACAAATTAAATATATTCCGCATTAGTTCAAATTATTATTTTTTAAACATGATTTATGATGTTATTTATGCAATATAAACGATACGTAAATATATCTATCGTAGTTACTTACTCTTTCGTGGAAATACGAAGTAATTTATTTTTTCCACGAAATTTATTAAATATTCGTATTTGTATTATCTATAATGCATTAGAAATTAGGGAAAGATATACATCGACATGCCCAGATACTGTACCAGCACCACTCAAAGAGCGGATATAAACATTTATTTTATTTTTATGTACGTACATATTTTATTAGTTGCTTGACGAAGTATTACCCAACTTATATAGTTAGTTTTGTTTTAACTTAGTTTCTCGTTCTCGTGATATCTACACATCAAAAACCGAGGGTGGATTTATCGCCTGTCACCTTCGCAAGAACAAATCATGAACATCATTAAGATTATATCCCGAAAAACAGATAGAGTTGAACTACAGTTGTCAGATTCATTGCTTCCAGCAGATTTTCTTGACGGTGCCTTATTATCTAAATGTGTAAGTAATGTTGACACCTCGTAAGTAGGTTGCTCAATATGTTGTGATGTCGCTCTGTAGTAATTGTAATGGTGAATGTGGCAGTAGTAGCCCTCGTAGTCATCGTAATCGTGGAATGCTGTTAGCCTCTGTATATTTCTTTCTTGTTGTTGTAGTCAATTGTACAACTGTCGTCTTCGATTAAGCAGCCGCCGTCTTTTTTAATAGCATCGGTGTTAAAAGTTTTAATAATGACAGCATAAAACCATTTGCGGTTTACCTGTTTATTTTATTATTATTTTGTTACAATGTGCAGTATACAAAGTAGCCAATACACACCCACTCGGATTCGTTCAGATACACTATTATCAGTGTATCTGCTACGTGGCTCTGAAGACGTCCTGGCTCTGACACAACATCCTTAACACGTCAGCTTTAATTCCTACTCTTAGATTTCTAGTAGGATTTGTCCATTTTTCGACATAATCAAATTTCATGAAAATCATCTAACTTTTCACATTATTTCACTACACACACATTTAACTATTTCTACTATAGAGACGGTACTATTTATTATAGCAGAATTACATTTATGAACGTATGTTTGATTTTGGAACATCCATTTTAAAATTAGTAAATTAAAATGTTTTGAAAGTCAGTGATACCATAAATAAATACATTAGTTTACATGTTTTATTTTAAGCGAACGGACTATCTTATTTTTGAAAATGGGTGTAGAAGATAACAAGCTACCTAAAACTATGTTATACACATTTTAGTGAGAGTGCAGTAAGTAGATAATGCAGGTCAATGATATAAAAAAGTATATTCGTCTAATGTGCTTATTGAATCAAGTATATTAGTCTAATATCCCCATTCACCTACGTATATTTATCTTATGCTCCTATTCAATTAAGTATATTCGACTAATGTGCTTATTGAATAAAGCCTATTAGTCTAATATCCCCATGCACCCACGTATCTTTATCTTATGCTCCTATTCAATTAAGTATATTCGACTAATGTGCTTATTGAATAAAGCCTATTTGTCTAATATCCCCATTCACCCACGTATATTTATCTAATGCTCCTATTCAATTAACTATATTCGACTAATGTGCTTATTGAATAAAGCCTATTAGTCTAATATCCCCATTCACCCACGTATATTTATCTTATGCTCCTATTCAATTAACTATATTTGTCTAATGTTTTCATTCAAGCTGATAATGCTATTTCAAACTTAAGCGTCACATACAAAAATGAATAACTTTTATAAAGATGATTGAACGCAGCCAATGTGCAATTAAAACTAAAGTAGGAGGGAATAGCTTTCTTTGGATAGGAGCAATAAACTTGACAGACAGACAAAAACATGCTGGAAATTCAAGTTTGAAGAATTTTTACTGAATGTCCCTAATAGAAAACATCAGGTCCCATTACGATCTGGAATATATATATATATATATATATATATATATATATATATATATATATATATATATATATATATAAATATATATATGTCAGGTTCATATTATCATCCGATAACTATGTTTTATTTTATTTTATTATTTTTATTTTTTCACATTTCCCATCAAAAATATTTGTATGTCAATACCGTCTCTGCAACATTACAAAATTCACAAATAGTAAAAAGTTATTAGATTAAAGTGTCTTTAAAAAAACGTACACCATACAGTGGTTCATTTTTGGGTGAAACCAAATAAAAAACAAAGAAAAAAGCAAACTTACACGTGGGGGAACCCACTAATACGCTATTTTGAATGTTTTTCGTTCAGAGCTAGTATATCTTAAAGTTGTGTGGGCATTTTTATATTTTAATTCAGCAATACACACACACACACACCCACATATATATATATATATATATATATATATATATATATATATATATATATATATATATATATACATATATATATATATATCTTTGAGTTCTTACAACCATTTAATTCAGTGAACCTTTTTATCTTCTATTAAATTGTGTTCATAGATTTTTATCCGCCGTTGACGTCACCGTGTGATAGTGTTAATGTACACAACTATAGATTTTCAATTCAATTCATTTTTATACGTTATTTTGTTCGTTTTTCTTTCAATTCTGCGGCTTAGAAAGCTGATCTTTATTGTTTTGTGTTGATAAAAAGCACACACGATGGACAATAGCCTCTAAAAAAATCTTTGAAAGCCTCGTCTTTCAGATAATAAAAATACACACACAGAAAGTCTTTTGTTAAACGTCTTTGGTCTGGACATGTTTTAATCAATCCCGGCTGTTTTTCGGTCGGACATCTATAAATGCCCCCAACACTACACGTATATAAACGCTTCCCCCCCTCAACTCTACACATATATAAACGCGACTTTAACTCAACACATTCACCTGCCGAACAACACTATACAATTTGCTTTGTTTGTCTAGCTGGCTTTAAAGTTATAATCAAGAGGAAAAGCTTATGTTTATTACTAATGACTCTCTGCGTACTAAAGCTCTGGGTCCACTCGATGAAGAAAGATTTAAGAGATTATTAGTTGATCGATTTACGCCACCATGAGAGGATTGGAAACACTAGGTGGAATAGACAGAAAATTAGAGAAATGTATTTTTTCTGAAGAGCAGCTCAATAAGTATTTGGGTGCCTGTATAATATAAAGACGAACAAAAGTTTGTTCTGTCTTTTAGTGTTGGAGAGATAAATAAGAGGCAGATAACTCTTCACAACAGCTCTAGCTTTCGACCAATATTTTTCTAACCCTAACCCTAACCCTAAAACCTTACCCTAACCTTAACTCTAATCCTAACCCTTTTATGTCTAATCGGCGTTCTCCTTGCACAGTAGCCACATGTGCAACGCTAATTAAAGCCATCAATTTTTATTACTGGAAAATCTTGCTTAAAATTCGTGGTAAGAGTTAACTGCCCCTTATTTACCTCTCAAACACTAAAAGACAAAATAAAACTTTTTTCGGCTTTTTATTATACAAACACCAGTATTTGTTTAGATTAGACTTGAAGACACCCACGTTGTAATACGTTCGGAAGCAGCTTCGTGGTATTTTCCTCTATAAATTTGGCGTTCTATAAATAAAAAAGGTGAATATAATTCCCGTTTTGGTGTTGGTACAGTTCGAGAGAGAGAGAGAGAGAGAAGGAGAGAGAGAAGGAAAGAGGGAGAGAGAGAACGGAAAATTATTTGCTGTGGTTGTAGCTTCGAGAGTTTTTGCCATGAATGTTTTACAGGACGGACCAAGTATTGGAGCTCATTCGAACACCTATCATGAACATACAGATTCAATTGAGAGAGTGGTTAATAACATCTCTTCTGTTTAGAAGAGGCTGTAGAGAAGAATAAAAACGTTGTGAAAGTAGCACCCTAGATGAAAACAGTAGTCCGAAAAATCTGAATAATATATGAGTATACATGTTTCAAAATAGGATGTTAATGATTAGTTTTCTAATATACGAATACATCTATAAATAAACACATAGATAAACATTCCAATAGAGACGAAACTTAGACATTTCTTTGGAAGGTATCTAAAGGCGATCTTTCACTAGATTGCTAAGGCGGTTTTGTACAGTGTCAATACAAGTTAAAGTGCTCCGAGCGGCGCCGACCCACACATGAAAGCAGTACTCCATCTTAAGAGGTGTCTAACGTTCGTCTCCATCGAATGGTTTCTCTATGTTTATATATATATATATTTATATTTACATTTGTATACTACAAAACTAACTATCAAAATATTATTTTCCAAGAGTTATACTCATATATTATTAGGATTGTTCGGACTATTGTTCTCATCTTGGGTGTTACTTTCACAACCTTTCGGCCGATGTAAACTCCTACCTTCTTCAGGTGCATATTGACAATGACTCTTATTTGTGAATGTCGGAAAGAATGGGATTTTTTTCAACAAACCAATGTCGTTAGTATTCAAAATGGGTGATGCCTTTATGAAACGGAAAGCGCGTCGAATTGTTTCCATTCATGTATTCATTCGAGTCCGTACCAATTTGATAAAATGTTTCTAATTTTTTAGATAAGTATTGATAGTATGTGTTATTTGGATCGTTCGGATCATTCACCAATAAGATTCATTGTCAATATACATCCGAAGAAGATCGGAACTTACATCACCCGAACTGTTGTTAAAATAACACCCAAGATAAGGACAGAAGTCCAAACAATATAAATCATACATATTATCAATCCTCATCTCAAAAATTAAACAACATTCTATTTATACTCATATCAGATAACATTTAATTAATTACAGTGTCAAACCGTACGTTATTCTTAGAAAAAAACATATTACCAACGGTTACAAATGGCGTCTCTATTAAAACATTAAAATTAAGTTAAATACTGTATCCATAACAAGGTATTCGCAAAGGGAAATACTCTCTTGGCACAATTATGAATTTTTATTCAAGTAAGAGATTTATCACAAGATATTTGATCTATATAAACAAATTAACGTGCGTGTGTCCGGCTCGCTTCTATAATCACTTATGCAAATTTAATTGTAGACGTGGAGGCTTAATATTAATAATAATTGATACTACTGTAAAGGGAAGCCAAGAATAATAACATATACAGATTAAAATTCATGAGCAAAGTAGTGGAGGCTTAATCTTAACGTTCATTCAAATTTTAAAAAAAAACGAAGAAAAAAGAAAACTGGGAAAGAGTAACTGAGGTAATTAAATATTAGGAATGCCAAAATTGTTTTACTGAATCAAAACGCAAACAAACCAAAAAAATAGTTTAATCACGCTATAAAAAGTTGCACGAACTAACTAAACAATAATATATTATCTATTAAAAGGGAGGTGACGGTGGGTATCTCGATAACGACACGGACTGACGACCTGGTATGCTAAGTTCGAATCCAGTCGATTCCATAATACCACTTTCATTTAGGGATGTTGGCAACGTCTGCGTGGATCCTCCTGCAAGAATGCTGACAACAGAATGAAGCTGGCCAAAAACGTTGTACCATTCTGATTAATATTAAAACCGAGAGGTAGAAAGATCGAGAAATAAACAGATAGAAAGAGGTAGAAATACAAGTAGGGAGAACGATTGGTGGTAGATAGAAAAGTAGTGAGAAAGGGTGGTGATAGGGGGAGCAGAAGGTTAAAACGAAAGTAATTAGACTCATTTTTTTTAAAGTCTGATATGTTGTTTTTAATACCGTGTAACCATGCTGTTATATTAATAAGTAACATCATCATTATTTTCTATGAAATAATTTCTTACTTTCAAATATTTTAATATATACACAGTGCGTAAGGTATTTCAAAACACATTTATTTTTACTTTCGCAAAAATATTATTTAACATCACATTCATTATATTTCAAAATAATCAATGTGCAGCCCTTGAAGTTACGAAGAAAAACACAGTTAGTGTTACTCTAAAAGCCTGAATACAGAAATTTAGAAAGATACTCATGTTAACAAATCGCTTGATCTTTCGTCTAAGAAGTTCGCAAAGCGTTGCAGCCTGGAGATATAAAGCGGTCTCAAAACATAAGAGATATTCTAAGCATACAGATAGAAGTATAACATATGCATCCCATCGACAACTACAGCAGACTGTTAATCGTAATACTAGAAGCTATATGAGACCAATTGCAAATACGCAATGAAACAATTTAAAATACTGTCAAGCAAAACATCAGATACAAGTCTTTTCTAATTAGTAAAAGTAAATTTACATCAGAATGCATTACATGTAATAGAATTACAAAACGCAGAAATATGTGCATAACATTTCCATAATCGTATGAACCCTAGCTACAATATCAAACCCCATTTTCACTACTACGTATAGAGCGAAGTTGAAAAAAAGTTTATGACACTAAATAATTCCTTAACGTCTGCATATATATATAGACATTCCCAATATGAACAGGGATAACTTGATCGTTGTATGTAGGGGATGCATACTGTATATATAAACTATTATACAAGCTGAGGAAATTTTAATTTAAAAAATTACAAAATAATTTATGTATTATTAAAAACATATTCAAGTAAAAAGATTATCTGGTGTTATGTATGTATACATCTATCCTCAAATACGACACCGTGTATATAAATAATTCCTTAAATATGTCTAACCTTCTGATAACAAGATTCACACAAACAGACACACACACACACATATATATATATATATACATATGTATATATATATATATACACACACGTGCGTGTATATATGTATATATATATGTGTGTATGTGTATATATATATACATATATATGTGTATATATACACATATATATATATATGTATATATATACACATATATATATGTATATATATATATATATATATGTGGGTGTATATATATATATGTGTGTATATATATACATATATATATATGTGTATATATATACATATATATGTGTATATGTATATATATACATATATATATATATATATATGAGTATATATATATGTATATATATATATGGATGTATATATATATATATATATATATATATATATATATATATATATATATATATATATATATATATATATATATATATATATATGGATGTGTGACTGTGTGCGTGCCAGTGTGTTTCAGTAAGTGTATATTATAGATAGATGTCATAGTGTAATATTCTGCTGATCTGAATCAGACTGCGTGGAGTATAAAGTAGATTATTGACCAGAGAATCATGATGCAACAATCGTTTTTTCACACCGTTCCCACGAACGAGTCAAAAACGAAAAGATCAAACGACCTCAGATAAGTTGAATCCATTGTTTCATTTTGTCGGGTTTTCCTAGTTTACTCATTCTATCTATCATTCACGACTCCCTATCTTTGTCACCCTCTTCGCGCATGACTTGCCTGGCTATTACGATATTAAATCGGTATTAGGAAATACCTTTATTTTATATCCGTTCAAGAAGATACTGAATGCATTTTAATGCGATCGTTGTGGTGTTAGTCTTCATTGTTTGATAAACGACATAAACATGATCTGCCAGTTTTCTCTTATTGTTGGGGAGTGTCTTCAACGAAGCAACACTTCCTAACCGGTTTAGGTTACTTTATGTATTGAGCGGATTGATTCAGCAAAGCTTTGCTTGCCTTCATATACACCAGGCACGTAGCCAGGCTTCCAACGTAGGGGGGGGCAAGGAATTTTTAGGAGGGCCAAAAGTAATATTGATATTCTAATATGAGTGACGTTTTGGTTCAGTGTGTGTCTATTGATATATAAATATAAATAAGTAGTAAAAAAATGCAATTTCTTTTATATAATCTAAATATATTGTTGTGTATTTCGGTAGGTACATGTAAATAACAACATAAGCATAGTAAAGCACATAAAGCATAGTAAACACAGTAATGATAACATAATGTTCGTAAAATAAGGTAGCTACCTGCTTGCTCTACAGAATTCTATTATAATCTCCTATTTTTACAGTTATTGAAATGCGCAAGGATGCGCTCTCTGTCAATGTTTCTCAGCAATTTTTTAAAAAGGATATGAGGCAGAGTGAGGTCAGTCTCTCTGTTAACATCAAAGATCGCATTCTTGTTTTGATGCGCTTCACTGAAGAGAATAGTCTTTCAACGGTTACTGAGGTCTGTGGGATGGTAAGGAGCAATTGCAATACTCTATGCATCGATGGAAAATATCCCTGTCACAGTGTTCGAATAATTCTGAAAGTCCAAGATCTTCGGTAGGGAGACGTCGCTGAATGTAGTTCTTGAATATTTCCATCTCACTCTCTTTTACCAAAACACCAGACAGTGGGCTTAGCTTTTTCAGTGTCACACTTTCCATGAATGATTCTGATGACGGGTTACACACTGCAGAAGCTTTCATCACTGCACATTGAGCATTTTCAAATCGAGCACGGAGTTCTCCTCTAATGTGCCCCAGCAGCTGTCAGAGTACCAAATCAAAATCTTCCACTGTACCCACACAGTTATGGCCAACGGAACCAGTCACTAACGCGCCATCTGATTTTCCGGATAACTTTCGTGCCCTTTCAGATGGCCGAGTATCAATATCCGTGATATCGTACTTTGTGGCAAGCTCCAATGCATACTTCACCACCTTTTGTGTATCAAATTATTCTACGTGCTCAAGTAGTGTTTCGACCAAGCTAATAGCTGTCTCCGCATTTGTTTGTTTCTTTTGCAGACTATTGGTCACAACACATGTATAGTCATATAATCTTCCAAAAAAGATTAGGAGAACTAAGAACTTATTTGTCTGAATTGCCTTCAGTAGAGCAATAGCAGAAAGTTTTGTTTCAGCAGCAGGATCATTTTGAAAGGATGTCAGGGTGTCCGAAAATTACATCAAAACGGCGCAAGAACTTTTCAACCTCTAAGGATCTGGAAGACAACCTGGTTGTAGATGAATGGGTCAGTTCCAATTGCTTGTCTTTCGGATACATCATCTTCTGGATTTCCAGGTATCGGGAATGACGTTTTGTACCTGTCATGAAAGTGTCTCAAAGAATGTCTTAATGGCAGGATCAATCTCAGTGACAGATGCGAGAACTAAATTCAGCCTGTGAGATGCACAGTGCACATACTGGGCATTTGTATAGCCAGCCCTTTTTATCAGAGCTTGGGCACCACCACGCTCACCTGACATCATGCTTGCACCATCGTATCTTTGACCAACACTTATCTCCTTCTCCAAGTTCATAGACCACAGCATACCTTGCAGCTGTTCTGAAATACTGGCAGCAAATAAGTCATACAGCTCCATGAAACCAATGGCCCGTTCATGGATTTTCCTCCGTGCAGAAACCTAAATGAAACACTAAGTAATTCTTTGTTAGAGATGTCCTTAACCTCATCAGCTAAAACCGCATAATATCCAGCTTCCTGAACCTGGTCCCTGATTTCCTCTAACATAACCTTCTGTGCTGAAAAGAGTAAATAATTTTGAATCTCTGGGCTTAACATTTGTGCATTTCTCGGACGTTTCTCCAAGCGTTCTTGAATAGTTGGGTCATACTTAGATAAAAGTGAGAGTAACTCCAAAAGGTTTCCTCTGTTTAGTGATTCTTTGCTTTCGTCATCACCTCCCAATGCTATCTCATTCTCTGCACAGAATAATACTATGCCCAGTACTGCCAGGAGATGCTGTTTGTCCTCACCGATTAATTCCTTGTCTCGGTAGCATGGATCCAGGAGTTGATCGACTCTCCCTACTTTCTGAACATTTTTTAAGGTGATCCGAACCTTGTCCGCTTCTTTGTGGACATCAGTGTCATCATGTGCTTTCAATTTTTGTCCAATTTTCCTCCAGTCACGAAAGCCAAACTCTGTCCAGACTCTACTTTCTTCCCGTCGTAAATGTCCAACATTCCTGTATGTATGACAAAAGATACCATTCTTCTGGATGCTTTACTCGATCCATTCAAATTTGGCGTACCACTGACTTGAAAAACGACGTCCCTCACTGAGACTTCCACCAGTAGCCTGATTCTTTGGGAACTCGATTCTTGGCTGAACCGGTGGCTCTTCCTTTTCAGATAAATCAGAAACTGTTGATAGATCTGATGAAAGAGGGACCGACTGTTGATGTAATGAAGTAGGTTCTGATGAAAGAATTGAAGAACTGTTGTTTTTTTTATTAATTTTTTTACGTTCATGTCCGTGTTTGAATTATTTTGATAGCCTTTTGTCCCGTGAGCTTTTGTCCAGTCGCGATCACCATTTTATTTTTAGAACATTAACATTTTTATTGACATGTAAAACTACTGCAGATTTGCATATATAATGTATGGAAGGTATCTTGAGAAATAATCTCATCATGACTAAAGAGAACATGTATACGTAAAATAGTTTTACTGAAATCTAAAATTGAGTGTGTGTATGTGGGAAACGAAATCGCCAGATTTTAAAGAAAAAAATCGCTAGCCGCTAAATCCAAATTTTACTAACCAGATTCAAATCAAAATCGCCAGATCTAGCGGGTAACCCGCTAAATTGGCAACACTGGTAGAATAGTAACTTGTCTTGCCCTTGCTAACATTTATTTGTTGCACATTTGTTTGTTCACCCTTTTTTCGTTCTTCCGTCTTGTTGATTATAGTAAAACATTCCTCAATGTTTACTATATATTTTGTTTATTAAATTGTTAGGTGAACGTACAGAATAGTTAACAAAGCACTCCCTCTCTCCATGTTAAGAATGGCTTTCTAAATAATGTTATTATTTCAACCCGGTTCGTAATTAAATTACGAGATTAAATCCATCATAATGCATTTAAGTTACTTTGTAAACAAGTCATCCATTTTAATATTTTGTTAATAATTGAAAAATATATTAATTATTTCGTGTATGTTCGAAATTTGAAAGGCATTTGGAAGTCATTTGAACTGGCTTTGAAATGCTTAGAAAATCATGCATTTTAAAAAGAAAAAAATGTTTTTCTTGTCATGAAATTAATTTATTAGTTATTTTTTTGTAAATCTAATTCAGTTTTTTTATCTCTGGTGGCCATCTTGCCTAAAAGTAAGTTTATTTATTACTTTTTAAATTTGTTTACTTATTTCAAATTAATCGTTGAAAGGTCGGAAAATAATCAGAAAAATACAGCCGATTTATTGTCCGCCATTTTGGCTATGAAACGATGAATTAACCACTTCATCTTACAGTGATTTACCAATTTTGAAGTAAAAAAAAACGACTCGACGAGCAGCCGATTTTGAACACATCCTCCTTTCTCGCCGAGATTAAAACACTGAATTACAATTACAAAATATAAATTAGAAATGTATTTCATGACAAGGAAAACAAATTTCCTTTGAAAGTTCGAACAGACACTAAGTAATTGATATTTTTTTCAATTATTAACAAACTATTAAAATTACTGACTTGTTTACAAAGAAACCTAAATGCATTATGGTGGATTTAATCTCGTAATTAAATTACAGACCGGGTTGAAATAATAACATTATTTAGAAACCTATTCTTAACATAGGGAAAGCGTTAGGGGCTTTGTAAACTATTCTGTACTTTTACCTAACAATGTAATAAACACAGGATATCGTAAAAATTGAATTTAACTTGAAAATCTTATCTAAAAAATAGCCCGGTCCGTAAACTGCACAAGAACCAAAAAGATAACACAATAAGTGTTCTTTATTGGTAGGGCGTAGCCCCGTATTTACAACTACATCCCCCGCAAGTACGGTTCTAAAATCTTTTTTCAATCGATATATCTTCCATAATTAATTACCGACTTTTCCCACTTTGCCAAAATTGCCAAATTTTCCTTTGTCGAATTTTCCGTTGCCGAATTTTCATTTGCCGAATATTCAGGGCACCCCTTTTTTCTTTCAATTTACAAGTGGAGTTAACAAAAAAGAAAAGAAATATATGCACTTACATTTATGTTGGTCAAAATTTCCCCTAGTCTTTCTAAGAGTATTTGTCTCTAAGAAAAATAAAATGTAACTAAACTGTTTCAATAACCAATAATCTTTTTTATTATTATACTTTTATTCTATCTCCCTATCCACTCTTTATTTAATTTGACATTTCTTTTCACTATTAGTTCACACAGACATGAAAAATCAAAATCAAAGAAATAAAGGATGCCAAAGTCCTTGACTTCCACTTATCACATATGTGTGAAAAATCATTGGATTCACTAATTCAGTTAATCTCACCCTACATCACAAGTCTTTTTCTTGCTCGAATTTCTGTCAACTTCATCTAGGGTGAAATCTGGAATGTTTTTCTATGTTAATTTCAAAAATGTTGAATGTAATATTCACATTTTTTTTAAATTAACAGTTGCAGCTGACAACAAAAAGAAAACACGTATTTGAGATTTGTGATAAAATACAAAAATATTTTTAAAAACTAATTCCCAGGTTCATTTGAAAATAATTTAGGTTGCTAGTATTCATTTCTATCTTCTTTTATAAATTAAACAAATATCTTTAAAAGAAGCTGGCAGAAAAACAACGTGAATTCATATTGTGTTTATATTACATCATTTGGATTATAATTATTTAATTGATAATTTATAATATTAAATAGTGTGAATTAACAATATTTAAAAATATATATTTGGTAAGTTGACAAAAAAAAGACAGATACACTGACAATCTCTTTCACAAAGCAGGAAACAGGTGAAAAGCATCGAAGCTTTGTTTCCCTCACCACTTGATCTGAAACTAGCGAAGTTATGTTTGAGTTTGAGAACGCGTACATTTGAAAAAAAATCTTTTTACAAGGTAACATAAATTTAAATTATATTCAGATGTTATTCTGGCCAATAGATTTATTTTAACTGGTAGTTTAAAATCGGTAAATATTTATTATGATATCATTAGTACCAGGAATAGAAAATTAAGTTTTAAAGAAAATAAAATCCAAAGAAGCGTTTTTGAACGTTAAAAATTGGTGGGAGGACCTCTCTTGGTGGGTGGCATAGGGACCCATCCCCTTGGCCCCTTAATCCGGCCCTGCTGTATAATATATTACACAAAAGTAAATACTGGTTCATAATGAAGAAGTATAGTTGACTACGAAATATAAGAGTACTCCATGAAAAATGCCAGTATACTGAAACATATGCGCTTAATAAAGTTAAGATGAAAATTCATATACACTAAATGTACAAAAGCAAGGAAATGCCCGAATGTTTACACTTTTATTGTAATTAAGGGTATGACTACATATCAACCAAACCATTTCATTATCACATCACTACAGTATAAATTTCTATGCATGAGTGGATGAAGTGTGTGAGGTGTGCTGAAGAAAAATTCCTACCAGTAAAATACATAGGCCTGTTGTGCTCGCATTCCCTTAATGACAATAAAAGTGTCAACATTTGGGAATTTCCTTGCTTTTGTACATTTAGTGTATATGAATTTTCAGCTTAACCCTATTAAGGGCATATGATTTCAGTATACTGGAATTTATCATGGAATATATATATATATATATATATATATATATATATATATATATATATAAGCTTTTACATATTTATTTAACGGCGTGGCCTCTGAAACACCTGTTTATTCTACAGGTGCAGGACTACCTCTTTCGATGTGATGGGCCCGTATACCTCGTTAGTTCATCTATCCAGGAGAATGAAAATTCTGATAAAAAATGGGGGAGAAATGCCTCCTTTGTTCTGATCAACAACTTTTCTAGAGCTTGAGTCTTGATCATAATATCCGGATTGCAATACCTAAAATTGCTTAAGTAATAGATGGGCTCTGCCTATCGCCCGGCTTTTGCACTTCTTCTGTGTCTATTAGTGAGGCGTAGAGATACTAGATTAGGACACCTAAACACGCATCCAGTGCTGTGGCTTGTTCTCTGACTAGGACAATGATCGTCGTCTTTCTTTCTCTCTATCTGGTTAACTCGGGGACACTCTTTTGTCACTAAGTCTAACATAGTTAGTCCGGGTCGCTCTTGCCCCGAGAGGTTGAGGGTGGCTGGCTGCTTTTTCCGACTGTTAGTACAGGAACCCTAACTCTTCGGTAACTCTAAGAAAGACTGTTCCATCAACAGTTGTATAATATTGTGAGTAACTGTACGTATCATAGCGCGCATGGAAAGGGGCCCTACAGTCATCCCATCAGGTTTTCCCCTGGCCACAAACTCCATGGGGCAAGTCATTACAAATGAACTGGATATGTTAGCTTATTAGAACCAACTTAGCACCCCACTCAATCTCAAAACAAAAATGACAATAGAAAGTAAAGAAACTCAAACCTAATCCATACATCCACCCACCAAAAAACATCTTCGCCTCCGCCCTTGAGGCTAGCATTTATAATTATCAGGGAACTTAGAACCAACATCAACGTCGGGAAAAACAATTACACTAACTAACTCCCCAGGTATACTAGCACTAAGTTAAACAAACCTTCAATCATTAATCTTTTCACAACATTTTGACATGACTGATACCATCCAACTCTGACGGGCCACGAGTTTATGTTCGGAACACATACTCCTTGACTAGAGAATATAGGCTAGAAAAACACGATCAAGCCTACATGTGCTTTAGATTAACTTTGCAGCACAGTATACCGTTCTCATTAAACCCAGGACTGTACCTTTCTTAACTCTGTCTCTGACAGCATAGATATTGCACTCTCACTTGATACACGTGTCCAACTACATGTATGTAGGGATTTTAATATACATCACCGTGACTGGCTTATATTCTCAAGCTATACAGACGCAGCTGGTAACTCCACGTATAGTTTTTCCATAGCGTACACGCTCAGACATACAGTAAATTTCCCGAACTGCCTTCCTTATCGTGTGGACCAGCAAGTCTCACTTCTCGACCTGTTCTTAACCTCATTGCTGTAGGTTTATGTGAGGAATAGGCATATCCCGTTCGTAAACGCTGATGACTTTGTAGTAATGATTGATATCACCCTAATATCTCGTACTAAACTGAAGAGTCGTTGCTCAAAACGACGGGAAAATATAAAGCGGGCTGATTTTGATTGCATCAGACCACCTGAGAGATGCCCCATATAGTGGGAATTATCTCAAATTTCTGATAAATGCGTAAATGAGGAAACTGAAGTTATCAACGCAGGCATTGATGTACGTGTCAAAATGACAAAATTCTACAGCAAGC
>OY744548.1:29815492-29845492 GCA_963556195.1 Sepiola atlantica
CAATATAAATACATCTAGTATAAAAATGTTTTTTCCTGAATGTCTAGAAGGCGTCGCATCGGCTGTCTAGTGGCGTCAGATTTTCTTCTGTTTTGTCTACACTCATAGGGGACATGGATCATTAGAAGTCTTAAGTTTCATAATATAAATATTCTAAAGTAACTTCAGATTTTCCTCTCGATTTAACCACCATACATGAAGTTTACTCATATATATATATATATATATATATATATATATATATATATATACATATAATTTCATATATATTGATTACATGTTCTTAGAATCAATATTTTTCAAAAAGTAATCAATATGAATTAGAGCTTTTATAATTGGAATTAAATAGACGTTAGAAACAGTCTATGCAGATCAATCTAGGTTTTGACGCTTACACGTATCGTCTAGGATTCTGAAGTGATTTCAGAAATCAAAACTGAAAGTGAAATCATCCAAACTAATCTAGAACGAAAAAAGGCAAATAACTTAATGAAGCATGTCATTTATTCTTTCTAATATTAGACGACCCCTTCCTACTACTTTCACTTATTTGACATGCTAATGCACAGTTTAACATTGCCGGAAAACCTTCTTTCCTCTAGATCACTCCCTTTCCCAACCTTAAATCACAAAGACTAGTGTAAGCAATTAAAGATGTATGCACATTGATTTTCCAGGTGGGAGGAAAATTACCTCTTACACACTATACATTAAATATTTACATACCCATATTGCAAAGGATAGCTATCAGTAGTCTACACATATTCATTCACACATTTCTCCCGCATTCATATTACTTGGTAAAAAATAAAATATTCTAAGTTTCATTAACTATTTTGTTTTAGGCATTACTGGATTTATTTACTCCTCCCCAGGAGTTAGGCACAAGGCTAGTTTTATCTTACTCCCACAAGTAAGATGTGACCCAAGCTCGGGTCGAGAAAGTGGGGTTTGAAAAGCCAGCGCTCGAGAGGTGAGCACTCTGGCCATTTAAAAATTGCCTGGGCAGCCCATCGGCATTCCCCGGTAGGGGCGCCTCAGACAGTAAGCAATAAACTTACTCCTCCCCAAAGAGGGGAGGCAAAGCCTGGGAGGGTGGGCCTCCTAGAACTGCACAGGACAGGCGTGCAGTATCCATCGGAACAGATACTACACTTTGATCTTAGCCAAAAGGCCAAGAACTGGTACTTAGGAAGAAAAAAAACAAATTAGCTCTTTGTAAACTATCAATTATAAAATTGCATAATCATAACTTCATCGGAAAAAGCAGTACACCAATATGGTACTAAAATTAACATTTAAATTGTTTATCTACAAAACGTCGCCAGAATAGCCAACATATACAAATTAGCAAGAATATAATTTAGGAAATATAATACAGCACTACGTTTATAATTAGGTCCAATGAAAAATTATGTCTCTCAATCGATTTCTCAACAAAATTCGACTGGAGTTTACTCTATAATTAAACCTGTCAATTAAAAGATGTACTCTGTGTTTACTAAACATATCAATCTTATACAACGAACACGGATTGAAACAGTTCAGAACCTCCCATCTTAAGCAACACAGTGTTACAAAACAAACAAACACTCATTTATATGCGGTAAAGGTTACAACCACAACGCTATATATGCTTCTACAAATACAATACTAATTTGATTTTTTAAATTCTGATCGAGATGAATTATTCTTCAGTATTTTTAAAAAACTTTATTCAAATTAATTAATAATCAAAACACTATCCTTAATTTAATGTGTTTAAGATATAAAAGTTCTATTTCGTATTTTTATTGTTTGGAACCTATACCAATATGTAAATTACGGATTCAATGTTACAACATACCCATATTTAAAAAAAGTGATGACACCATTGCACGGCGTATTCAATAGAATACGTGTCGTCGATAAACTACAAAGGAGTGCATCGATTTATTACCGGCACTTGTTTGAGTCGTTTGTTATGAAGGGTAATGTTGTCAAAAGATCGAAACCGCTTCTTTGACTCTGTACTTATACAATTATTAGCAACACCGATAACACAAAATATTAATGTATTTCAAAAGTATTAAGGTATACACGGCATATAAATGTAGATGACAGTTGGGTTGTTCTTGTTGTTGGTGTTTTACTCGGCATACACGAGTGCTGGGGCTTGTACTTTATAAGAACCTGTTCCTGACATTTGTCAGAGACAAGGATTATCTTGATATTTAACTGATAAATGACAAGTAACATGCCCAACCATCTGAGCGATTATCTCGGTTTCGATTTCGCAAACAGACGTTTTAAATATATATATAGTCTTGGAAGTTTCTCAACCATTAAAACTATATAAAAAACACCCAAGAAAACCTTAAGTCCCAAGTCGTTCAGTGGAAAACCACTCATGTAAGTCAATTTAACTTTTACAGTTATTATATTAGTTTTCTTCTAACATTATTTAAGGGATCATCAGTTGTTTACCATGAAAAACTGTTTCGGGAATTTAATATATATATATATATATATATATATATATATATATATATATATATCGCTTAAAAATTAGAACGACAACGCTTAGTATGGGCATCTGTTAGGGCCAGATAACAACATTCCAGGAATTATCTTTTGTTGGATTTGATCTCACAGCCAGACATATTAAACCATGTATCTATCGTTTACCAATTTAAAATAGGTAACATTTCATTTCATTTATTCTTTTAGACATCAAGGAGTCTTTTCTTGAGGCTTAACACGGAATTATGTATAGGTTACACTTATATTAGAAAGTTCTTTTAAGCATTGACACTATTTCTTTTAGAGCTCATGAATTTATTTCGCTACAGCTTGTGTTACCATTGGTTTTTTCGAGATATTTGTTTAACGTTTGTATGATTAAAGCGGGTTACCATGTCAAAACAAGTTCATGTATTTCATTAACCACGTTGTTTTGAAGACCTTTTTATGTGGAATGTTTCATAGGTAATCTGTTTTGTGGTTTGTATTTTTTTGCGAAACAACAAATTGCCAGAGAGTATTTAAAGCTCATGCACAATTCATGTACGAATAATTGAATAAGCGTTGCTATTTTAACCACAGGACAAGTGTGTTTACTAACATCGTAGGAATAAAAAAAAATAACGACTTTATATTCTACTAAGAATTGTAAAGTATATTGCTCGCTTACAATTTCGGACGAATATTTCACTGCGGTTGGCTCTAATAATATTCATGTCTCACACACTAAGCCCAATCACAATATTTCTGTTTTATCACACGATAATAACTGTATTACTTTCTCACAAATGTGACAACGATTATTTAAAAGGGTTATCAATACTAAAATTTATATCACCAAAACTGAGACATATTACAAACTCCCTGGTTTCATCGCACGGCAGATATTTTAACTTATATTGTTTGCTTACGAATGTGGGTAATTTATCTTAATGTGTTTGGCTTTACCGAGATGTATTTCTTATAAACTGAACCCAAATGGCATGGTCTCTTGTTTCCTCTCACGACCAGATATTTCAAAATATATTGCTTGCCTAAAAATCTGCATTGTTTATTCAATGTAGATGGGTATATTTGAATTCATGTTCTAACAACTAAGCCCTATTAAAATATCTTCGGTTTCATCGGACAACCAAACATTAAAAAAATATTGCTCGGTTACACATTTGTGAAGATTACTTAACTGTTGTTGTAATGTGGTTGTCTCACAAACTAATCCTTATGACAAGATCCCTTGTTTTATTGGACGACCAAACTTTTTCAAATATATTACTCGCTTACAAATTGGGGAATATTAATTCAATGTAGTTGCAATGTGGTTGTAGCACATAATTAGTCCCATAACAAGTCCTAGTTTTACTTGAACATTTTATTAAAAAATATGTATCGCTTTCACATTTGGGAAGATTAATACAATCTTGTTGCAATGTTGTTGTATCACAAACTAAGACCTATAACATGATCTCTAGCTATTCTTTTAAATATATATCGCTTACACATTTGGGGAGATTTTTTTAAATGAAGTTTTAATGTAAGTGTATCACAAACACAGCCCTTTGAAAAGATCACGTAGTTTTTTATTACGACCAAACCTTTTTAAAATATATTTCTCACTTTTAAATTCGGGGAAAATTAATGCAATGTAGTTGCAATGTAGTTGCCTATCATAACTAAGCCCTATAATAAGTGTTTCCTTTTATCGCACGACTATACATTTTTACATTATACTGCCTCCGTACATATTTTGGAGAATGACATTCATGACGTTGACTGTATTGAGATTCATGTCTCACAAAATTAACAGTTTAACAAGGTATTTTTTATCGCCCGACTAGACCTCTTAAAATGTATTTTTTCGTTTACAATACTCGTACATTTCTAATGAATTGCTATTTGAAGAAGTTGAGTGGAAGCGCGAGACGGTCAAACCAGGTCATTTAGAACTGTGGCGCGAATCGTTTGAGTTTCGACCCAGGAATGTCTCCCATTTCCGCAATGAACAGCACACAAATAGATAAATCAAATAATCTTCACGATTTCCAGTTCATAAAACACGATAGGAAAAGCATTACTGTTTCCGCTTTTCGATTTTGAAAACAAATAGTTAGCCCTACCTAACTTGATTCATCATTGTGGCAGAACAATTCTATTTTTATAGAAAACGTCCTTTACACACAGACGAACCCTACCTACAGGCATATATAAAATCACCTCATACACACTCGTAAACCATTTAAAGCACACACACACACACAAACACAGGATATTATACATTGAACACAACTTAATATACGGACCAATAACGTGAAATCACACATATGCAAACACATACATTGAATACATAAATACACACAGGCAAAATATATTTAATGAATACATTGATAGGCACATACGAAAATGAATCCACATATGCACACAAATACAGTGCTTAGACATATGCGCGAGAATACATTGAATTGACGAACATATTGGATACACATGCATTAGCATTGTATAACTACGATAATATACATACACATACATTGAATAAATAAATGCGTGCACACAAACCTAGTTAAAAAATTATATACACAGATACTTAATACATGTGTTTTAAACACACACATACACCCACATCTAATACACACACACACTGACATATAATAGACAGAACCGCACAGATACGAGCAATTAGTGATGCAAGTGATAACATACAGCTTTGTTATTATTGATTGGCCACGAAAAGACATTAATAGACTAGACACTAAAACGTGAAAAATTTAAACACTGTACAAAGTAATGTTCAGAAACCAGTGCCAGCCAAGGCTTTATCTGCTAAGAGGAGCAGGAGGTATGAATCTCATAAATTGACTATCAACGTCGAGCGACTGTTGTGAGCACCGGCTAATATCTGATGAGCTCCCAGAACCCAAACTGTACGATTGTACGCCAACACCTAGAAAACAGAGCAAGCTGAACAACCTCTATCACAAAACTGGACAACTATTTTGGACAGGACTGTCTTACAAATGGAGCAGAAAAAAACAACAAGCCTGCTACGGAAATAGCCCGAAACAGCTGCCAGAAATACACTAAGACCTTCCATTGCAGAACACTAAAGCATGAGCCAACCAACTACGGGCTAAGTATTTCTTAGATTAAGTATCTTAGAAATGTATAGATCAGGAAGGCTTCGTAGTCTGGCGAAAAAAAAACGGATCGCTCCACTATGAGAGAATCATAATGGCTGCCCTAAGAAAAACGCTTGATGACCAATGCCTTAAAAAGATGAGTGGTCTTAGCAACAATAGCAAGTGCAGATTTGCCACATTGAATTGGAGAGTGTGAGCAACCAAACATCCAGTTCTAAGGTTCTACTGGGGGATGACTACTATACAGTGCGACACAACGGAGTGTGCAAGTATCTTTACTGGACTATATGAACAAAGTTAAATATCCAGTTTAGCAGCAAGTCCTTAGAGCATATACCAGAAAGAACAGTTGGAAATAAGTTATACACCGTCCACTATAACTATGCAATCCTTGCAGCTACATAGCTAGAAAACAGAGCTGTAACGCCTGCCATAGTAATAGGGGACAAAAAGGAAAAGTAGCAACCCTAGTTGAAGTCAGTGTTCATAATGATAATGGCTAAAACAGGACTGATATGGAAAAGATTATGAAATACCACGGTCTTTTCTACGACATGAAACGAAACTGGAATCTTAGGATATATCCACCATTCCCGTAATTGTAGGAGAAACCGGGCTAAGGAAAAAAAATCAAAATCTGACTGGCGAGTATACCAGGTAGAACCAAGTGCAATAAAAATAAAAATAATTGCATTTAAAGGGACGGTTTGAATCTTTACAATATCTCCCGGCTGAAATGTCTTAAATAGCGGGTGAATGTCTGGAATCCGGAAGGTACTCATCCTCAGCAAAAACAAAAATATAAGAAAATTAAGAAAACAACAAGCATGTTATTAAATAGTTTATGTTTTAATTAATCCTTAACTACATGAATTACACACATATATATATATATATATATATATATATATATATATATATATTCCCTTATATAATTAAATATGTCCAAATACAGATATATGTAAAACTAGTTCTACTGGAGACGCCCACTCACTTTAATTTTTGAAAACTAAATAATGAACGAAATGTTAAATGACTTAACATAACTCACGGCAACAAATTATTTTATCCAATAGCAAAAGAATAATTATTGATCATAGTTTTTAGATAATATATATCGAGGCTCGTTCATGCAAATTGCTATCACCCGTCCAATATCCCACATTAATCGTAAAGTATCTAACCAATGATACCTTTTGTTTACTGAGCTTCAGGTGTCGTATTTTTTATTTTTTCGGTGGTGCCATGTAGACAGCAGAATCCGCCGTTCCTAAGTTTCTTTTACAGCGGAAATGGGTCAGAGTAAGTAATGTTCAATATGAGTTGCTTTCAGGCTCGAATAACAAAAAGTGCCACGTAGTTTTGCTAGGTAACCATCGACTCTGTCTAAGTGACTGGATCGGGAATTGCTGTGAACACGACAGATTCGATAACTTTTTTTTATTACATCACCGAGTGCTGAGTGAAATGACAAACAACTGGTAGTTAACTTGCAATAGAGGGGATGCAAAATAAAATATTCAACAGTTTGGTCGCAACTGCATTGATGTGTATGACATAAACCGAGTCGCAGTTGTAGTGAAACAGCGATTCTGATAATATCGTTAAAGAATTGCCCCAATAATGTTGCGAAAATGACACTGCGCAATTACGGAAATGACGCAGCAAAATTATAATCCCGCTGATTACAAACATACAATAATATACTTACATTATTGCCCTCTCTCCCATGAAAAATAACCGTCTGATTATTTGCATTCTAATAGTTCATACGGAGGTGATCTTATTTTCTTGTTCCCTTTTTTTTACTGTTTTTCTTTTTATACCTTCTCGTCCATCGATGGCCGTTGAAAGACGTAGGCGCGTTTTAAATATTGAATTAAAACAAAATGACAAACGCTACCTCTCATCCTCATAATATATCTGGAGAAGCATACATAGAATACCATAGAAATATATATATATATATATATATATATATATATAGTCATCCGCATACAGAGTGTTACGCTGTATCACAGCTCTTCATCCTCAAGTCGGGATTGAAAATCAACCGTGGAGCGAACAGTCGGCGCTTCTACCACTGAGTTATCATACGACACTGACTGAACGTAAGCGATATCCTAATCCAAAAATTGTCAAGTACTGGGAGCTCGAATTAGTTTTACCGAATGAGGCTATGCTTGAAAGCTAATGGCAGTTGGCGATATCTTTACAAATATACTGTCTCTCTCTCTCTCATATATATATATATATATATATATATATATATATATATATATATATATATATATATATATATATATATATTAATATAACAAAATATTTTGAGGTACACTATTAATATATGCTTTACAAAATGATTCGTGGCAACTCTATAAACCTCTTTAGACTATCACCTTGTCGGTAGAAACCAATAGTATACACCATGCAATTATATTAAAGAAAATGATTCGCTAAGAGAGAAATTCAAGTGACAGGGCATAATAATACGGGATTAAAATGAATGTATATTAAATGGTCGTTTATAAAATAAAAAGCGTGGGATAAAATAAAACGGACGGTAGGCCTAAATTACCTTGAAGAGAGTTAGCATATTTACAAACCCGGAATCAGGAAGGTTTACGTAAGCGATAGATACATATTCCCTGTTAGCTCTTTATTTTCGCTAATATAATTGTTATATGTGTACTATCGGTTTCCCATGACGAGATTATCGTCGAAAGAGCTCTAAAGACTTTTCCACGAATCATTTTCAAAAGCATATATATATATATATATATATATATATATATATATATATATATATATATATATATATATATGAGAAGAGAAGGATGAAAGTAATCCGACGTGATGGGAAAATGAAAAAGGAAAACCAAAAAATGGATGTTTTTTATCTGTACATCAACGTTTCGTCTTTATTTATAAGACTTCATCAGGATGACATTTTTTCTCTATTTTATCATCCTGATGAAGTCTTATAAATAAAGACGAAACGTTGATGTACACATAAAAAACATCCATTTTTTTGGTTTTCCTTTTTCATTTTCCCATATATATATATATATATATATATATATATATATATATATATATATATATATATATATATATATGTAGAAGAATGAAAAGGAATTAGAAAAGCGACGGAGGCAGAGCTTTTTTCAATTCAGTTGTTCAATGCAAGGTATATTCTGCAAAAAATCAGTTTATTCAATTAATTTTTTCCTTAAGCCAGGCTTTTCAAAGATCAAAATCTTATCATCAGAAGAAATTGCTGGGATAGATAAGTTGGCAAAGGCCAATATTTAAAATTTGAAAAAGTAAAATAAAGATTGTGGGGGCAAAACAAGGCAACAAGCTGCCCGAATGCAAGCAAGTGTCCGATTGCAAAAAAATCCGGTGTCAAAAAGTCCAGCGGAGAAAGTGATTTGTAGGTAGGTCGTTAGAAGGCACGAGAAATACATTGAGAGGGTTCAAAGTTAAACTCCAGAAACCACCATCTTCAGGTTCGGCCAAAATAGATAGAATCGAGAGGGTAAAAAGTCAAATAGAGGGTTTGTTCGTGGATTCAACAAGGCTTAGTGATTTGTGAGGTTGGAAAGTTCGCTTTTATTTCTCCACTTCATATATATATATATATATATATATATATATATATATATATATATATATATATATATATATATATATATATATTCTCACCTCTTGTTCTAATATTACCACACTTTAATTTCTTTTCCCAACGATGGCTCTAAATTTTCCCGTCACATTTAATGCGTACATCCGTTTTCCATTTTTATTCATCACTCAATATCTCTTAAAAATGATCTTTACAATACATTGTTCAAGATGGCCACGCTGTCAACTGTCAAACCCTATTACACCTCTTCTTTAATTGTATCGTTTAGAATTCCCTACACTTTAAGGAAGTTCTTAATACCAAATGAAATATGAGAATTATGAATTTAATTGTATTGATGACAAGAAAATGGGCCATCAATGTTTTTACATGTATGGACAATTGTCCAGTGCATTCAGAATTACGCAAAGCCGAAAATTATCTGATTTACGTACCAATTAAAACATATATTTATCTATCATTCAATGTGTATATGTGAGACATTCGGCAACATTCGTCACGTTTGTAGTGACCTGGCACCCGAGTTACGAAATTCTCTATTGATGTAATCGCTCTGCCACACCTAATAGATCGTAAAACAAAGAAACAGCTCTATTTTATATATATATATATATATATATATATATATATATATATATATATATATATATATATATATATATATATATATATATACAAATTCAGTTCTATATACACATTTATATAGTTGTAGGCATGGGATTCATTCCTAAACTAATTAAAAGATTTTTATGAATGTTTGTACACAGCTGCTAGGCTTAAGGAGTTGAAATCAGGGCTATATTTAGTGTAATGTTGTTAACGCAAAGAGGGTAAAAAAGAGGGGGGTCCTTCGTGAAAAATGTTGATACCTGCTATTTAGTTAGACTTTAATAATAAGCGTTAGACCTATTAGCAAATAATTCCACAGTAAAACTTTCTTTGGGGATCATTAAAAGGGTTTTAGCACGCATTATATTATCAGAAACTGTTATTTAAATTAAAATATTTACGATTTGCATATCATTTTTTCGATAGAAATTAGACATGAATTAAACCAGATTTCTTCAATTTGTATTTATTCTTAAAACCCCATAAATTTTAGACATTCTCTTGTATTAATAGCATTTAATGGATTTTGATAATACTTATAATAAGGATTCTAGACATACGGGTTTGTTGCATTATCTTTTGATGTTTATCTTGGTAAACGGGACAGCACTACTTAAACCAAGTTTCTTCCCCCCTCAGCTATCTTTTGTAGAGAAATTCCCTATTTTTGATAAGTAAGAAATGAAAAAAATAAAACTTGGAATGCATCCAGAGCGCTGCTGAAACACTTAAAAAAATTAAGGAAACATGTGAAGCACTAATATAGAAAAAGAAGAAGAAGAAGAGGAGGAAATACATAAAAATAAAAATAAGAATAAGATAAAAAAAAAGGAGAAATGATACTTTGGGCCCCGCCTATTGAGTTCTATTTACGGCTTGCTAGAAAGCTACCGACGTTGCTATTTATACGTTAATTTACTTTCCGATTTCTAGACAATGCATTGTGAGCATATCGGTACGTGCTCCGACTACTAAGTCAAATATTAATTTCGCATTAGGGTTCAAAACATGTGATCGGCAAGGAATGTCCTTCCATACTGATTCTTGCAGTTTTGGCATGTAGCACATGGGTTTATGGGTTTATTTGAAAATATTATTTGTAAATAGTTATATATATATATATATATATATATATATATATATATATATATATATATATATTTATCTATACGTCTATTATTCCGTTTATTAATACTTGCAATTTCTTCTACTTGTACTACCTTTTCTACTGCTACTACTACTATTACTACTACTACTACTACTACCTACCTACTACTATTACTAATATTAAAACAAGGTACCTCATTTTAGCGTAAAGATACATCAACATATTATGGACCTGGTTCTTCCGAATAAACAGTCTAATATATTGTGTCTATGGACAGACTTCTATTATACGAAAAACATATGAAATCGCAATGTCCACCAAATAAAAATTAAGATAGAACTTTGTGTTCAATTAAGTGTCTACACGGATTCGTTTTCTATAGCTGCTGTGTGTTGATATCAAATGACCTATAAAATATCGATTGGTCTTAAAATAGAAAAAGCCGACTAATAGTTTTTATTAAAACTCATTAATCTATTGGTATACAACTATTTTTCTTATTATTCTCATGCGTTAAAACCGCCTAGCGGCGGGGTTCACAATGATGGAACTGTGTCTACACCTTATACGCCCACAGGCTTTGTCCGGGTGAACGTTTGTTTTACATATATGATTTGTGCAGGGTGTCTGCCCATCTAATAAAGGGCCTTACTCTCGGTTGCTTCCCGGCGATTTCTAATGCAAAGCCACGTTTCGCGGCGATGTCGTTGCTGACATTCGCTAAGATTAGCATTGTGACACTGCGGTACTAATCAATCGGCGCCATCTATTCTGGTATCCTTTAGTTGAACAGCTGCGGCAGCCACGCGAAGCGGTCCCAGAGTCGGGAGCGTCACACCTCAGTCGCGATGTCGTCAGGACCAGTTGCCTTTGTTGGTCGCGTTGCTCACAACACCAAATAGACTTCTGCAGTTGGCTGTAGTCGGGTGTATAATACCTTGGACAGTGTTGGCAGTAGTTTTGTCTTCTGATGGAACCTCTATCGAAAGTTTCTCAAAATACTGACGCCGGCTGTCCACAACTTTGTTCATGTCAGAGATCAGCCTGCCACGGTCGCCGTTTATCCGAAAGAATCGTTCGATTTCCTGTGATCTCTGGTGGCGTTGCCTTATGAGACGATAAAGATCACGTTTGCTTTCGTGTTTGCGCGTGTCTAAGAGACCACATTTGCCTTCGCGTATGTACAACTACTACACTTAATGTTTATAATATAAAATAGTTATTGTTTCTGTCTCGAGATACAATAGATATTTCCTTCAGGTTGTCTTTGTAATGAGTCTATAATTATGCAAAAGTTGACAAATAACCAACATCAGTTCTTCCCGCATTGCTTGAGTTAAGTTGCAAGTAGAAGTCCCGGATGACTGGAATAAGCCGAAAGAGACCGGTAAATGTTTAGTTTCTATTTGCGCAAGCGAGGCTTGATGTTCTCGCCTACACTACTATTACATGTATAGCTAGAGAAATAATCGTACGTCCAAGGATAATAACAAAAGTAAAGCAGTAGAATCGACAGAAATCGAAAGCAGCACAGCGAATCTACAGTCCGCGCCTGTATCCACTACACAACGTTAATTTCAGTAATCTTAATGCAACTAGATTATCAACAACGATGAACTAGACAGTAATTATTACAAAATTAAATGGCCATCCGTGTTGTCTTTCAGATTAAAGGAATTTTAAGTAGATTAATCTCATACGTTTTGGGCGTCGTCGCTTTAAAACTGTCATTGCATACGTCGGCTCCCTCTAAAATAAATAAAGTCATGAATAAATACTTTCTGACATCGAGTGGGTTAACGAAAAGGAAAAATGGCGATTTCTAATTCATGCTTTTTTTATAATATTTCCGAAAAGACAAGTGTGTATTTTCATATATATATATATATATATATATATATATATATATATATATATATATATATGTATATAAATATATATATATATATATATATATATATATTGTTTTTTGGGGGAGGGTATTTTCATTTTTTAGTCGATCAATTCAGTTTTGCCGCCGACAGTCAATTATTTTGTCAGAACCAATTTTCGCCATTGTCGCCTTTTTGCCTTTATTTGGGCTGACATCTTTGCGTTTATTTTTCGTCACTGCCAAAGAGATGGAGTGGTTTCGGTTACGTTCTGAAACTCCGCAGGCGAAAGAAGAACAATTCTACTAAGGGGAGGTAACTTGAAATAAAGGGCGACTAGGGTTAATAGCAGGACATGGTATAATGTAATATAGAATTTCTCAAAAATGTTACACAATCGTAAAGAATAGACTCCGCTGCAAGCCCAAGTCTTCCTCATAACATCCACATCAAGAATATGCTTAGCTACAATTATAACAAAGCGCCTTGCTTCTCTCTGTCTCTGTCTCTCTCTCTCTCTCTCTCTCTCTCTGTACCCCCAAAAAAACAAACTGAACTTCAATGACCAAAATTAATTTCCCTAACCATGCAATCCGTTGAACAAAATACCGCGCGGCTACTTTATGCCGAATACAATGTGTTTTTCTTCAAGTCTAATGTAAACATATACCTATTGATACGCCCCTTTAGATAACCAAGTCATCTTAATTCATCTTCTGACTATTCCAACCATTGTTTATAATACTCTCGTTCTGGCGATCATCTTCCAATTGAGAATCTATATACGCCTTATCCTCGAGTGGTTCCCGACACTTTGTTAGCGGCCACATATCAGTAAAAAAAAAAGCCCCTATAAAGAGCAGGCCAGTATTTGCTCCCACAGTTTGTTCAGCTATCTAGCAAAAACTAAGTAGCTTCTAATTTGCCTTCGACGTAACTGTTTGTAAAATATTTTAACACCTTCGACAGTCGATGATTTAAATGCAAACATATGTTAGAATTATAGTTACCCTCACTTTGTATCAAGATCCCGACTGTTGATACAGCGTTTTGGTGTCGAACCTTAGCTTGAAGTATTATCTTGTCTGGCTATAATGAAGACCGCGATACTTCGGATCAAATGTCTGCCGATGGCTCAGAGTTCACTGTGCCCAGAAGTTTCACGCCTCGCGTTCTCTAGTCATTATAAATACAATACATATAAAACAATAAACTGTGGTATATATTAATATTTTTTGCAGTGTCATTCTGTTTGGAAATCTTTTAATACATAGCTGAACATCCATATTGAAGCTTGAGTACTGACAATACGGCTGGGTATGAAAATTTAGCTTGAATTTCTCTTGTCTAGCAATAAATAAGATCAGTTATATGATCCAATAGCTGTCTGTGAAAAAGTAATATCTTATGGTGATCGTAATTATTCCCCCTGTATTATCCTGTCTTGTATATGATACGATCTGTTTTGTCACTAATTAGTTACTGTTTATAAAGACCAAAACTCACTCTAAGATAAAGGCTAATTATCTAATAATATATATGTAAGATATCTTTATTTACTGCAACTTCCTGCCTTATTCCATCGTCGGACCTGTTGTAATGCATTCCTAATACAATTTTAAAATATCTATACAAATCTTGTGTATTCTATTAAAACATACCTTTTTATATACCATGAAACTACAATATATTTTTGAGTCATAAATAAATATTCACTGTTATTTTTAAAATTTTATTAAGGTATATATGAAAAGATGTTGAACACTTTATATGTACATATACTACTTCCTTGATTCAACTTGTTTACACTTTTTAGATGAGGATATTATCTAATATATGAAATTAGATAGAAATTGTAGCCTGACGATTCCATACGGCGATGTAATACTGAAGCCTCTGTGTAACTTCATTGTCATAAATATATTTTCATAACTTAATACTTTTCTCTACTCACGTATTGAGCACTGTTGAAGTAAATACTTAACAATTAATATATATTATATCTCTTAATAGCATATAATGTATTTAAATGAAATAATATATATATATATATATATATATATATATATATATATATATATATATATATATATATATATATATGAATAAACACCGTAAATATATATATAGATGATGCTGTAAATAAGTTTCAGGTCAGAAAGAAAGTAATGTCGTATTTTTTTACTTCATCCATTGCAGCCTCCTAAATTATACACAGTTCTAGATTTTTTGGTGAATTGGTGTCTTAATATCTAGCTTAGCCTTTCAGATATAGTAATTAGTTTGAAAATATTAAGTTTAACGGTCTCAGCCGTCAAAAAATGGATATTAGTGAGGAGCATCTGAGACCTTGCATTCTCTATGGATTCAACAAAGGAAACTCAGCTGCAGAACCTCCAAGGAATATTGGAACTGTCTATGGGATAAATGTTCTGAATGATCGAAAATGTCAATGGTGGTTTGCACAATTATCTTATGGAGATTTTTACTTATCAAATCGGCGACGTTCGTTAACGCCAACATCAATTGATGAAGAAGACAGTAAAGGTGCTGTGGGGATCAATCCAAAGTTAACCAGTAGAGAATTAGCTCAACAATTCAATACAATTCATACCACAATTATTTCATGCCTTCGCGAGTTAGGAAAAGTTTAAAAACTTTGACTCTGTATTTCCCACGATTTAACCGACGCTCAAGGAAATCATATATTGACTTTTTGCACATCTTTGCTTTCCAGGAATCATCGAGCGCCATTTTTAAGAAGAATTGTGACTAGAGATGAAAAATGGGTTATTTACAAAAATACCTAATGCTAAAGACAAAGGTAAGACCGAAACTAAAGTCCACAGCCTGTTCGAAAACAATGACTTCGCCCAATGAAAGTTGTGCTCTCTCCATGCTAGGACATGAGAGGACTGATTCATTATGAGTTACTAGAGCCTAATCAAACAATCACAGCAGAAAAAATATTGTTCGCAGCTGGATGATCTAAGAATAGCTATGTGTAAACAATTACCACCATTACTCAATAGGAAGAGTGTAGTGTTTCAGCATGATAACGCGAAACCTGACACAGCAAATCTCATCCAGAAAAAGGTCATGAGTTTCAATTGGAAAGTTTCGCCTAATCCGCCTTATTAACTACCATCTTTTCCGGTCGTTGCAGCATGACTTAACAAATAAACTTCATGAAAATAACTACCAACTCCACAATGACCTAAATTTGTTTTTCTCACAAAAAGCAGAGTATTTTTTTGAAGAAGGAATCAAGAAGCTAGTTAATCGTTGGACAGAAGTCGTCGAACATGAAGGAAATTATTGTAAAGATTAAGAATGCCGTAATGTGAATGTTTCAGATGAAATAAATGTGTTGGACAAAAACGACATTACTTTCTTTCCAAGCTGATACATACATATATATATATTATATATATATATATATATTATATATATATATATGTATATACATATATATACATATATATATATATATGTATATACATATATATACACATATGTATATATATGTATATACATATATATACACATATGTATATATATATATATGTATATACATATATATACATATATATATATATGTATATATACATATATATACACACATATGTATGTATTTATTTATATTTGTGTATGCATATTGATATGTGATTATAATTAAAAGTATATCTGAAAGATTCATATGTATATATATATATATATATATATATGCTTATATCTCTGAATGTAGAAAGTAAATATATATATATATATATATATATATATATATATATATATATATTTAGTAAATAAGTATATATGTGTATTTACATATATACACACACATATATATATATATACATATATATATATATATTTGTGTATGCATATTCATATGTATATATGCCTATATAAGTATATGCCTATTTATATATACTATATATATATATATATATATATATATATATATATATATATATATATACGTATGTGTTAATATATTCATATATATACAATTATATATATATGTTAATGGCAATGTCTATCTATCTGTGCAAATTAATATATATATAAATATATATATATATATATATATATATTTATGAATGCTGACAGCAAATTTTCAACATGTCATATCTGATCACGATTTCGTATCATTTCGGGAATTTCGCACCATCTGTCGCATTCTAAGGATCTCCTCCATTACCATTATACTTAGATTTCATTTCCATTTCAAAATCCACTTCTTCCTTTTAGGCCACTTGAAAATACAAATTCTACATTTGTTGGAAGCTTCACAATAAAGCATTTCCAAATTTATCATATTCACAAAAAAAAATTAGAAGAACAAAACGTAAAGGAACATTACGTAATTATTATTACGATAAAGTCATGAAGTACTTTATTAATAGAAATTCATTAAAAATATAATATAATCTTGAGAAGATTTTATTTTTTAGAAATGCTTTCTCGTTCGATATACAGGGTTAGTCATAAGTCTTTTAGCTATTTATTTTTGAAAATCTTAAGTTACAAAATACGGTAATACAAAACAGAAAGTTTATTCAACAAATTCATTCATGGGAGTTTAAAATTACAGCAAATATTCAAAATTTCCACCTTCGTTCTGCATGCATAGCTCCATTCTTTTTTGCAAGGAATTTACGACTCTTTGTAGCATAATAGATTTATTGAGTGTTGTGCGAAGGAGGCTTTCTGTTTACATCACGTTTCCGTTGCCTTTCAGCAAGTGTGGGAGATTCATCAAATTTAGCCATATGAATAACAATAAACATTCGCTCTTCAATTGTAAATGATATACTGCCTGAAAAAAAGGACATATGATGATTTACACAAATTTGAATTAATAAAAGTAAATATATATAGAAATAAATATATAAACGAACAAATTTAAAATAACAAATAGCAGTAATTAGAGAGTAAGATAACAATAATCCAAAGTTCATAGTATGGTTGTGCTTCATATGGTAATCATTTTAAATAGCTAAGTGAACTGACTGTTAAATCACCCTGTATTTTATCTATCGATTGTCGATAGATTTGTATGTCAGGATAGAATTTCAAATATAATTTAAAGTGACTATGTTTATGGTTAGGGTTAAGGTCACTTCAACCTTTTATTAATATGATTATGATTATTATTATTATGATCATGATTATAATTATTATTCGTATTATTATAATTAATAGTATTATTAATATTTATATTATCATATTATAGAACTATTATTATACTTTATTATTCTCATCTAGAAGTTAAACCACTTATTTCTTTTATCTAAGTTTCATACTAGTTTGTCGTTTTTTCAGACATACTTAAAATGTAAGTGCAACATAAAGAAAAGAGAACCACTATTTTACTAAATGCTCAGGGACATAAAGAGTTATCATGAGAGGGACGAGAGAAATACATATATAGCTTGGTAGCTCATATCTGACATGTAAATTAATAAGAAATTACGGCTTATCAAAACAAGTAAAACATACTTTTGAAACATATTAGAATCCCAGAAATAAATTATAATCTTTAGTATGCTTATGCAAAACTATTTGTTTTTGGCATCTAATTTACATATGTGTTTTTGGGGTGTTCACTTATGATGCAAATTAGATGGAAACGCTGACGAAAGAGAGGCATTCTGTCTCCATATATTCATACATATATATATATATATATATATATATATATATATATATATATATATATATATATATATATAAATATAGAGGGTTGATTACTTAATACATATGAAGAGGTGGAAAAAGAAATGCATATATTAATATTTAATATATATCTCAACCCCAGAACTAAGGTATTTTACCATGGATTCAAGGTCATTAAAGTAGGTATTTACTTAACCCCTTTCCTCATTGGGAAAATGCGACACAAGTCTTGAGGGTGATGATTTAAAAGCCAGCGCACAGAAGGTGTCCTCACTATGACTCATAAAATATTCCTTCTGGTGAGTTTTTATGTGTCAAAAAAATTACTTCTAAAAAAAGTAGATAAAGAATAGACAGATATGCATATTTTTGTGGTTTTGATATATATATATATATATATATATATATATATATATATATATATATATATATATATTTGTGTATGTGCACTAGATGGCTTTAGTGGCTCGCTATCACTTTGCAGAGTTCGCTCTTTAAAACAATTGAAAGATTATTTTGAAATAATGAATAATTAATTCATAACATTGTTGTAAATAAGAAAAATATTTCTCATGTATTCGTATAGATAGATAAACATTCCCATTTCGAGTATTTCAATAGAAACATTTTTATCTTATGACTGTGACCGTTTTTTTAACAGAAAGAAGGAGCTAATTTGTCTTTTACTGGTAATTTAAAAACGTTTGCAACTTGTTAACCGTCAAGTCGATCCGCCTAAAGAAGGAATTATTTTAAAAAATGCTGAAATTTATTTGTCCAAGAAATAAAACAATTTTGCGAAACAGAAGAATTTGTTACCTTAAAGCAAAACAATCATTTGGTTAAAAAAAACAATAACAAATAGCTAAAAAAAAGGCCCCCTTACAAAACTAGTAGTCACTTTAGTTAACCTTGCGAATAATATCGCATATAAAAACAGTATATCAACACAAATGGTTCGTTTTTCCTGTAAAGTTTTAAATTACATTTAAACCATATTTATTAATTTATATATATATATATATATATGATAATTTTATTTACACAGACATGTACAAAATCTGCGACACTGGCATGTCGATGTTATCGATCAACAGTTACTATAAACTGAGATCTCATCAGGCAGAGTTAGAATCCGATCTTAACCTCAGATCATATTTGGAGGGTTCTCTCCAAATATGATCTGAGGTTAAGATCGGATTCTAACTCTGCCTGATGAGATCTCAGTTTATAGTAACTGTTGATCGATAACATCGACATGCCAGTGTCGCAGATTTTGTACATGTCTATGTAAATAAAATTATCATATATAAAGCTCTATTTTGATATTGAGCACTTTTTATAAACCCGGTTAAAATTCTCTGGATTACCACCCTGTGGATATTTTTCACCTGGATTATTACCATTATTATATATATATATATATATATATATATATATATATATATATATATAGTAAGCAATGCAAATATATATGGAAATCAAGTTACACAGAGGCTTCCGTGTTTCATCCCCGGGGGGATGAAACACGGGAGCCTCTGTGTAACTTGATTGCAATATATATTTGCATTGCTTACTACCTAGCTCTACTTACGTATCGAGCACTGTTGAAGTAAATACTGAAAACTGACACATACAAAAGTATATCTCCTTATAATATTTTATGTGGATACATGAAGTACTAATATATATATATACATAAATATATATATATATATATGTACATATATATATACATATATATATGTATATATATACATATATATATATATATATATATGTACATATATATATATATATATATATATATATGTACATATATATATATGTACATATATATATATATATATATATATATATATATATATATATATATATATATATATGGCTCATTCTTCTACGAATTGTAACACATGCGACATATTTTATTAAAAGATTTAGAAATTAAATCACTTAAAACTGTCGAAACTACACAAATCATAGAGAATGCGCATGATAATTAGAAACTAGATAGGTAAAAAAAGATGTAAAAGATATTAGAATGAAACACGAATTCAATTTGATATATTTTATTCAAGACCGTTTAATAACATATCATATAGGCAATTTGGAATAAGGATTATAAACGCGATGAATTATTATGCAAAATACTTTATTCCGTAGAGAGAGATCTTTAATATATCTCTCAAAAGTATTATACATTAGAAAATGAAGATATAATATAAATAAACAACAAATAAGTTTCCAGTAAGTAAAGGAAAATATATCAGAAATTGGAAGCAAAGGGTAATTTAGTACAATAGAGATATCATAATTTCCAACAAAATAGGAGTTTTGCATTCTATATTAAAATATATAAAAAAGTATTTTTGAAATTTGCAAAATTGTTTTCTTTTATATTTAGCATCAATGGAAGCGGTAGAAAAGAATGAAAATGAAATTAGGATATAGAAAATACCCACACACCCCAAAAAACATCAATGGAATCGTTAATAGAATTAACGGTCCTTTTTTTAATGCAATCATATTTAGTACAAATAAATTAAGTTTTTGTCGTATTGTATCACCGAATTTTCTAGTCATGAATGTGTAACAATCGTTGATTTATCACCGTTCAATGCACACATAAAATATAGATAACTCTGACACAATTTTCACTTGATTTTGGTGTGTTCTTCCTCGTTGATTTAGGTGTAGTTTTGAAAGTTGTTGGGTAGAAATGGTTTAGATAATTTCACAGATAATTACCTGGGTAATTAAGGTCAGTAACTAAAAAACATATTCAGCATAACACCTATTACTGATGAGACGATCACCAAAGTTGTCCCAATATCATCATTTACAATAAGTATTGAGTTTCCAGATGGATTCCATTAATTTGTCGACGGGAAGACATGAAAAGAGATCAGCAAAACAAACCGAAATCTTGATTATTATTTATATTTTACGTGATATTCTAAGACTTTACTCAAGCATCTCCCAACCTACATCTAGGGTGTATCATCAGAAATTGAAATGTTTAACCCAGAGAAAGATAAACCATATAAGCACGTGTCCTTGAAAATGCGTTAGCACAACCGATCTAAGCATTTCCAAATCAAAGAGTCTTAAGTAAGTAAACATATCTCAGAATACATAAGATGAAATGAAATGACACCCAGTAAATTCCCCTCTTTTCCCATCTAGTAAAGAAACACGCACATTTTATGTAGGTTGTCATTATGCATATTCATTAAATAAAATTATCTTTGATAAGTAATTCCACATATGTAATATGCATAAAACAAACGAACAAAGACTACGATGAGATTTCTTTCTATAATTTCGTATGAACTAATAAAATAAATCGTTTGTTCTCGAACAAAGACATGAACTAATCTATATATATTTTTAGCACATGCATTATGTTTGTCTCATTGGTATCATTTGGAAGACTATTCTCATCTTGCATGCACTTCTGACAACGTTTCGGTCGGTGAACCCTCCGACTTTATTCACGAACTCGTGAAAATCTACGGAATTTCGAACGGAACCCTTTATTTTATCCATCAGGTATTTTTTTTCGTTCTGTCAGCAATCAGTACAAGTAAGCACCCCCCCCACTTTCCCAGTGCGTTGAGATGTGACACAAGGTCTAAAAGTTTAGATTGAAAGCCAGCTCACAGGTTGCGTGCACACTCTGGCCCACGAAAATGATGAGTTTCTTTTATTGTAAAATAATTTACTTCTTACAAAGGTAGGTAGCGAATAGACAGATATACATATTTCGTGTGTTTATATATAAAGAAGGTATATCTCGGCATTTTCGAGATGAGGATGAGGATGGATAAGTTGTATGATTTGTATTGTTTGGACAACTGTTTTCCTCTTGAATGTTAATCAAATAACGTTCACACCCGACCTTCTTCGTGTCGAACTTAAAATATGTATGTATACATAATATCGAACGGAACCCTTTATTTAACGTAAAGGTGTAGCCCTCGTCTCGACAGCCACGGTCCGGTAGAAGTTTTAAGTAACTTGCAATTGTATTCCTATCATCGCCCGTGCTGAGGATACAGCCACACCCCTCTAGAAGACGTTCACTTAAAAGTGATTAATTATTGCATACAACTTATATCAACTGCGCCACGGGTGCTTCCGAACATACCTATTTCCGAGTTCGACAACACGCACCTGAATAAAGTCAAAGGTTACTTCGACCGAAACGATGTGGAAATAACATCCAAGATGAGAACAACCGTACGTATAATCCAAACATAACATGCATAAGAAAGAGATAACTGAGTTTGTGAAGCATTTTAACACATGACATAACACGCATTGTAATACACATGACATGACACGCATAGTAACACATATGACATAGTTTGTGAAAACATTTAGAGATTAATTCCTTTGAAAGTGTCGAAAATGTAAGAAGCATGGTGAATGCGAACAATAATTAAAAATCAGATAAGTAAAATAGATTTAAAAGATCTTTTAAGGAAACACGAATTCAATTTGACATTTGTTATCTAAGGTCACTTAATAAAATGTCGTAAGTGTAACTTGAAATGGAGATTATGAGAGAGATTGATTATCATTCAAAATACTCAATTTCGTAGAGATAGACCTTAAACACCCCTAAAAATAATTATATATTAGGAAATGAATACATAAGATCTTTGAATCAACAATGAATAAGATACATGATTGGATGTTACGTAAGTAAAAGAAAATACATCACAGATTAGGAGTAAAGGATAAGTCAGTAAAATACACATATCATTTTGATAAAAAAATAGGAGGTTTTCATTATATTTTATAACAATATGAGTGTATCTACAACTCTCTTACTATAGCTTCTATGTTTGTAGTATTTGTATTATTTGGACTATGGTCTTTATCTTCGATTTTATTAACAGAACGTTTCGGTCGATCTAACCTTCGGGCTTCTTGTCAAAATCAGGAATCTTTATGTGGAATTCAGAAACCTTTATGTCGAACTCTTAAATCTGTACGGAATTTCGAACGGAACTCTTTATTTAATTCACGGGAGTAGCTTGTTCTCGGTCTGATTAAAATCACCAGTTAAAAAGTCTTAAATAGTTCGTACTTTTATTCTTGTTATCACCGATACCGAGGATTGAATGTTAAATCTCAAGAAGAATGTTACCAAGAACTGCTTATAACTAAGCACTTTTATCCGTTGCGCCACGGTTTCAAATTATTACGTTTCCCATTAAATACCTCGAAAAAAAACGTGGAGAATATAACCTGATGTGAATGAAATAAAAAAATATGTTTGTGTTTGGGAAAATGAAAAAAAGAGTAAACAAACCAGAGATTGTACTAATATCGACGAGGCAGTTTTACGACTAAGTAAAATTTATCCGGCTAATGTTACATCTAAAAAAAATACGATCCTGCGGTCAATAATATCGACAGGCGATGGTTTGTTTCACCACAGCATTATCTAAATAATATATATATATATATATATATATAAGCTAGTGCACCAACCACTAGCTTCGCTTTTGCGGATAATCTGAAAATAAAAACAGTCTTACTTAATTGGTCATCAACTGGCTGCAAAGATCCAGTCTTTGTCGCATCGCAGCAGTGTTGCATCCCTGTGCTTGTTTTACATGTACTTCCCCGAAATGCGCCCTGCAGGAAGTAGTAAATTGTAACCCTTAAACTCAATTAAATCCGACCAACCCGATTGACAGACACATCACACCTTTTCTCTGTAGACGTATCTGCATGCCGGAAGATTTTGAAGTCAACTAGAGTCTTTCCTCGGTCCGCTTGCCTTTAGTATTCCCTATATGCACTCTGTTTCTTTAACCGTACACACATGCAGACATTAAAATGATGCTGCCCAACTCCATACCTAGATTGACCATAATAAATCTGACCCTTATCACAGTAGCACTTAACGCTTCAGCAGCAGTAAAGTAAATACACAAAAGTACCGCTGTGTTCGTCGTAGCATAATAGTGTATTGATTTTTTTACCCAAATAGTCAGAAACAATAACTATTTATATTTAGATGAAATAAGAAACACATACTTTGTTTTTATTTAAAAATTTTCCGATTTTCAAATGGTTGGGGTTTCTGGGAGCGGTATAAAACTATTAGTTTCGCTGTTGTTAGCAGGTACTTGTGGAGGAGGCCACAGAAAAGGCTTACTTTACCTCCCCCGAACATATACATATATAGGGGTAATTATTTTTATTTATACAGACATTAGTTGCTGTATATGAACATAACTGAATCGAAACCGTAAGCACAGTGGCTGCAGTCCGGCTTCTTTACCGTATATATCTATTTAGTTTACATGTGTGTGTATTCACCTCTTTAACTTTCTCTCTTACCGATATTGCTATTTTTTTCTATTTTGTTTTCTGATCAATTTTAGTAATGATGGACAAATACGACACCTTATAATGTTCTAGATAAAAAGTCACCGTACATATTAGCAGGGGGAAGATGAATACGTAATTAAAATCCAGCGTAGTTTGATAGTACTTCACCGAAACATGTATAGCTAACATTTGTTTAGAAGATTTCGGTTTTGCAACGCAGAATTTAAAAGCGAACATTGATATTTTTAAGATTTGGATCAAGGGTATTTTTCATGAACGTAACCAAATTGTATGTCTTGAATTACTCATATCGATTTTCAAACATAAATTCTCTGAAATACATTTATGGATGTCGGAGACGCTGTATGGATTTGACAATTTCAATAGACGATGTCATCAACTGGAAATCGTTTAAAACTGTTCAACCTTGTCACGGTACCCAGATGTCGCTTAATGAAAGAGTTTTCCTATTTTCTTTCCTTTGTATTCTTGCTGAGGACGGACAAATAAGGCATATACTGGGACCAAAGATAAATAGTCTCTATATATATTAGCACAAAATTAGTTTGTAAACAGCCAGCCTAAAGAAACAAAGCGAAGACAAGTACTATAATAGATCAAAGCAAGTTTGTTGAAAATAATGACAGGTTTGAGATTAATGACTGAAAGGCTGTTTCACGGTGGAAGAGGTCGGGAGGCAAAGAAAAGAAAACAGCGAATATAAAAGCGTTATTGAAAAAATGGAGCGACAAGAATAAGATGCACGCATGCGCAACTGGTAAAGATAACAAGTTGCAACAGGCCAACTGTTGCGCTCGTTTTTCCGGACGGACCGATAGAGGGCGCTTTTGTTCTAAAACGCTTTTGTTTGCTTGTAACTATGAAATTGAATTGTTTTTTCCCCTTTCTTTTCTTTTCTATCTAATCGTTTCTGTCCACCATTGTGATTGTGATGGGCAGACATTTTTATTTGCTTTCGTTTTTTGTCTTGAGCTTAGAAACTGCTAACCTTGTTTCGTTATGGTTTCACCATTCATTATCTTTCTTTGTTTTTGCATTTCGCCTGTCTACGTAGTTTCTCTTTTCCCCCTTTCTGTGTTATTTCTTCCAATTTCTATTTAAATAATTTTGTTTTTTTTAACATTTCTTTTATATTTCTTTTCTTCCTCATCTTTAATGTTCCCTTCTTAATCATAATTATTTCTAACAATTTTAGTATGTCATCTTTTTTGTTTCATTTCATCCTATTTCCTTTATTTTTTAATTTGTTTTTTTCTCTTTTGTTTCAGATTCGTTCACTTTGTTTTCGTTGATTTCATTTTCATTTTCTTCGTGTCCTTTTATGTAAGACTTATTTTTTATTTAACATTTCTTTTCAAGATATTTTTTAGTTCTTTGATTTTTCTTTTTTTCTTTATTTTTAATATTTCATTTCTCCTTTTCTTACACATTTTTTTATTTTCTTTCTTTCAGTTTACTTTATTTTTTCGTTCTTTAAGATTGATTTTAATTTCTTTGTCGTTTTCTTTCACTTTCATTTCTTTTTTCTTCTGAACTTACTCTAATTCCTTAATCTTTTCTTTTCTTTTGTTTTCCTTTTTTTCTATTTTGGTTGTCATTGCTTTCAATTTATTTTTTTCTTTTCATTCTTTGATGTCATATTCGTTCTTTCACTCCTTATTTGTTTTTTTTCAATTTATTTTTACTGTTAAATGTATTTCTTTCCTAGTATTGCTTTTCATTTTTTCTTAGTGTTTTTCTATTCGTCTTCTTTATGTATTATCTTTATTTATTTATTTGATCTTCTTTATTTATTATCTTTATATACTTCTCAATTATTTTACTTTTCTTTCTTTTATTTTACTACCTGTATTACTATTTGTTTATTTGTTTTCCTCATTTTTCATAAATTTCTGTAAATTGTTTTTTTTCTTTTCTTTTTCTTTCCTTTTTCATAATTATTTTTACTAATTAGTTTTGTTTTTCATTTAATTTGTTTTACCTTTCATTCTTTAATTTTTACCAATTCTGTCAATCCATTCCCTATTTACAGTTCTTAACTCATACTTTCTTTGTTTCCTATATATATATATATATATATATATATATATATATATATATATATATATTACTACTGTTATCTACAGGGTGGGCAAAAATAAGGGTCCTATTTTTAAAAATTCATAACTTTTTTATTTATTGATTTTTTTTTTTTTTTTAGAATAAGTAAAGGACCCCTTCCGAAGCAAGCATGAGCCGTATAAGCCCTAAGGAACGTACCCTTATTTAGAAAACATTATTTTTTGCTTAAAATACTCAAAACAGTGTAAAAAACAATACTTTAGTTTTTGTAAGTTTTAAGAAGTGTTTTTCGGCTAAAATTTGTTTTGTTTATTTCAAAATATCTCGGAAGGGTCAGTCTACACACACATAAAGTTTGGTGAGTTTAACTTTTATTTTGTGGAAGTTATTCAAATTCAAGTTATTCAAATTTAAAGATAGGACCCTTATTTTGGCCCACCCTGTATTTCACTTTTCCTATCTTTTTATTATTTCTATCGCATTTTCCTCATTTATTTGTCTTTATTTGTCATTGGAATCTTTGGAATTTTTCTTTTCGTTTTCTATTTATTGTTTTATTCTTTATTTCTTTTATTTCGTTTACTCCGTTTATTCTTTTCAATTTTTTTCTTATTTTCATTCTATACAGTTTTCTTTAGTTTTGTTTCTATCTTACTTGTTCATTTCTTTCTCTCAATGTTCCATTATTATTCATGTCATTTTACGCCTACCAGAATGAGACATATTTAAAAGCACTGAGATACGAGATATTGAAACAGGCGCATAATTTCAAATAGTGTGTTCATTGCAGATAATAAAGATGAAAAGCGCCAAATAGTTAGAACAAGATTTGAAATTATAAAATTGAAAAGTGAACCTAAGATGCACAGTTCAAAGTGTTTTGCTGTATGAGAAAGAAAACGGATCACTTTCAAATTAAATATGTAAAAGTAAGATAGTACCTATACCAAAATGTTGACAGAAGACCTAGCAATCACCTGAATGCATACGATCACAAACAATGGAGAACTGAATAAAAAAAAAGTGCATGAAGACAGAAAGTAAATACTTATTGGGGATATGCAGAGAACGAAGCAAGAGTTGGTATGTCAACTAATGAGGTTAGAACCAACACAGAGAAAAAGGATAGAGATAAGGCCAATCATTACATATGTGAATCAGCTACGAAATGACTTGTTTACTGACGGAATAAAAAGAGAACGCGGTAAAATATGAAAGATTCAGGTCTATAATATCCGTGTGAACTCGAAATAACTAACAAACTAATAATATTCACGTTTACACACCGGTTCCTCTGTGATCATGCATTTCTATGAATTTTATGTTATATCATTGTCTAATGCATGTGTATTACAAACGACACACTTGTGAAGGGGAAATATTTGGCTCGAGATTTGACTAACCAGAATTTGTTTTACCACTTGAAAGAAAACAGCCCTAAAAGTGTAGCTACTTGAGAGTATTAAGAAGGTTTAGTTACTTCAGAGAATAGGCCCTTTTGTCAGTTAGTTTTATTTTGGAATTAATAAACACCCGATAATTCTCAAATTACTTTTGTGTGTATCTACCGCAAATTATGGACTACCGATATGAATTCCAGACGAAAAAATAGAAAGATATTCTTGCTTTCTCTGTCTCTTAGACAAATATGGTATTTTGCATCTTACCTGACAGACTGTAGGTAGTCCGTTCGAAACAATTGTTTTTCTTATTGCAAGTATGTGTTTCGGTAAAGAAACCAAGTATCATTTTAACTTCTAAAAAAACAACATATCTTTTTTACTTATATTCACGCTAAACATGGCGCATTGCAACTGAAGCGTAATATGCGACTGCGAATTAAGGGCCAGATTAATGTGGCCTTGCTTAGTTTAGAGTTGAGCAGTGAAGTGCTTTTTTCAAATTACATTAACACTCTTGACAATTTGTACAGTCGGAAAAAACAGGGACCAAGGAGGTGATTTTACAGGCAAGAAGTATGTAGAAAAGAAGCAACTAGAATATAACGTTTTCCAGAATCTGAGGGCGTCTATAGTTAAGGGGTAGTATTCTACTTCTTGTTGGGTTGATCGAGGGTATTTGCGTTTAGGGGGCATACGTGCAATAAGTTCGTCGGAGCACATTCGATGGAAGTACTTGTAAAATTGAACAAGAATACAACATTGTGGCAATGGGAAAAAGGCTGGAACTTTATAGACAGTGTAGAATCTGTTAGATTACAGTCTCTTTTTGACACTTTCTAGGAAAGAGGGATTAGTGGGTGATGCACTAGTGGGTGGTAACAATACTCCATGCATACACAAATGCTTGATTTTTAGAGATATAGAATAAATGTAGATGTTTATCCAGATTGGCTATTTTTTGTTTCTTTAGTTACTGCAGTGACCGAGAGCATATCATTAACGCGACGGCTAGTGTCGAATTTGGACGATGAGTAACGGATTACGACCTTTGCATTTAGCACACACCAATATGAGTTTACTAGAGTTAATTGACGTTGAGACTGTTATATGCCTTGATGGGAGACACTTTTAGAATATCAGTTTCTGTATGTAAAATAAGTTATATTGACACTTCAATCCGGGTATCGGCTATCAGTCTACGTGTACAACTAACATTGCTAGGTCGGGTATTGTGATTTGTAACGACCATATACTGGTAGGTGATGACTGAATAGTTTCATAAATCTTGGCAATTTATATTCTAGTTTTTCTAAATCCTTTCTTTCTTTCTTGATACTCTTTTCTAATTATATCGTCTTTACTTATTTTTGCCCCTTCTATGATTTTCACCCGTTTTTATTTTATTTCGTCCCCTCATAAATATTTTCTTCATACTTTTTATCTTTTATTAATACTTTTTATTTTTTATTTGTTTAGATTTGTTCTTTGTTTCGTGATCCATTTCATTCTCATAAGAAGAAACAACCTTAAACAACAACGAAGAAAAAAAGTCATGTATTCTTTCTTCTGGTGCCACCCATTAATTGATGGCGTAACAGCCATTATGGTTTTT
>OY744548.1:29850492-29857992 GCA_963556195.1 Sepiola atlantica
TATATATATATATATATATATATATATATATATATATATATCACTGTGCATAAAGTATCTAAATAAATGTATATATATATATATATATATATATATATAAAGAATATATGCATATTACAATATTAAAAAAATATAAAGATATAGACATACTTTTATTTTTTGATGAATTTTAACAAACTATGACGATAAATTTGTTCGTTTTGGTAATTTCGATAAAAACTATGTTTATCGTTTATATGTGAAGTGAGGACACGAAAATGTGACCGTAAAGTGAGGAAACGAAAATAAATAATTTTTCTTTTTTACTTTAAATTACAAAATTGATCGTAACTTGTTAGAAATCAAGTCGGAATCCTTAAAGGAAGTAACATTTGAAGAGAAATGCTGTATTTTTGTCAATGACATGACACACTATTGTGAATCAAAACTGTTTGCTATATAGAAATCAAAACAAAAATAAAATTTAAATAAAAATAATAAATAATATATGTGTATTGTAATGTTTTTTTCTTCAAAACTTATATGCAAATCAGTTAACATTGTGAATGATATCATATATACATAAGAAGTATATGACAAAAAGGTGCGTCTATTGTGTAAAGTTGAAGTAACTCTAAATACAATGGTTAGCTTCATTCTTAGTGATGAAAATAGTATATGATATACACAGACAACTTTCCGTATCAATTAATTTCATTAGAGTTGATTAAAAGTGGATTTCTTTTTTTTTATCTAAATACTGAATCTGCTTCTTTCAGAAATATGTGTATACGTCTTATTAATAAACATAGCAATCTGTACAATATTTTCCTCCACATAATCCGTTCTATATGTCGACCATTACGATCTTGATAATTTGTTCTGTCATGTTGCCAGAAAGATCTACTTTCACACATCTGTTCTTCAAATTACATCTTTTTTCTTTAAAAAAAGATTCTTTTCTACGCATCTCATCAATCTCAATCAACCCTCATTTAGCTTTCCGATCAATATTTCGATTACTCTTGTTGGTCAATATGTTTGCACCTGAAGTGAAAGCCTTTACAGATTCGCGCACTTGCCAAAATAATAAGTTATCAGAATTACCAGCTCTTCATATATAGATAATATGTCGCAACGCTCTCTTAAATAATTATAGATGCATATGTGTGTATGTATGTATGTATGTATGTATGTATGTATGTATACACTTTTTCAGCACATGTTTCTCTTGTTTCCTTAGACTTCTTATCATACATATGCTTTTGTTTACTTCCAACTAACTTTTCCCTCATACATCTAGTCTATCCCCACTATTTACTTCTTACTCTTTTTCCTCTCCTCGCGTACTAAACCCACTATATACATTTATTTTCGAATTTTCCCTCTTACAACCACTTTTTGTGTTTGTTCATCTCTGAGCTTCACTGTATACAATTGAGCTCATTTTACCAAATGAATATGGTCAGACTAATTGACCGAAATATACATATATATATATATACATATATGTACATACATATATATATATACATACATATATATATACATATATACACACATATATATATACAAATATATACATATATATATATACATATATATATACACACATATATATATATATACATACACACATATATATATACATATATATATACATATATATATACATATATATATATATGTCTGTGTGTGTAGGGAAGGGTGTGCATGTATACCAACAGATGTTCCATTTATATGCATAAATATGTAGGTATAGATAATTTGGAAGATATATTCATCGTCATATCTACACAGATTCTTATCAAGTCGTAGCTAATTCCTATGAATTTTCTCGGTATCTTCCATTTATATTTGTTTGGAGATTTGTAAATATAGATATTTTCTGGAATATATTTCTGACAGCCGTCGGCAAATTCAGATGGCAACAAGATCTTTCATTTAAAACCAAGTGTATCCATACATATTTTCCTAAAAGGAAACATATATGCGAATTCACGAACGCGCATATACGCGCACATGTATAAATATATATATATATATATTTATATATATATATATATATTTATATTTATATATATATATATATATATATATATATATATATATGAAGTAATTTCGAGATAAAATCTTTTATCAATTTTGATGATGCTATAACTCTCGAAAACCTATCAAAGTTATTTTCATGCTTCAGCAAAAGGGGATAGTTGGTGTTGAGAGAAGTTTTAGAGAAGAAAAAGAACCGAGGGGTGGTGTAGGAGGAGATGAGAAATAAGGTAGGAAGAAATGGAATGTGAAGAAATACACTTAAATAAACTAAAATATGTAACAGGAGAAAAGAAGTGAAAGAAATGTAACGAAACCATGAAGTTCGGTGTGTTTGTTTTTAATCATATCACCCCGTTTGTAGGTTTCCTTTCTGTCATGTTTTATTATTTTTTTTTGGTTTGGTTTTATTTGATTCCTCGGTTTGACGAAACTAAACTCTTTGTGGTAATGTAATGTGGAAGAAAAATAATTTATTTCTTGATTCAGTTTGACGGTATTTTCAATACAGAAGCACATTTAATATTATAAACTATTCATTATATACAGTTGACTTTAAATATATTGATGGATTACCAAAACATTCCGCAATCAAATGCATCTCTTATTTATTTTTAAATAAAACAAACACATTTTTATTTTTATTTGTTTTGTTTTTAAAATTTTATAAATAAAGGATTGTAATCTTTCATATTCATTGCCAATTAACGGAGTAATTCAATAAATGTACTTTATGTAATATTATTCACGTTCAGTGTAGATATCTCGATATGCCAGATAATATTCCTCAAATCGCTTGCCTTTGGATTTTCCTCCCTGCTCTCCTTGTTATCAGACTGAACCGACATGTAGAAATACAAATGTAATGTGAACCCACGTCTGGTGCCCCTACAAATCTTGCCTCTACTTCACAGTTTCCCTTTACATCTAAAGGAGCAGTTTTCCTTGTTTGGCTCAATAGAATACAAATTGTTGCTTGAAATAATCTTTAGTCATTTGACGCCATCCATTTTCGTAACAGACTTATGTATTATAGATGAGTCTATTTACATTAGTTAGTCAGCTAAACCCAGTTACTGTTTATAATAGATGAGTCTATTTACATTAGTGTTGTGGGGTACAAATCAGCCCTATTGAAGAACTAATGGAAGCAACCATCTATAATAAATACCATGGTTGCAAAGACTCAAACAGAGGATATTCCTATTCATGTTTTACCGCATGGTAGGAATCCGGTCATCTTCTAACACATTTAGTGGCGTTACTGTATTGCTATGAATAAATACATTGTATATTTTAACCTGTCACAATTTGTGGTTGTTATCTTTGTGACCCCTAGCACGTGTCTACAACACTGGCGACGAGAAATTTAGTAAAGAACATACGTGAGGATTTTGATGTTATACCAGTCACGACAAACTGGCTACCAAGATTACTCAAGAAAGTTACCGGATCATTCGACAAAAAACTGAATAACGAAGATTCGGGCAAGGATTTACTTGAAAAAAAAAGTCAAACAACAAAAGACGTCGTCAAAAATGTCTTATCTTGCTGTTGAAAAAAAAAAGCCACAAGAAGCCTAAACTACGAGTTAAAACGGAACTCATAAATGGCGTGGATTTACGACAACTGAAAAAAAAAAAAAACGACTCAAAGTTTCAGTAAGTACAAAAAAAAAATTGTTCGTTCTAAAAAGATTGTCTTAAAAAGGCATTAGCATTGAACAAAAAAATTAAAGTTACGTCGGATTTTTCCGATTAAAATAATTTTTTCTCTGACTGACTGGCACGTTGAAAAAAAACAAACACTTTCGACAAGCAGGTACGGCATAACACTTTGTGTTAATGAGAAAATATAATATTCTGTTACGCACTTAAAGCGGAAATTATGGCCAATATTTAAATAAATGCCATGAACTCGTTTTTTTTTCACAAAAAATACAAACTAATTCTTTGTAAAAGAAAAAAAAAAGTGTACGTTCAACAAATATTTGAACTAAATACTTACACGTTACGAAAAGAAAAGTGGAGAGAAAAAAAAATGGTAAAACTTTTTCTGTATAAACACAAACGCTGAATTAGTTTCTAGTGGAAAATTGCCACACAAGGAAAAAATAAATTAAGGAAATACTCGTCAATATAACCAGATACAAAAATTGTAAAAGTTGTTTTTTGTAGAGTTGGTACTATAGAAAAAGAATTTGTTTGTTTCTGAAAACGCTTTTTTGTCATAGAAAAAAAATGGAGGATTTTTCAAAACAGATTTTGGAAATTATAAAACTTCAACAAAATCAACAATTAGAACTTGAAAAAAGGTTTCGAGAAGAACAATTGATAGTACAGAAACAAGATGACGAGAAACAGTTAAGTTTAATGAAATACTTCGAGGAAAAACAGGGAAGAGAAAAGAAAGAAATGATGAAATACGCCGCGGAAGAAAAGAAAGAAATGAACGAACGAATATTGGAATTGAAAAAATTACATTTAGAGCATAAAAACCAATCAGATAAAAAAATGGATTTGTTAACGCAAGTTTTAATGAATAAGGACAACGAACAGGAAAACAATACGGCTTTTTCGCAAAATGCGATCTGGTCAGCCATTGATACATTTCGCTATGCTCCTGAGGAAGACCTAACGTTTGAAACATACTTCAGAAGATTTGAAGACTTATTCAAGATTGATTGTGGTTCATGGACGGATCAAAAGAAGGTTCGTTTATTACTACGGAAGTTGGGTGCATCCGAACATAACAAATTCGTGGATTATATTTTGCCAAGAAAAACCAACGAATTGTCGTTTGACGAGACAGTCAAACTGTTAATGGAGTTATACTGTCCAAAGACAAGCCTTTTCCATAAAAGATGGAAATGTATGAATATTACACATAAGGAAAATCAGGATTATACGACTTTTGCGTCTATAGTTAATAAAAACTGTGACGACTTCAAGTTGTCATCATTAACGGCAGATAATTTTAGATGCCTAATATTCACACAAGGTTTGATAGCCACAAACGACGCCGATATAAGACGTCGTGCTCTAAATAAACTGGAATTAGAACCTGATTTAACGCTTAAGAAACTGGCTGAAGATTGTCAACGGTTCGTGGCAGTGAAACAAGATTCCCGAAACATAGAGGAAGCAGGTATCGCTCACATTAAAAAGATACGCTCCAAAAATAAAGGACACTCACCCGCCAGCTATTACCCACCAAGAGGCAAAAAGAACCCTTCACAAAATTATCAGGATAGACAAAAGCCTAGGACCCCTTGTAGTAAATGTGGAAGACCTCATGGGTACAATGCATGTTGGTACCATAAGAAAATAACGTGTGACCTATGCAAACGAGCAGGGCACAAGGCCTCATATTGCAGAGAAAAAGTAGGAAAAAAAACTACATAAAAACTGCAAAAAGGGACCCTTCACCAACAGAGAACATAAGGAAATATGTTACGGTGAGAATCGGAAATAGAGAAGTAATTCTGCAACTCGATTCAGGGTCGGATATATCGATTATAAATGTTCACACGTGGAAGAAATTAGGTTATCCCACGATGATGAAAACGAATAAAATCGCAAGATCGGTAACTGGTGAAAAGATACATTTTGAAGGTGAATTAATTATTAATGTTTCACTAAAAAGAAAGACAAACAAGCTAAAAGTATTCGTTCTTAGGAACACATCAAATTTATTTGGATCTGACTGGATCCAAGAATTTGAATTATGGGACTCGCCAATGAGTGATTTTTGTCAAAAAGTCGAAAATTTAACGGCCGAAGCCGACAAACTAAAAAAAGATCTAAAAAAATCTTTTCCAAGAGTTTTTTCTGAAAAGCTTGGATGCTGCACGAAAATAAAAGCGAGATTCGAATTGCTGGATGAAGCAAAACCAATATTCAAAAAACCACGTAGCGTACCGTTCGCTTCAAGAGAAAACATTGAAGAAGAATTGGAAAGACTAGTTAACACAGGGAGTTTGACCCATATTAACTATAGAGTGGGCAGCCCCCACCGTATACATAAAAAAAAAATCAAAAGAAATCAGAATATGCGCAGATTTCTCTACCGGATTGAATGCATCGCTCAAGGACCACCACTATCCGTTACCAAACCCAGAGGAAGTATTCGCTAAGTTAAATGGCGGAAATTTTTTTTCCAAAATAGACTTAAGCAAGGCGTATCTACAGATACCAGTAGAAGACGATAGTTCAAAACTTTTGTGTATATCAACACACATAGGTCTTTTTAAATTCAATAGATTAGCATTTGGGATAAAAGTAGCACCTGCTATTTTCCAACAGATAATTGACACTTTGCTAAGCGGTTTGGATTTTTCAATAGGCTATCTGGACGATATTCTCATACGTAGTCAAAATGTTGAACAACATAGAGATCATGTATTTCAAGTGTTTGACCGAATACAAGAATACGGCTTCACTTTGAAGGAGGCAAAATGCCAATTTTTTTTTGAACAAATAAAATACCTGGGTCATATATTAAATAAGGACGGGAGAAAACCCGACCCGGATAGGTCCACAGCAATAAAAGACATGCCAGAGCCTCAAACTGTAACTACATTGCAAAGTTTGTTAGGGCTCGTTAACTATTATCAAACTTTTATTAAGAATATGCATAAATTGCGCGCGCCTTTGAATGAGCTATTAAAAAAGGACAAAAAATGGAACTGGACGCCGGAGTGCCAGTCGGCATTTAAGCAGTTTAAAGATGTACTAACAACAGATTTATTTCTGATTCATTTCAATCCAGAACAAGAGATTATTGTCGAACCGACGCAAGTGCTTATGGAATAGGGGCATGCATTCTACATAAAATGCCAGATGGGTCCACTAAACCGATCGCCCATGCGTCGAGAACCTTACTGCCAGCCGAGAAGAATTATTCCCAAATTGGGAAGGAAGCACTGGGGATCATATTCGGAGTTACAAAATTCCACCGTTTTTTACATGGTCGAAAATTCAAACTACAAACTGATCACAAGCCGCTTATAACCATTTTCGGTTCAAAAAGAGGGATACTAACTTACTCAGCCAACAGACTGCAAAGATGGGCGACCATCCTGCTAAATTACGATTTCAGTATGGAATTTCTTGCATCTGCGAAGTTAGGTCACGCTGACGGATTGTCGCGATTAATCCCGAAATCAAGGGAACCGCTGGAGGACACAGTAATAGCGTCACTACAAAGTGAAAAGGACTATACACAAATACTGTGCAATACGATCAGGGAATTACCAGTGACTTTGAAAGATATAATAAGGGAGGCTGAAGAAGATAGTTTCATCAAAGAAACGAAACAAAAAATGCAATCAGATGAATCGGCGGCGGAAGTTTATTCTATGTGCAATGAGGTACTGTTGTACCGAGAAAGGGTGGTAATCCCAGCCACGCTGAGGAAAAACATTTTACAGGATTTTCATACGGGGCACCCTGGGGCTACTAGAATGAAGAG
>OY744548.1:29870492-29900492 GCA_963556195.1 Sepiola atlantica
ATGTCAGTATTTATTACGCGGCTAATTTAAAATGGTTAGTACGAGGGGCGTTCAATAAGTAATGCTCCTGATCCATTTTCCATAGTAGTAGATTCACGAAACTTGGCACAGTTATTAATCTTTCTCTACATAGAACCCGCCTAGAGTTATGCATTTCTCTCATTGTTGGATGCAGCTCTGGACACCGTTTTTGTCGAACACCCCAGGTTGGTCCTCCAACCACGTCGTAAATTTAGAAATCAAGGCTGCATCATCTGGGAAACGCTTTCCTTTCAAAAACAACTTCCTGGCTGGGAAGAGATGAAAGTCAGAGGGTGCAAGGCCAGGAGAGTAAGGGGGATGGGGTAGGATTTCATAGTCACACGCCCGGGCCTCTGAGCTGGCGACATGCAAGTTGTGGACCGGAGCGTTGTTCTGCAGGAGGAGGATACGTTTATTGTATCTTGCCCCGCCTCTTAATTTTGATAGCTTCTCTTAATTTCATCAAAAGTTAAGCGTAATAGGCTCCTGTAATTATGGGACCCTTTGCCAGGAAATCTGTCATCACTACTTTGTCTTTGTTCCAGAAGACTGTGAGCATGCCCTTGCCAGCGGAGGGCTACACCCTTGCCTCCTTTGGAGGTGGTGAGTCCAAGTGCTTCCACTGCATTGATTGGGCTTTGGTCTCTGGATCATAGTGATGGACCCAAGTTTCATCCTGGGTAATGAGTCTTTTAGAAAAAACTTTGACTCATCTTCTTGGCAATTGACTACCAATTCATTCTCGAACACTCGATGCGTTCTTGCTTCTTGAAAGGTGTGAGCAACCTGGGAATCAATCTGGCAGACACCTTATGCATATGCAAATGCTCATGAATGTACTACTCTTGACCTCTTGGGCTAATTGGCGAATAATAATGCGTCGATATCCAAAATAGCAGCCTCAACTTGACGGACAGATGGCTCATCAATGGCAGAAGATGGAAGACCAAGTCTGACAGTTTTTTCTACAGACTTCCGACCATGTTTGAATTCACAATGCCAGGTCATATTATGAGTTATCATCACCATAAGTTTTTTTTTCATTTCATCGAAAGTTTCCTTTGGTGTGCGTTATTTAAAATACAAACACCGGATCACTGCGCGACACTCAACTGGCTCCATTTCACACATGACTCAGTTCAACCATCTGTAAATCAGAAACCACAAATATTTCAGAGCTGTGTTTTGCAACATAACCCATATATATATAAATCATTACACATGCAAAATGTCGTTTAGATCATACAACTGGAAGTGGGTAACACATATTGAACACATATTCGTACGTAAGTAAACGAATAGATTTGAACTCTTCAACTCTGTAACAATACAATTATACAGGTTCGCTTTTGGATAATGGCGATGCGAAAATGATCGAGAAGAATAAAAAGATGAAGCTGAAGGAAAAACAGAAACAGAAAGGAAACGAATATATCAGAAGAAAGAAGATAGAAAAGAAGAAGAAAGTAGATAAGAGGAAATAAGAGAGAAGAAGAGAAGAAAAAGAAGATGTAGAACAATATGTAGATGACGATAAAGATGAATAAGAAGCCTGAGAAGAAAAGGTTATACAGAAAAAGGACATAATGTTAGAAAAAGTAAAACATTTGAGACGAAAAGAATACTGAAGAAGAAGAAGAAGAAGAAGAAGAAGAAGAAGAAGAAGAAGAAGAAGAAGAAGAAGAAGAAGAAGAAGAAGAAGCAGAAGAAGTAGGAAGGAAGAAAGTGGACGAAAAATATGAATAAAATAATTAGAAGAAGTGCAAATTAAGAAGAGAAAGTAAATTAAGTGTGTAAAAACAACGATCAGGAATAATAAAAGAGAGAAAGAGAAAATAAAATATTATTATTTTATTAATTATTATAATAATTATGATAATAATAATAATTAATAGTGATGATGATTATAACAAGTAATAATAATAATCCTATAAGTACTACTACTTATAATAATATGAAGAAGAAAGACCATGAACAGAAAACAAGGTGAAATTGAAGAAGAAGCACACTAAGGAAGAACAATGAAATAGAGGAAGGAAAGACGACGATTGAGGTAAGTAGATAATAATAATAATAATAATAATAATAATAATAATAATAATAATAATAATAATAATAATAATAAGAAGAAGAAGAAGAAGAAGAAGAAGAAGAAGGGGAAGAGGAAGAAGAGGGACAATATCTACATAGATAAGAACAAAAATGAAGAGTATAAATAGAGAAAATAGGATAAAAAAGGACAAGTACAAAAAGGAAAATCAACAAGTAGGGCAATAATGACTAGAGAGCGTTGAACAGTGTAGTGTGATAATAAATTTAAATAAACGAAGACTGTGGTAGTAGTAGTAGTCAGATTAAGAGTAGTATTAATAGTACTAGTGATCGAAAAAGAACAATGATATCAACAACACCGCAATAATTAGGACAAGATGAAATTTTAAAAAAGAGAAGAAAAAAGAAAATAAGAAATACAATGAGGAGTGGCTAGAGTAGGATGATGATAACAACCACCGTCAACAACAAGCGAAATAAAGACATAAGTATAGAAACAAAATAAAAAGATGGTGGTGCTGATAGAGCAAAATAATCTAAAAAGGGGTGGAAAAAACATTCACTCTGATAAGTTGATAGCTCTAAAAAAGTGGAAAAAAAAGTAAAAAGAATGTGTGTATGCTTGGGAAGTGGTTAGAGTAATTCTGGAGACGATTGTCGTGTAACTGGTTTGAAAGATGCAACCCAATGATAACGACGCATGTTCGAACAAGGAAAACTACAACAAGAACACCAACAGACAGCAAGACAAGAGAATAGAAGTAGATCGCGTCAAGTAAGTGAATGTTGACATATGCCTGCTTCTTGCTGTCGTCCGCCATCTTAATTACGGCTTTCAGGACGTCAAGTCGAACAAATGGACATCGTGTGATAGCCTTTTAGCCCGATTTTTTTTTCTTTGCACGCCTTTTAAAGCATGGCAAACTCCACGTTGAAAATTACAGCAAATCGGGTAACCAAATACCACGGTAAAAGGGAAGGATAGAATAAGTTTGACGATTAATGGAGAAGGAGAGTGAATGAGAGAATAAAAATAGTACATTACAAAGAAGGCACCCATTTAATTTGTAGAATTATAAAGGACAAAAAAAGAAGACGAAGAATAGTTAGAAAAACCGCAAGAAGAGAAACTGAAAAAGAAGTCATTTGAGAATATAAGCAACAACAACAATGCTACTACTACAACTACAACTACTAATACTACCCATACTGCTAATAATAGTTATCTAAATTGTAAACAGATGTTGCGAGAAGGCAAAGTAATCCGTAACGGTTATCGAAAGACGGATACTATAAAACATATGGAGACGTGTTTTGTTCCGAAGAGTCATGGGAACACTGCGTGTTGCCGCGAGAGTAGTAATCACTGATAATTACTCATTTGCATATTTCCTAAGTGTAATTAATAAGAAAACAAATTTAAAAAGACGATACTAAAAGAAGATGAGAGAAATAGATTAAATATGAGTAAGATATAAGTTACTTAGTGGGTTTTGCCTTATTCGAACAATTTTAATTGATTTTTTACAGCATAACTCAATACCCAAACGAATGAGTGATGCAATATATATTTGTGAGAATAGAATATCTAGGATACACTCAATAGGAAAACAACCCTTGATTAATTCAGCTTCAGTGTAATACTACTACAACTACTATTACTACTGATAATAATAATAATAATAATAATAATAATAATAATAATAATAATAATAATAATAATAATAATTATTATTATTATTATTATTACTATAATAACTATAATAGTTATATAGCAGGCATCACACGTTTCTATAAAAGTCACAAAGTGCTCGACTGTAGGTCTTACAAAATCTAATGAACCTTATTTTACCTGTAAGCCAGTTGAATAACGATTTAAGACTCTTCGCTCCTGTCGTGACTGATTAATCTCTTTGGAATAAAAACAGGCCGGATTTTCTTCTAAAATCATGGGCCCCAGATAGGTGAAACAGGCGTATGTCAAGCGGTACGATACTATATTTGATTTGATAAAATCATAAAGTTATATATATATATATATATATATATATATATATATATATATATATATGTGTATATATATTTATATATATATATATATATATATATATATATATATATATATATATATATATATTATTGTTTATTTACCTTTGGACGTATACGTTTCGTCTCTTTTCAATCAAGACTAATCAGCATAGAAGATGCATATATGATTATATACATATATATATATATATATATATATATATATATATATATATGATAATATATATATACATATATGTATATATGATGGTATACATACACATATATATAAGATTATATACATACACATATGTATATTTGATTATACACATACATATGTATATATATATGATTATATACATATATATATATATGATTATATACATACATATATATACATATATATGATCATATACATATATATATACATATATCATCATATACATACATATATATATATGATCATATACATATATATATACATATATGATCATATACATACATATATATGATCATATACATACATATATATATATATGATCATATACATACATACATATATGATCATATACATACATATATATATATATATATATGATCATATACATACATATATATGATCATATACATACATATATATATGATCATATACATACATATATATATGATCATATACATACATATATATATATATGATCATACACATATATATATATGATCATATACATAAATATATATATATGAACATATACATAAATATATATATATGATCATATACATACACATACATATATATATATATATATATATGATTATATATATATGTATATATGATTATATACATATATATATATATATATATATATGTATGATAATATATATATGTATATATGTTTATATACATATCAATATATATATATTCCAAAGAAAAATTAATCTCAATATTAACTATTAAAACCTTTAAATATTTTTTTACTAAAATCGCAATAGATATATTCATAAATAAAATGAGATATAAAAGCTATGTAACACTGCGATTTAACGTGTTTCTGTGAAATAAATTAAAGCATAATTAAACAAACCAAGTAACCTCATAAACACTTTTTTATCGATTCAATTGTCATATTCAGAAAAAAAACATATCAAGGCGAAAATCCATGCAAGTAAACTTAAGAAATGTATCTGATAATACATATCACAAAACGACTGTAGTCGTGACATAATCAAAACTTGATTTAAAAGGTATCTAAAGTCAAATGTCTCATCTACCATAGATACCACCCTACCTACACACACACACATATATATATATATATATATATATATATATATATATATATATATATATATATATATATATATTTAATAGCTAATATAAGTAAGCAAAATGTCTATCTGGAACAACACTTAGATCTAATATACGGAAAGTTAATGTTCTTGCCTTTTAAGGGAATGGGGTCTGATCAACTCTGCTGGGAAGCCATGAAATAAAATACTGTTTTGTTTTTAAATTCCCGATACAGTTTTACATGGTAAACAACTGATGCTCCCTTAAATAATGTTAAAACTCGCGTAAATTCTTGGAAGCAAACTAATATAGTATCTTCTAAAAGTAAATTGACTTATAACTTGGGAATCATTTTTTTATTTATTTATTTTTATTTTTTGATATAGGTTTAATGGTTACGAAAACTACCGAGAATATATATATATATATATATATATATATATATATATATATATATATATATATATATATATATATTACTATTCCATGTATCTAAATAACATTTTATGAGTGGATATCATTTTTTCTATATTTATTATCAGTACTAGCAAATATATGCTCCCTCCGGTCGCATATTTTTGCTACGCTGCCGCATCAGAAATGAACGCTCACGCGTAAACCGATGAAGCCCCAGTCATATTTCTGTGGTGGTTAGACATTGATTTTCTGTGTTTATGACCAAGAATATTTTAAGTTGAAAATAAAGAAGAAAAAAAATTCGACCCTACCCCGATTTTTGTTGTACCCTCGCCCATAAATAGAAAGACCTTTAGTTTAAAAAAGAAAGAAAAAAATGTTTTGTACCCCCCTCAATTTTTTTATATTACCATTCATAGAAATATCTTTTAGTTAAAAAAGAAAAAAAGAAATTTTTTTGACCGCTTTCCCCCAATTTTTTGTATCCCCCTCCATACATATAAATAGTTAGCGTGGGTCCTAAAATGTGGAAGCACCAAAAAATCAAATACAGTGAACACAGTGTGTGTGTGTGTTTGTTTAATGACCTTTTTTAAATTAAACAATTTGATTCTACAATCAGTTGTATAGTTTTCCAGTACAATGTGTTAGTTTATTTTGTTGCCATTAAAGAAAAAAAATCATATCTTTTTTTTTAGTAAATAAAACATGGAATCATGAATTCAGTTGAGCTCGTGTAAAAATGATAATATTGGATATGAAAGTATTAAGAAATCAAATACAGTAAACACGAATAGGTTTTTAATTCTCGGAGAGAAAAAGGTTACCTGAACAGAATTCATTATAGTGTGTGTGTGTGTGTGAGTATGTGTGTGTGTGTGTGTGTGTGCGCGCGTGTTTTTATATAGTAATTTTTAAGTCAATTATTATTTTAAATAAACAATTTGATTGAATAAATTTGTGTTTTAAAACTATAAGATTAAGAAAATAAACAAAGTTAGGACGGTTTTTAAAATGGGAAACTGACACGCTGAATGACAGCGTTGTTGTTTACATATTTAACGTGCCGACAGCTGTTTAATCAGATCGCCATTTTACCGGAGAGAGAGAGGACACCACTGATTAAACCGCCAATGACTTTGCAATTTTAACAGAACTTGCCATTGAAAAGGTTTAGAAAACACGCCGGTTATGAAGAAAATGGCTTTAATTAATTGTATGAATAATTTTTATTAATATACCCTTATCGGATAATATTGTTAATACATATGTAAATTTGATAATAGCAGTTATAAGTGTATATTTGTAAATATTAATTTAATTGAAGGTTTAAAGGAATGACTTATGTAAATAGGAAAATCCATCTGGTGTCTGTACAACTTTTAATGACAGTATATAAAGAATTTCAAAAAAATTAGTTTCAGTAAAATAGTCATACTGGAGTTTCGGCTTCAGACAGACAGACAGCTACATAAACTCCATTATTAATAGATTTACTTCAACAGTGCTCTATACGTAAGGAGAGTTCGGTAGTAACTTACTATATATATATATATATATATATATATATATATATATATATATATATATATATATATATTTGAAGATTACAGATGATTTGTGTCGGAGTATTTTTCATGCATCATTTCTAGTCGCCTGATGAATTTTCGAGATTAATTCGAGAAGTTGCAGACGAATTTGCCGTACTCGCTGTGTACCCTAGTAATGCTCGTATGTTTGTTTCAATTTTATTACCATTTCTAAGCATTCTTTTTTGTTTATGTGCGGATGTCAGGATTCCAAGATTGCTTCCGCTGTTGAATTTAATAATGCACGTTGTGTCTTACTGTGCGTCGAAAATTTACATTTTGTAGACGACCATTATTCGCAAATGATATTACACGTCAGACATCGTCAGCAACAAGAAGTAGAAAATGCACCCAGAATAGCGGTAATGAAAAATATTTAACATACCGGGTGGCACGTCGGCTGAGAGAACGCTTAAGCTGTACTCAGTAAATTATAAATTATACATTTCTCTGCGTTGTGTTCTCTGCGAAAATAATGTGTGAGAACCATGTAAAAGATAAAAAAAAACATATATATATATGTATATATATATATATATATATGTGTGTGTGTTTATATATATACATATACAAGTAGATAAATCAATATATAGATATATAAATATACATATATATATACCTATACATATATACATACATATATATATATATATATATATTATATACATACACATATATATACCTATAAATGTATACATATATACATATATGTATACATATATATATATATATATATATATATATATATATATATATATACATAAATCTACATATATACAGTGTAACCCGGATATAAGAGAACCGGATATAAGAGAAACCCGAATATAAGAGACATTGTCTCTGGTCCCAAATTACAGCCTGTGTTAATGTCTATAAATTAGACCCCGATATAAGAGACCAGATTATATGAGAAACCCTGCTATGAGATACTTTTTCTCCGCTCCCGTCCTCCCCAATGTAAGAGAGTTCGTTTTGAGTGACAGTGTGATGTCCTAAATCAGTCAAAAGACGTTGCTAAATTTTCTCACCTCATTGGTGAGTCTTTCAATGACCTTCCCTATAGCAATATCCGTGAAATATTCGTAAAAAAGGTTTCTTATTTTGTTGTTGTTAGAAGGCGAACCTGGATATAAGAGACTTATATTTATATATTTACATATATATATATATATATATATACATATACATTAACAAAAAACATAGCAAAGAAAGAAAAATCCGTAGTCTTTAACGACGCGTGTATAAGAAATATATATACATATACATATATATATATACATATATATATATATATATATATATATATATATATATATATACACATACGTACATTAATATATATAGATACATAAATAGAAGTAGAGATATAGATAGATGGGCATATATATATATATATATATATATGAGCACTCTCATAAACCCGGTTTCATCTTCCTTCGGATTCATACCCCCTGGATATTGGTAACAAGTTAATTGTATATATATATATATATATATATATATATATATATATATATATATATATATATATATATATATATATATATATATACACATATATATATATATATATAGAGAGAGAGAGAGAGTGAGAGAAAGTTTGATAGATAGATATATAGATATAATATAACTATATAAAAACAATATATTCATGCCACATGAGATACACAAAAAACGTTCATGTTTTATTTCTGATGGAAGCCGTCAGGCTTCGTACCCGATTCATTCCCAAAGTAAACCATTAGGGTAATAACATATGGAGCTTATTTGTCACGAATATATTTTAGTCTTACCACTATGAGCTCTACTCACGTATTGAGCAATTTTGGAGTAAATACACTCTGAATACTCTTTCTCTCTCTCTCTCTCTATCTCTGTGTGTGTAGATATATGTATATATATACATATATATATATATATATATATATATATATATATATATATATATATATATATATATATTATGATGTTTCTTATTACTATTCTTTATTATCTATTTTATTAACTTACTATTATGATTTGTTCCTATTGTTGTTTATTTTCGTATTATCAAATTTTGAGTTGTTTTCTAATCTTCTTTAGTCTATTTTATTAATTTTTCATACTTCGCATTTTAAAAAAAAATCCTACTTTTAATTTGAATTGTTTTTGTTGCTATCGTGTATTTTTGTATACACGTGTTATTCCTCTACTCTTCATTATTCCTATTTTACTTATTTGTTTTCTAATCATGGCACTTATCTTTTGAATAATTATAATTATATTTTCAAGTTATATTTTGTTTGTAGGTGTTTTTTTAATCTACGTTGGATAGCCTTTTATATTCTAATCCTTTTATCAATTTAAAAAATCCTCTATTTCCTGTTCTTTAAAATAAAATACACGTCATCAGAATTGTAGATTTTTACAATTATTTCTTATTTAATTATTTACTTAATTTTTCTACATTATATTAATTTTTTTCATGTTATTTTTAATTTATCTATTTATCTAGATTTTACATCTTGGTCATCCTATATTAGGAATATTTTTGATATTTAATTTTTATTTTATTTGATGTTAATTTGCTATTTTTAAGGTATATCACGGCCATACATTTTAATTAATTTTTCTACATTATATTAATTTTTTTCATGTTATTTTTAATTTATCTATTTATCTAGATTTTACATCTTGGTCATCCTATATTAGGAATATTTTTGATATTTAATTTGTTATTTTATTTTATGTTAATTTGCTATTTTTAAGGTATATCATGGCTATACATTTTAAAACTGCCCCAGGGAAAAATTAGTGGTTACATGTTGATATGTTTTTCTCCAGTATTGTTTGAATATATCTTTTATCAGATAGTATTGAAACCTGATGATGTATTAAGGGTTTTCTGTATGTAATGTTATAAAGGGCGCTGACGAAGTCGACGATTTGGAGTCTTCAAAATAATAATACTCTATAAAATATTTCCAAATTGTCTTGGAAAAAATCGTACGCCATATAATTCCTTCGTTTTCAATTCTTAGGACAATATTCAATTTTTTTTTACCTAAAAAAAACAAACTATATATATATATATATATATATATATATATATATATATATATATATATATATATAGATATGATTATTTTTATTTACACAGACATGTACAAAATCTGCGACACGGCATGTCGATATTATCGATAAACAGTTATTACAAACTGAGATCTCATCAGGTAGAGTTATAATCCAATCTCATCAGGCAGAGTTAGATCATATTTCCAAATATGGTCTATGGTTAAGATTGGATTTTGTACATGTCTTTGTAAATACAAAATACTCATATATAAAAGTTCTATTTAGATATTGAGCACTTTTTATAAATCCGGTTTAAATTCTTTGGATTACCACCCTGTGGATGTTTTATCTGGATTATTACTATATATATATATATATATATATATATATATATATATATATATATATATATAAATATATATATGTATATATATGTATATATATATATATTAATTAATTAATTTATGAATGCATTTATGCGGTCATTGTTTTAATTGATTGATTTATAAATTAACTCTTTTGCGTGCGTTAAAGGAAGAAAAAGATACGTGTTTCTGGCTATAAGTCGCCATCAGCGAGACTACCCCGGGCAGGGATCGACCCTTTGAAGTAAATACTCGTAGCCTAGTTTTACCGCTAGAAAAGAATAATCTGCCACATTTTATGCTCAAGTTTGTATCCCTTATAATGCTACGCTGATTGTTTGTATGGTTTTACAGGCGATAGTGCACCGCTGTTTTACCGGTGCGTTTATTATGTGTCGCTAACCTGAGCAATTTACTAAGAATATTCATTCGCCCTTAATCTAATGGGCTATCGATTTTAGCATATATACATTTTTTAATTTATTAATATATGAATTACTATATGCGTGATGTTTTTAAATTAATTAATTCATAACTTATATTTTTGCGTGTATAAAAGGAAGACATGAACTTTCAAGGTGATCGAAAGCATTCATCTTTAAGCAACAATTACACAGCTATGTAAGGATAAGACGTATTTTATGGTTTCAGTTTTTTTAGGTCTATTATTAGAATGTTGTCGGAACCAGTTTCCTTATTCGCATCAAGGGTCTTGATAAGTATTGCAACAGCCTAGACAGTTATTTGGATAGCACTTAAAGTGGTTTCGTCCATGGGGAAATTTGGAGGGAAATGCGTCCATGATCATAGAGTGTGGACTTTTCTACAAAGTTCTTTTCTGGCACTACACATCGTTTAAGGACCCTGTTTGTTATTATCTAACCTAATGGAGACCCAAACCGTTCATTGTCTGCTAGATTTAATAAATTGCATAGACCACTTCATGTTGCATGCATGGCTAAAAACATCTTTAAAAAAGTTGTATACATATTTCATAATGCTGTGCATTCTTTTATGTCCAATAAGATTTGAAAATAATTGACATCGTTTTGCTGTTAGTCTTTGCAAATTGATTATTTATCTGTGTAGTACACTCCAAAGGAGTAATCTCTTTTATTTATATTGCAATACGTGTATATATATATATATATATATATATAAATATATATGCATCTATACATATATATAAATATATATACATATATATATAAATATATATACATATATATATAGATATATATAAATATATATACATATATATATATAAATATATATATATACATATACATATATATATACATATACATATATGTATACATATATATACATATATATATATATATACATATATATATATATATATATATATATATATATATATATAGTAGTAAGTTATGATAACATATTTATGGCAATTAAGCTACACAGATGCTCCCGCGTTTCATCCCCGGTGGATCTTCAGGATATATATATATATAGTTTTCAGGGTCGATTATTTTCGATAGGAATTCGAATCAGAGAGCTCTATGTCCGTTCAAACAGAGCATGAATAAGTTATGATGTTGAAAGATTACATATACATTCGGATTGTACACATTATAAGTTATTTCGACATTAACTAGGTCTCCTTGAATGTGTTTCCAACCACAATTCAAACGAATTGAATTGTGGTTAGAAACACTTCCGATGAGACATAGTTACGGTCGAAATAACTTATAATGTGTACTATCCGAGTGTATATCTAATTTTTCAACACCATATTTCTTATATAAGAAGGAATAGTTTTTTAATTTCTCGACAAATCTTCCGAGTAGGAGTGGTTATTGATGTATACGTAATCGCAGTTTTTTATGATTCATATTTTGCGAGTTCAGAAGCGGATATATTTTGATGTTTTTCTTTTCATGGTGTCTTTTATTTTTGGCTAAAAATAAGGATTCGATATGGTATTCATTTTAATAGGTATTTCAATATGTAATGTATATTTATTTAATTAATAGATTTGTTTGCAATAAAGATAATTTATTCCGATGCAAAGATGTGTTACACTATAGAATTATGTAATGCCGACATTTCTAGGTTAGTGTGGGGTATATGTTAAGAGTACTTCGGAATTAAATATGGCTGACATGATATCTGTACTTTTAATCCTGTCCTTGAATGCTGTCTTTAAGAAAGCGGTTTTTTTTATGTATCCAGACAATGAAAAAAACAATATTCTAATCTATTTTGTCTTTATGAATACACAAACTAAGCATTCTGAGAATTGGGTTTCTATTTAGTAACAGGTGCACGTATCTCTCTGAGAAATTCTTTCTTTATTCATACTCTTTGGTATGCTATTGAGAATGTTGTGGTTTTCGTATTCTCATGTAAAAAAATATCCATTCTCACTCTTTTTCTTATATACATACTGTTGTTCTCCATATATATATATATATATATATATGTATATATATATATATATATATATATATATACACATATATATATATATACTGTATATATATATACACATATATATATATATATATATATATATATATATATATATATATATATATATATATATATATATGCAAAAGTCTATTGGCGAAACGGATCATTTCTGATATAATAATAGACAGAAGCTTTCGCTTATATTCAATCAACATTTCCTTTATATATATATATATATATATTTATATATATATATATATATATATATATATATATGTACATTTATTTTAATCGAAGGTAAATGTTTTAACTGGAGAGTGTCTAATACGATAAGTACTCTTAATTTAACATGATGTTCTCCTACTTAGTCGGAAAACATTCATTGTCCATACAAAATAATGTATTAGAAGTTATATATATACATATATATATATACATTATATATACTAGCAAATATATGCTCCCTCCGGTCGCATATTTTTGCTAGGCTGCCACGTCAGAAATTAACGGTAACGTGTAAACTGATGTAGCCTCAGCCATATTTCTTGGGTGGTTATACGTTGATATTCTTTATTTATGACCAAAAATAGTTGTAGATGTAAATAATGAAAAAAGAAATTTCGACCCACACCGATTTTGGTATTAACCTTCTCCATAAATAGAAATATTTTTAATAATTTTTAAATCAATATTTATTTTAATTAAACAATTTGATTCAGTAAAACTGTTAAAATCAACAATTTAAAGAACTGAATACAGCAAACAGTATTTTTTTGGATCGGAAGAAAGGTGTACATAAAATAAAACAATAAAAAAATCTGTGTTCTTTTACTGTAGGATCTATGCTGACTTTGATGATGACCCACACACTAACCCTAACACCCACTTTGACTTTGACCCTAACCCTAACGATGGAGTCAAAGTTAGCGCGGGTCCGAAAGTGTAAAAGCACCAAAAAATCAAATATAGTGAACACGGTTACTTATGTAAATGGTCTCGGAAAGAAATTTTACCTAATTAAATTTGTTAGAATGTGTGTGTGTTTGTGTGTGTGTGTGTATTTTAGTAGTAATTTTTAAATCGATTTTTATATAAATTAAACAATTTGATTCAGTAAAATTGTTAAAATAAACAATTAAAAAAAAAACTAAATACAGCGAACAGTATTTTTCCAATCAGAAGAAAAGTGTTTATAAAATGAAACGATGTAAAAATCCGTACTCTTTTATGTGTGTGTGTGCGCGCGTGTGTGTGTTTTAATGACCTTTTTTAATTAAACAATATGTTTCTAAAATCAGTTATATTATTTTTGTTGTTGACAGAAAAGAAATAAAATCACATCTTTTATTTTAATAAATAAAACATGGAATAATAACAGTTTGTGAATTAAAGCTTAACAGCGTAAGTTAAAGTAACACTGTGAATACCAGCGTTTGTTTACAAATTACGCGCTTGTATTGCGTCCAAACTGAGTTGACAGAGGGAGATTGTTTCAATGGATTTTCGTTCCGCACGCTGTTTAATCAATTGGACGTAGATAAAATAACTACGTAACTGATTTTAAATCAATTATTTTAATTAAACAATTTGATTCATTGAGTATAATTTATAAGTAAGATTAGTAGCGAGCAAAATAACGTAAATACATAATGAAATCAGAATGAAACGATCCTGAGTGTATATTTGAGAATACTAATGTATTAGAAGTTCAAAAGCAATTGCTTATGTAAATTGAGAAATGCCCATAGTGTTTATGCCGGTTTTTTTCATAGTATATAATGAAGTTAGCGGACTTAGTAAATAGTTTCGGCTTCAGACAGACAGACAGTCAGATACATAAACTCCATTATTAATACTAGCAAATATATGCTCCCTCCGGTCGCATATTTTTGCTAGGCTGCCGCATCAGAAATGAAGGCTCACGCGTAAGCCAATGGAGCCCCAGTCATATTTCTGTGGTGGTTAGACATTGATTTTCTGTGTTTATGACAAAGAATATTTTTAGTTGAAAATAAAGAAAAAAAAAATTCGACCCTTCCCCGATTTTTGTTGTACCCTCGCCTATAAATAGAAAGACTTGTAGTTTAAAAAGAAAGAAAACATTTTTTGTACCCCCCTCAATTTATTTTATATTACCAGTCATTGAAATATTTTTTAGTGAGGAAAAAAAAAAAAATTTTTTTGACCGCCTTCCCCAATTTTTTTATCTCCCCCCCCTATACATGTAAATATTTTTAATTAAAAAGGAAAAAAAACAAACCTAACCCTAACTGTAACGACGGGGTCAAAGTTAGCTTGGGTCCTAAAATGAAAAGGCACCAAAAAATCAAATTCAGTGAACGCACGCGCGTGTGTGCGTGTGCGTGTGTGTACCTTTTTTTAATTAAACAATTTGATTCTACAATCAGTTGTATAGTTTTCCAGTACAATGTGTTAGTTTATTTTGTTGACATTAAAGAAAAAAAATCACATCTTTTTTTTTAATAAATAAAACATGGAATCATAAATTCTGTTGAGGTCGTGAAAAAATGATAATATTGAATATGAAAGTATTAAGAAATCAAATACAGTAAACACGAAAAAAATTTTAATTCTCGGAAAGAAAAAGTTTACATGAACTGTGTGTGGGTGTGTGCGTGCGCACGCGCGTTTTTATATAGTAATTCTTAAATCAATTATTATTTTAATTAAACAATTTGATTTAATAAATTTGTGTTTTAAAACATAATGGCTAAGAATTAACAAACTTAGGACGGTTTACATGTTTAACGTGCCAGATTAACGTCGGCTGCTTAATCAGATCGCCATATTTAATTACCGGAGGGAGGGAGGGTACACTGATTCAACAGCAAATCGGCTGCTTAATCAGATCGCCATATTTAATTACCGGAGGGAGGGAAGGCACTACTGATTAAACAGCCAATCGGCTGCTTAATCAGATCGCCATATTTAATTACCGGAGGGAGGGAGGACACCACTGATTAAACAGCCAATCGGCTGCTTAATCAGATCGCCATATTTAATTACCGGAGGGAGGGAGGGCACTACTGATTTAACAGCCAATCGGCTGCTCAATCAGATCGCCATATTTAATTACCGGAGGAGGGAGGACACCACTGATTAAACAGCCAATCGGCTGCTTAATCAGATCGCCATATTTAATTACCGGAGGGAGGAAGGACACCACTGATTAAACAGCCAATCGGCTGCTTAATCAGATCGCCATATTTAATTACCGGAGGGAGGGAGGGCACTACTGATTAAACAGCCAATCGGCTGCTCAATCAGATCGCCATATTTAATTACCGGAGGGAGGGAGGACACCACTGATTAAACAGCCAATCGGCTGCTTAATCAGATCGCCATATTTAATTACCTGAGGGAGGGAGGGCACTTCTGATTAAACAGCCAATCGGCTGCTTAATCAGATCGCCATATTTAATTACCGGAGGAGGGAGGACACCACTGATTAAACAGCCAATCGGCCGCTTAATCAGATCGCCATATTTAATTACCGGAGGGAGGGAGGGAGGGAGGGCACTACTGATTAAACAGCCAATCGGCTGCTTAATCAGATCGCCATATTTAATTACCGGAGGGAGGGAGGACACCACTGATTAAACAGCCAATGTATTTGCAATTTTAACTATACTCGAGTTGAAATGGTTTAGAAAACACGCTGGTTATGATGAAAATGGCTTTAATTAATTGTATGAATAATGTTTATTAATATAACCTTATCGGAAAATATTGTAAATACATATGTAAATTTGATAATAGCAGTTATAAGTGTATATTTGTAAATATTAATTTAATTGAAGGTTTAAAGGAATGACTTATGTAAATGACAAAACCAATCTGGTGTCTAAGCGACTTTCAGTGACAGTATATAAAGAATTTCAAAAAGATTAATTTCAATAAATTAGTCATACTGGAGTTTCGGCTTCAGACAGACAGACAGACAGACAGACAGATACATAAACTCCATTATTAATATATATATATATATATATATATATATATATATATATATATATATATATATATATATATATATATATTATAATAGATCGTTATGCATTTTAGAACACAACCGTAAGCCGTAAGGAGCGGTAATGTAGGACATATATATATATATATATATATATATATATATATATATATATATATGAATATGCATATATATATACATATATATATATATATGGATATGCATATATATATACATATATATATATATGAATATGCATATATATATATATATGAATATACATATATATATGAATATGCATATATATATATATGAATATGCATATATATATAAATATGCATATATATACATATATATATATATGCATATGAATATATATATATACACATATATATGAATATACATATATATATGAATATGCATATATATATATATATATATATATATATATATATACATATATATATATATATGAATATGCATATATATATATGAATATGCATATGTATATATATATATGAATATGCATATATATATATGAATATGCATATATATACATATATATGAATATGCATATATATATATGAATATGCATATATATACATATATATATATATGAATATGCATATATATATATATATGAATATGCATATATATATATGAATATGCATATATATATATATATATATATATATATATATGAATATGCATATATATATATATATATATATATATATATATGAATATGCATATATATATAAACATACATATATATGTATATCATATATATGCATATATATATATACATATATATATATGAATATGCATATATATACATACATATATTTACATATATATACATGCATATATATACATATATATATACATATACATACATAGATATATACATATATATATACATATATACATACATATGTATACATATATATATACATATATATATATATACATACATATATATATACATATATATATACATACATATATATATACATATATATATACATATATATACATACATATATATACATACATATATATACATATATGTATTAACATATATATATACATATATATATACATATATATATACATATATATATACATATATATACAAACATATATATATATATACATATATATACATACATACATATATATATACATACATATATATACATATATATATATATATATATATATATATATATATATATGCATATATATACATATGTATATCCGAATATTTAAGATGTACATTTAGTTTAATCTATTGTCATTACATCACAATTATTCAACATTCCCCCAATTTTATTTTATTTTTAAAGACAACTTAAGCTAAACATTACATGTTTGACATTTTCTAAAATCAATTCATGTAATGCATTTTGTTCAAAATTCGGAATAAAAAACTATTCAGTGCATCAATATATCATATGCAAGTACTATTATTGCATTTATTCAATATTTGTTTATTCATAACACATAATGATGAATAATTTAGCATACATTTAAGTTGTGTAAAATAAATAGCCCTTTTTATTGCAGACGGAAATGTAATAACATGTTGTAATAATTGCATTTTTACTGTCAGGAGATTATTTGCAAGTGCTAGAACTTAACTTATTAGTTCGTAAAAAAGAATTAACAAGTGATGAAAAGAACTACATAATAAAGAGAATGAGGAAATGAAAGTATTTGCTTCAAATTACAAAAGATCTTAAAAGGGATGATCGAACGGTTTAAGGTATGGCAAAATAGAATTCAACCGCGAAAAAATAAGTCTCAAGCTGAATGCAATACACTAATAAATATAGATGTGTTACATATCTGAACATAAATCCTTACGCATCCCAATGTCAGTTGTTTATGTATGTTTCAGGCCGATGGAGCTCCTACGGTTTCAAGAAACACATGGTGTAAAGCATGATGGGTAGGCGCAAGATTTGGTCTGTAAGCAACATGATTCAAAAAAATTTGTATAACGGCAACACTGTTTAGCTAGGATCATTGTATTCACTGTTATTGGTAGCAGTGAGCTTGTAGGTTATTTAAATCACAGCTATTGGGTGTCCTGGCCATGTACGAATCGCTTATGAATCTAAGGACGAAATAAAATGAGATCTCAAAGTTACCGTGACTTCATAGAGCAACATTTATTTGATTGGTTGGATTACTAACAAATTTATAACCAAATGTAAATCGTTGATTATTAGGCAAGGCAACGCACCTACTCACGCTTCAAAGTTCTCCACAACATAATTACAAGTGACTGTTAAAGGATCCGTACATGGGCTGACACCCCACAAACTGACACTTAAATTCTAATTTATAATCTGTTAAGTACCCTAAAGAGAGACATGTATTTCAATGATAGACAGTAAAATAGCAAGTGTGAAATCTTGCAAGCAGTAACAATTGCTTCAAGTAATTTATCAATTGCTACAATAACAAATTCAGCATCAGCTTTTAATAAAAATCTGTTAAAAGTTATTGAACAGAAAGCAGCATCAATGTAGTAAGTTATAGAACACTTTGTGTTGTACTTTTGTAAATGTGTATTTTATTTTCTTAGGGCAAAACCCATCTGAGTTGTTTGATCACAATCATTTAGACAAATGTAAATCGTTCATATTTATGCAGGACAACGCATCAAGTCTCGCTTTAAAGTTAACCAACACATGGTTACATGAAAAGGGATTCATAAGCGATTCGTACATGGCCAGGACACCCAATAGCTGTGATTTAAATTCGACTCATAACTATCGGAGAATACTTAAGAGATATATTTATTTTAATGGTAAACAGTTGTACACAAGTATGAACTCTGGACAGCAGTAAACATTGCTGCAAGGAACTTATCAGTTGCTACAATAGTAAATGTAACATCTGTTCTTGATAACAGACTGTTAAAAGTTACTAAACAGAATGCAGCAGCAATGCAGTAAATAATGCAACACTTTCCTTTGCACTTATGTTAATTTCTCTTTTATTTTATTCATCAATCTCAATTTTATTCTATTCTTGTTGTATAACACTGTGAAGTTTGTTATCTATATTATTTTATATTTATATATATTTTTAAAAATTAACAAATTAGTAAAATGTATTGCACGAAACATGTAGTTACAAATAAACTACTGACAGTAACATTTTTTATCGAATGAAGCACGTGCATCTGTTTAAATTACAACATTAGCAATACTTTATGACTTTGCATGTGAACGAAAAATCTTTTATAGAAAATAAATAAACAGTTGCAGTAAAAGAATTTAAAATTAATTTCGAAATACATGATGCTTTACAGTGTGCATCTAATCTGTGCACACTCTTTATGCATAAGTTTTACTAGCATTATATATTGATTTTAATCTTCGAATGACACAAGCAGAGCAAAGTTTTTTTTTGTTCGCTCATGTTATTTTACCAATCCTGTAACGGGTATTCTAATAGTATTCATAAACATCTTATTATGTGTATATCCTTATATAGTTATATGTACAGGTTTCACTCCGAAACTTAATCAACGATCATTTTGAATTTTTGAATACATCTGCTAGGCATAAGTGTGCGTTAGATGGGCAATATTGAATTTCATATAATGTAGCCAATAGAGCTAAAATGCTTTTGGGGTTCCTCCACGAAATTCAGAGGTCTCCAGATTTATGGTATGTGGACAATAAGTGTTATAGATCAATTAACCCCATTATTCAAACTCTCTGGGGTATTTTAAACAATTTTAGGAGGGGTAACATGGACAGAACTTCCCCTCTGAAAAGTCAAGTATTTCAAAGTTGCTTTGATTTTTTTCAAAAGTCATTATACACAAATTATTGCAGTTCTCCTTTAATCACCCTTAAGCTTAGGTCTGAAATAAAAACAAACCTTTTTTCAAAATCAAAATCATATAATCATTTTTTATCATAATTTGAATAAGCATTCTAGACATAAGTTTTATTAAGATCATGTCTACTTTTTATTTACTTAAGGCTATATAAAAGATGTGCAACACTTTTGTTCTGTGCATTAATTGTATCCCTGTTGGGATGGGTATTTTCTCGTATTCATACAAATTAAGATAGTTGTATATGTTTATATATTTTTATGTACATGATTCACTCCTAAACTAATCGATAGATCGAACCATCATGATAATTTTAAATACAGAGCTGGTCGACCTTAAGGTAGGTAAAATAGGCAATAACTAATTTTTTTTTTTTGCTAATTGCCTAGTGATATTTTCGAACACTGCATCATGACATCACATTGCACATGAGGTGAAAGATTAATTAAAATGCACAACGAACAAACAAACATATTTGTCTTTTTCACGTAATATTATGTTTCAGAGTTAACCGTACTGATCTTTCTGCATATATCTAAAATAGTATGAATGCATGAATATAAAAGCAACGTGATAACAATAAAACAACAGGTTGCTTAAAACTGTTTGCATGATTTGTTTTCCATGCTTGAGTGAACATATTTACACGATCTTTAATAAGAATAGTATTAGGTTGGATAGAAAAAGGGACAATGAAAATGTCGGAACCTTTCTTTTCGAATGCTATTTTAGCTACTTTTAATTTCAATTAAAAAAACAAGGAAAAAAGGTTCAAGAAATTATGACATCGATAAAGACATCGACTCAAAGATGCTCATTCTACATCTGTTCTTAGTGGGATCTAAGAGTTACTGTAAAACTATCGTGTCGTGACACATGTACACATACACACATATACATATAGAAAATGATGCTTACTATTTATGAATATATAGACTCTAAGAGCCAGTTTCGTCAATCATTATGCTCTCAGAAAACCAATAGTTTGAAAAGCTGGCACTATCTATGTGAGTCAAATATTTTACACACACACAATATATATATATATATATATATATATATATATATATATATATATATATGTATATATATATATATATGTATATATATATATGTATATATATATATGTATATATATATATATGTATATATATATATATATATGCTATATATATTTACATTGGCATCTAACTACAATATTCAGAAAGATTTAAGCTATCTTGTATATAGAAATGTCAGAAAAAATCTTGACTAACGTTCTGTTATTTAGTAGCAGGTGTAAATAACTCTGTAAGAAATGCTTACTTTTCTAAATGTGTTTCGTATGAAAGTTTATGTTGAATGCCGATATTCATTGTTTAACGCAGAATGCATACAATGTTTGCGCAACTCAGTACATGCAAATATAAGAATTATATATATATATATATATATATATATATAATAACGAGATACTAAGAGATAAAAGGAAACAGAGACGCATAAAAAGAGAAAGAGAGGCAGACAGAGACAGAGAAAAAGATATGTGTTTGTGTCTGTTTATTTCTTATGTCTATTTGTGTGTGTATAATTTACAATGTAAGTATGTCGTTATTACTGTACGGATCAATGTTGAAATACATATGCTGGCTTATGTATATAATATAGTATATTATAATATATATATATATATATATATATATATATATATATATATTTATCTGTGTGTTTGTTAGCGTCTGTTAATGCATACCTGGCAGAAGTAAATATACACTAGCCATATATATATATATATATATATATATATAAATATTTGTGTTATAGTGGAATAATTCCAGGAGGAAATCCGGGTATGAGAGCTCAATGTAGTAAACAGAGCAATAATAAAATATAATAACACGAAATCACATAATTGTCGATGCAATAATTTATTTCAACCGTTCGGTTTTTTCAAGCATCATTCAGACAATTACATTTTTGAGACTGATAGAAAATTTTCTATCAGTCTCAAAAATGTAATTGCCTGAATGATGCTTGAAAAAACCGAACGGTTGAAATAAATTATTGCATCGACAATTATGTGATTTCGTGTTATTATATTTTATATATATAAATATATATATATATATATATATATATATATATAAATATATATATATATATATATATATATATATATATATATATATATATATATACACATATTATTATTAAGAATATTAATATCATTTAATGAGAGTATTACCATAAAGTATTAGTTTGTATTTATTAATTCATGTAATGATCCGTGATCATTTCAGAAACATTACCCTAACGGATCTCTTGGCACATTTTACGCGGTAATCTCATAAATTGTGCTTTTGAAGATGACATCTGATTCAGTTGTCTAAGGTGGCGGTCTAATATCGTCGAGATGTGTTTTTCCGTTTTTTTCATTGAACTTTAATTAACACTCATAGATCAAGACACTCCTACTTGATGTTGACATTGATTTTCTATACGATGAATAGATATATGAATACTTATTTAAACTTTTTCTTACTTTCGTATACATTCAGTAAGTAAAGTATTGAATAATATTTTTATATTTCCCTAATTGACAAATTAACTAAGATATAGTTAATTTTTCCTGTGATCTGTTCTTGGTTTTGATGGATTTCAGAAATTGAATCTATCTTGTCTGATCGGGTATAAAATTTACTGTGGTAAGTTGTGGTAGCATTACTCGGAGAAACTGCAAACCTTGCCCAGTGTGTAGTCATTCTGAGGGCGTCTTATTTGGACTCTTGTTTCTATACTATATTATGTTGAATAGTTGGCAAAGTTTTACTTGTATGGGAAGTATACTCATATAAGGATGTCCTGACACACCTCGTTGCGGAGAGACAACATTCTTCGAAGATGGTGTCGAGTAGGCATTCAAAATCTCATATCTGGCGGCTGATATTACCATCAAAGTTTAATGATCGTATTTTAATGCAATCCAACTTGTGTGTTTTACAATGTGCCAAAGACCCCTATCTTCTATAAATAAAGACTCATGTCTTATCATTACTTCTGTTTAATATTTATTCCAGATTGCAAGAAAGACTCCTTCCAATATTCTCAAGTAGTAGACTTGTAAACTGTAACTCGTGTTCACACTGCTAAAAATACACGGGATTCAAATTCATTTGTAACAAAATTATGGGTTTCGAAATTAAATTATTGACAATTACTACATTTGTCTTCATTTACTCATTCGCCCACGCATTTCTCTAATGTGTTGGCTGATTGGTATGTTACTCGGGAATCCTTCAAAATATCACTATACTACCGTTTAACTTTTGGATCAGTATTTTTTTATAATATTATTTATATATAATTGTTTAACTTTGAGATTTTCAGAACGATTTCAAAATCAAAGTATTTCACAAAGTTTTAATATATTGAGATGTCATAATTGAACCCTCTGTATCTCTTTATTTTTCGCCCTTTCCTTATATTCATCATCTCTCTTTTACCTCTATCTTACTTCCATCCTATTTCCTTTTTCGGTCTCTCTCTCTCACTCTCTCTCTCTTTGTATCTCTTTCTCTGTCTCTATCACTTAATTATGTTCATCCTTCCATTATAAAAGCAATATGCTTTAACAAGTGAGAATATACCCCGATGCAACAATGGGCTCTCTTTCTTCCTCCTCTCTTTGACCCCTTTCCCTTCTCTCCAATTCATCTCTTTCTATGTTTCGTTCTCTCTATCTCCCTTTTTGTACCCATTTTTATATATTTCCTTTTTCTTTGCACCTCTATTTTTCCCCTCTCAAATCTAACATTCCCCTTACCTCTTTCGACTCATTCACTCTCAAAATAAGTCCGAAGTCATAATATCATTTCTCTTTCCTCCCTTCTGTGCCCCTCTTTTTATTCTTATTTCTCTTATCTCCATCTTGTATCCGTATCCTTATATTTTTCTATCCCGTCTATCTCCCCGTTTGCCTCTCGCCATCTCTCTCCTTTGCCTCTTTCTCTCCCTCTTTATAGTTTCACTCTATTTTCTCTCACCCATCTCCTTCCTCTCATTTACCCTCGATTATAGTCATATACATTATTACATTCATGTCAGCAATTGTCTTATAGTTCACTGTTTATTTGCGTTAATAGCTCTTCTCCCCACTATCTAAAGGGGTCACTTGTGTAGGCTCATAAGTAAGTAGGGAATATTAAACATATGGACGGATCTGTTGTATTATATAGATTGTAATGCCATTAATACGTTTATTACGTTACTCCGCTCATATCTATAAGAGTGTCCGTCCGTCTGTCTGTCCGTCCACGCCTCCCTCGACCGATCTGTCCGTCGATCGGTCTGTCATAAAATAGCCTTTCCAACCCATTTTAAAATCGACGCATCCAAAGAATACCTGTTTATGCTTCAATATTTCCCGGTCTGGAATTGGTCTTTTTTCATTCCACAAACGCAGGTGATTTCAATCTCCGTTGATGTCCGCTTCGTTTCTAAGGCGACAAATATTCACGTGTCTTCGCCGGTCGCTTCCTCTCTTTCTCTTGTGCAGGTGCTAAGCGGCCTCTCCGATTAGTTGACACAAAATAGATGTCAGTTTTCTGTTCTGCAAACCCAAATGATAAATGAGATGTTCGCCGATGTCTTTTCCTTTCTATTCACTAAGTCTTTTTTACGAACTCTTTTATATATTCAACCATATCCCTTTGAATGCATACAAACAATATCTTTAAACTAGAATTATCTATTTTATATGACCATCTTTTTTGTCTCTCCCTCTGTAAATTAGTGCGACTGTAAAGCTGCTAATGCACATGCGCCAAATCAAAGGGAGGTAAGTCATCCAAATTCGACCATGTAATGTCATTTATAAAGATAATCTGTATATGTAAACAATGAGAAACCGATAATTGATTTTCTAAGTATGAATTGATTTTAAGTAATGTGTAAGCACATGTCTAGGTAAAAAGCGGATGAGGCTTAATTACAATCGTTTTAGTTAAGAAACTTAAAAAATAGGATTTTCGAAAGAAAAATATAGAAAACACGACACTAGAACGCATTTAAAACAATTTAAAATGTTTTTATTAAATTAAATATTATTTTTTGAAATCGTTCACTTATTTAATACAAATAAAACAAAAAGACAAAAAGATATAACATTAAATCCACAATAAACTAATTAAATAGTAAACTAAAATTCAACAAGTAAATTAGATTTTCAGTTTAGAAAAATAAACATAAAGGTTTATTTTTGTAAACTAAATATTTACTTTCAATGAAGAAATTAATTGTTGAATTTAAAGGGGTCCAATTAGCACTCAAGAATCAGCAGCGCAGAAGTGGTGAATCCGATGTAAATTTATGTAGGTGTCATTGTATATGTTGCTGTTTGGTAGTTTTAAGCATGTAAAACTTCATTGGCTTATTGTATGTTGAACACATACTTTTCTGTATATGATTAATTTATAGACTTATGTGATTTCGAAGAGATGTTTCTTACATTCAGGAACTAGTGTTCTGAAATGATAACTTATTTAGTACTGGTTAGGGTCAAAGTCGGTTAAATTCTGTAAACTTGCGTGATATCTATATACCAATTGTGTTTACATGTATACATAACTAGCGGAACCCGTCGCCCGGCGTTGCACGAGAGAAAGTACTACCTATTGCATGACGTCGAATAAAAAAGAAACGGCCTATTGTAGTTTCTCCCCCCTCTACCGTGTTGGCGAATGTTATAAATTTAAAAATAAAAAGAAAAAGCGGTTGAGTAGAATAGGATCGAACGCTGAAACTGGCCATCTTAAAACCTGCCTTCCTTACGAATGAGCCACGGTTTTGGGATTAAAATACATGTGAAAATAGGTCAATTAAGCTAAGCTTGATTGATGGCATGCGTGTTATGTTAACATTTAGCTTCTGCCGACCAAATATTAAGTCTAACACTGACACGGTTTAGGTTATGGGCAAGTTTTCTATAATATGAGTGTTAAAAGTGTATAATTTTAAAAATGTAAATATATCGGGGTCTACCAGTATCTTGGCGCTTATTGAATTAAATAGGATGTCGATTCGATCAGGAAATTGTTGCCGCCATGTAGAATGAATAAATGTTGCAAGAATATGTATATGAATATGAATATATATATATATATATATATATATATATATATATATATATATATATATATTCATATATATATAGATTCATATATATATATATATTCATATATATATATATTCATATATATATATATATTCATATATATATAGATTCATATATATATAGATTCATATATATATATAGATTCATATATATATATATATAGATTCATATTCATATACATATTCATATATATATATATATATTCATATATATATATTCATATGCATATACATATTCATATCCATATATATATTCATATATATATATTCATATATATATATATATATATATATATATATATATATTCATATATATATATATTCCTATTCATATACATATTCATATACATATTCATATATATATATATATATTCATATACATGTATATATTCATAAATATATATTCATATATATATATATATATATATAAATATATTCATATTCATATACATATTCATATATATATATTCATATATGTATTCATATTAATATACGTATTCATATATACATATACATATATATATATATTCATATATATATATATATATTCATATATATATTCATATATATATATATTCATATATATATATATATATATATATATATTCATATATATATATATATATTCATATATATATTCATATATATATATTCATATATATATATTCATGTATATATATATTTATATATATATATATATATTCATATATATATATTCATATTCATATATATTCATATTCATATATATATTCATATATATATATATTCATATATATATATTCATAGTCATATAGATATATTCATATATATATATATATATATATTCATATATTAATATTCATATATATATATTCATATATATATATATATTCATAGTCATATAGATATATTCATATATATATATATTCATATATTTATATTCATATATATATATATATATTCATATATTTATATTCATATATATATATATATATTCATATATTTATATTCATATATATATATATATTCATATATTTATATCTATATATATATTCATATATTTATATTCATATATATATTCATATATATATTCATATATATATATATATATTTATATATTCATATATATATATATATTCATATATATTTATATTCATATATATTTATATTCATATATATATATTTATATATATATATATTCATATATATTTATATTCATATATATATTCATATATATATATATTCATATATATTTATGTTCATATATATATATATATATATATATATATATATATATATATATTAATATATATATGGCCAGAAATATGCGTGAGAAATAAAATATCAATATGTAGATATGATGAGGATATGTGATTTTTGATATATATGAATATTATGTACTACATAAGTAAAAAGATCGATAAATAGAGGGAAAGATAGATGGATATAAATATCTTATTAAATGTATATATTTTTCTGATTTCTCTCATGATGTCTTTAATTATATGGCTATTAATATATAGATATTCATTGCTGGCTCAAATTAATGACGCAAATATTTTGAAACTAAATTGTCCTAAAACAATTCCTCCAAAAACGTATTGAAATAGAATGTTAATGTTGAAAGTCCTCTAAGCCCAAAGTTTTTTTAATACTTAAAAAAAAATCCCATCAAAAACATCGAAAAATAGCCTTTTTACACATAATCGTCAAATGGCGTTCGTCGGTACCTAATCTCCATCTTGTTTTTTTTAGTTTCAAAATATGATACAGATATTCTTGGTTATGGTACGTCAAATATTGCTAATAGCAGATGCCAGTTTCGCACAGACATTCTTGTCAATTTTTTAATTTCACAGATTCCTTTCTTCAGCGTTAAGCAGCTGTCGGCTTTTCAGATGGCATGTGTTACGATTTGTACTCTACATACTACAAGTGCTTAAGTATTTGATCTCAGAATGCCTTACCAACTACACACATTTATCTTTTTTAAGTTAGCCACCAGCGAACAATATCAGATATATTCGTAGAATGAATCTCTTTAATCTTCCCGCTTACTGAGAAAAGTAAAATATCTAATTCCAGCGTATCATACCAACGAAAAATTCTATTTGAAATCTTAATATGATATATCGACGAGATCTCAACTTTAAAACTGATGGACGAATAGAAAGGTGACTGACTAATGTACTTGTTATTTAAAGCACAAAACAGGTCAGATCAACGTAAATTGTATTTCAAAGTTAAGTATGACAGACAGAATTAATTATATATGGACAACTTTTGCAGGCGTGAAACTTAAAAAATCTATACAAATAAAATTCAACTCAGAAAGGATTTGAAAGTGTAACTAAGTATTTGGAAAAGTTTCAATACGTGTTTTTTTTTTTTTTTTTTTTTTTGTCTGGTGCTTCGAACAGGCGTGTTCAGGCTTGCTGGTTGTTCAACTCGCCCTGGCTGATGTGAGGATCCTGTGAGACAAAGGAACCGCACCAGCATGTGCTTGCATGTGCACGATAGAATTGGTGTCAGCTTGCCTGCACGCCGTGTATCCGACAATTTGGGGTTGGTCCGGGATATTAGCGAGGTAGGCATCAAGAGAGCGCTTAAATTGTTCCACAGCAGCATTTTTTATATCCCGAATACACCTAGGCATGGCATTGAAGAGTTGTGACCCCTGTACAGGTAAGCTCGTTTCAAAAATGGTTCGTATTTTCCCACCAGTTTTTAGCGAGGGAACAATACAGTGCCTCCCGCGGCGT
>OY744548.1:29905492-29910492 GCA_963556195.1 Sepiola atlantica
ACACTTTCTCTGACCTTTTAATGGTAATAAACATACCCATGAGTTCAATACGCTCTGTACGCATCCAGTGGATGTGTGGATGGAGTTTTTCCTCTTCAATTTTTACATCTTCCCTGACCTCTATGACCATTCTCTGTCGCACAAATCAATTCTAGGTCCAATACGTATTTATTAGGCGAGTGGTTTATCATATAATATACTGTCGTTTACATATCTACATCAGCAATTTCACTGCTTTAGTTTCTTGTAATGTTCTTTGTACTTTTCTATTTGAGGTTATGTAGCATTATTCTTTTTTTAAGTTTGTATGTAACTTGTCAGCGTATTTTTGTTATGTGAATTAATTTCCGCACTCGATGATATTTCTTTATATTTCAGCTATTTTCATCAATGGTGTGCATTGTGCGGCGTCCATTTTCCGTTTCGGGTATAGTTTTCATGTTTAGTTGGACGTGTTTCTAGTATTCTTAGTATTAGATCTGCTTTTATGTGCCATGTTTTCATCACATCTGTGGCACGTCCAACGCATTTTGTTTCTCTGCTTTCTTCAGTGTCACCCTGTAATCCGATATAACAACGAGACATATTATTTGGCTTGTTCTTCGTTCCTGTTGATTAATATAATTTTCGATCTTCTTGATCGTATGAGTTTTTTTCAGTTTGTATTTCTGTTTCCCATCGGATTGTATATATTTTATTTCCTAATAAAGGCTTCGGTTTGTGTCCTGTCTTTTCAAAAAATACTCGTTTGTATTGTTCTCAGTAAACAGCTCGCAGACTTCGTAATCTCAGTGTGTATTTTTGGATAGTTTGCTGCACTCACTTATGATGTGGTTTACCGTTTAATTTATTTTCCCCAAAGATTGACTTTTACTATTTAATATGTCGTTATTTTCTGCGAATCCGTTCTACTCCCCAAGTATCATTGCGCATCTGCTTTTATACTATATGTCTGTGCTATTTGTAATTAATTGTTCGTATAAATGTTCCTTTTTTATTTGTATTCTCCTATTTATTGTCACAAAATACTCATTTCATTTCACTTACTTTCCATTCTTTCCCTTTTGCATAGTCTCTGTCAATATTACAGTGCAAGTGTAGTTCCCTGTATATGATTAGTAATGCTCTGGTTGGTCTGCCGAGCTATATAAATATTGTTATAGTCCAGCTCATGAAGTGTCCAGAGTATCATATTATATATGTTGCCCATGTATATTTATTATTTTTATAGTCCAGTTCATGAGTGTTCAGAGTATAGTAATAGATATACTGCACATGTATATTTATTAATGTTTCTGCTATATAATTTATTTTTAAGGAACTTTCTTTTTCGCTCCAATGTTTTATTTATTGTCTCTTTATATTATGGCGCCCTCTTTCAAACTCCCAGATACTATTATTATTGTTATTAGTTGCTCACTAACAGTTTTAGCACAAGTTATTTACACTCAATAACGATCTATTAACCTTAGAATCGTAGTTGCAAATAATAAATATCATCATATTTCAAGAAATCTCCACTTGTTTCGATAACCGTTTTAAACCACTTTGTTTTATCCAACCTTTCGTTTTCTATTCATTTCTTGCTACTAGCGATTGTGAACCCACACCTGCATTTAATTGGCAATACTCCTCTACGGCATGACAATACTATATTCGCTTTTACAATAGAGGTATGGATGACCATACGCGTACTTAGTCTTACAATGCTTCTTGCGATTTCACGACATTTATGTGCTGTACTAATGTAATCGTGTCTCACCACGTGATTTTCTCAGAGAGAGAAGGTATACGATTAGGTTCTATCTAGTATTTTTATTTCATTTTACATTTGTGTAATGTAGTTTATATATGTTTCTATGACAGTCGGAGAAAAAAAAACAGTTAATTGAATTTGCAATAAAAAATGAATCATTCACTGATAATAACACGATTATTTTTTACTTAATTTTCTCCTTTAAAACAATTGTCTGGGGCCAACACAGATTAATATATTGTGGTTTCAATTTTATTGTTATGGATGTTAAGTTCTTGTAGAATAATGTTTTACTTTTTATATTAAAAAATAGAGTATAGTATTTGTTTCAATTATTAGTTTCTATTTTAAGAGATGTTCAATTATATGTAGTTGTGGAAGTGTATTCGATTAAAATAAAATGTCATCTAATATTAAATTTGTCAAGTGCAGATACTTTTTTAAAATACTAGGAACAACTCGTCTGTTTTAGTGAACTTAGGGCCATTCGTTTACACGCGATATTGATGAAACCACGAACCAAATGATATGTGTAATAATCAGTTTGGAAGTTTAAAACACTATTTTGTTTGCGGTGCATTAGCCCGTACTTGATTTGAAGATAATGTATTTTTAACGATACTTCTTACGGAATGAAATGTTTCAATTAAAACTTGAAAATGTGAAAATATATAGACGGTGACCAAATTGTTTCTACGATTTAAATGTGTTACTAAAATCAGCAGATATATTTGAAAACATACTCACATGTCAATATTTACGAATAAATGCATAAGACATAACACTTTTAGTTTCGTTGTTTTACACTACTCCTACATCTGTAAAAACCGATTTCTGTTATTGACTGCCTAATCGTGGAATAACAGAAAACGCAGAACTCTATGTGATTTATTAGCCAATAAAAATACTCCCTTTATAATAGGCAGATCGATAAAAAATGAAGGAGAGAGAGAGAAGTAGATGAGGACAGATTAAAAAAAAAATAATAATGAAATAGACGAGATGAAAGAACAAACAATATTTCAAAGTTTCCCAAATTCTCATTTCATATTTCTCACCAACAAGAGAAATATAATAATTTTGTAATATCATTGCTACGCAATAACTTTTTTCTACACAAAGGAATGCTACGAAGTTATAATACATCGTCATTATTATTACTATGTTTATTATTATTTATAATTTTATTATTATTATAACTATTATTATTATTTTTATTATTATTATTATGACTATTATTATTATTAGTAGTAGTATAACTATTATCACTATTATTATTATAACTATTATTATTATTCTTTTTATTATTGTTATTATTATAACTATTATAATTATTTACTCGATATTTGCCACACAAGTCATTATCAGGTGGTGGTTGCTGGAGTCGGAGTCAAGAAATCTCCACTTGTTTCGATAACCGATTTAAACGACGATGTTTTATCGAACCTGTCGTTTGCCATTCATTTCTTGCTACTAGCGATTGTGAAACCACACCTGTATTTAATTGGCAATACTCCTCTACGACATGACAATACTATATTCGCCTTTACAATGGAGGTATGGATGACCATACTCGTACTTAGTCTTACAATGCTTCTTGCGATTTCACGACCTTTTTGTGCTGTATTAATGTAATCATGTCTCACCACGTGATTTTCTCAGAGAGAGAGAAGGTATAAGATTAGGTTCTATCTAGTATTTTTATTTCATTTTAAATTTGTGTAATGTAGTTTATATATGTTTCTATGACAGTCGGAGAAAAAAAAACAGTTAATTGAATTTGCAATAAAAAATGAATCATTCACTGATAATAACACGATTATTTTTTACTTAATTTTCTCATTCAAAACAATTGTCTTGGGCCAACGCAGATTAATAGATTGTGGTTTCAATTTTATTTTTATTGATGTTAAGTTCTTGTAGTATAATGTTTTACTTTTTATATTAAAAAATAGAGTATAGTAATTGTTTCAATTATTAGTTTCTATTTTAAGAGATGTGCAATTATATGTAGTTGTTGAAGTGTATTCGATTAAAATAAAATGTCATCTAATATTAAATTTGTCAAGTGCAGATACTTTTTTCAAATTCTAGAAAAAACTCGTCTGTTTTAGTGAACTTAGGTCCATTCGTTTACATGCGATATCGATGAAACCACGAACCAAATGATATGTGTAATAATCAGTTTGGAAGTTTAAAACACTATTTTGTTTGCGGTGCATTAGCCCGTACTTGATTTGAAGATAATGTATTTTTAACGATACTTCTTACGGAATGAAATGTTTCAATTAAAACTTGAAAATGTGAAAATATATAGCCGGTGACCAAATTGTTTCTACGATTTAAATGTGTTACTAAAATCAGCAGATATATTTGAAAACATACTCACATGTCAATATTTAGGAAGAAATGCATAAGACATAACACTTTTAGTTTCGTTGTTTTACACTACTCCTACATCTGTAAAAACCGATTTCTGTTATTGACTGCCTAATCGTGGAATAACAGAAAACGCAGAACTCTATGTGATTTATTAGCCAATAAAAATACTCCCTTTATAATAGGCAGATGGATAAAAAATGAAGGAGAGAGAGAGAAGTAGATGAGGACAGATTGAAACAAATAATAATGAAATAGACGAGATGAATGAGCAAAACATATTTCTAAGTTTCCCAAATTCTCATTTCATATTTCTCACCAACAAGAGAACTATAATATTTTTGTAATATCATTGCTACGCAATAACTTTTTTCTTCACAAAGAGTGATTCATTTTTGTTAAATTGTCGACAAACGCTCACTTACACACGTTCAAAACTAAGCATCAATCTTCTGCGGATCTTTCAAACATAGCAATTTGTGAATTAGTCGACATACACACATATGTCTATTACTATATATATATATATATATATATATATATATATATATATATATATAGTCATCAACATACAGACTCGTCAGTGCGGCAAGACCAGTTAGAGCTTCAAGCCGGAAGTGAAACTCAACCGTCCAGCTGACAGTCGGTACTCCTACCCCTGCGCTATTTCTATGTATAGAGTTTATTCTTGCATTAATTACGCGATCATTATCAATGTTGTACTATAGCTGTGAAGGGTAAGGGTTGCTCATGTTGGGAATGATTATTTTAGTCTGGTGTTATGCATAGAAGGAGAAGTGTGTGTGGAAACAATCATAAAAAATGAGATACATTCAGTATTAAACAAAAGTAACAATATATTTCA
>OY744548.1:29915492-29930492 GCA_963556195.1 Sepiola atlantica
TTCCTTTAAACCTTCAATTAAATTAATATTTACAAATATACACTTATAATGGCTATTATCAAATTTACATATCTATTTACAATATTTTCCGTTAAGGGTATATTAATAAAAATTATTCATACAATTATTTAAAGCCATTTTCTTCATAACCGGCGTGTTTTCTAAACCTTTACAATGGCAAGTTCCGTTAAAATTGCAAAGTCATTGGCTGTTTAATCTGCACCTCCCTCCCTCCGGTAAAAGGGCGATCTGATTAAACAGCTGTCGTTAATGTGACACGTTAAATATGTAAACAACAACGCTGTCATTAACCGTGTCAGTTTCCCATTTTAAAAACCGTCCTAACTTTGTTTATTTTCTTAATCTTATTGTTTTAAAACCCAAATTTATTAAGTCAAATTGTTTATTTAAAATAATAATTGACTTAAAAATTACTATATAAAAACACGCGCGCACACACGCACACACACACACACATACGCAGACACACACTATAATGAATTCAGTTCAGGCAACCTTTTTCTTTCCGAGAATTAAAAACCTATTCGTGTTTACTGTATTTGATTTCTTAATACTTTCATATCCAATATTATCATTTTTACACGACCTCAACTGAATTTATGATTCCATGTTTTATTTATTAAAAAAAAAGATATGATTTTTTTTCTTTAATGTCAACAAAATAAACTAACACATTGTACTGGAAAACTATACAACTGGTTGTAGAATCAAATTGTTTAATTAAAAAAGGTCATTAAACAAACTTACACACACACACAAACACACACACACACACTGTGTTCACTGTATTTGATTTTTTGGTGCTTCCACATTGTAGGACCCACGCTAACTATTTATATGTATGGGGAGGGGATAAAAAAAATTGGGGGAAAGCGGTCAAAAAAATTTATTTTCTTCTTTTTTAACTAAAAGATATTTCTATGAATGGTAATATAAAAAAAATTGAGGGGGGTACAAAACATTTTTTTCTTTCTTTTTAAACTAAAGGTCTTTCTATTTATGGGCGAGGGTACAACAAAAATCGGGGTAGGGTCGAATTTTTTTTTTCTTTATTTTCAACTAAAAATATTCTTGGTCATAAACACAGAAAATCAATGTCTAACCACCACAGAAATAGGACTGGGGCTCCATTGGCTTACGCGTGAGCCTTCATTTCTGATGCGGCAGCCTAGCAAAAATATGTTACCGGAGGGAGCATATATTTGCTAGTATATATAATATACATAATATATATATATATATACTCGTGCTGGTAAAAAAAATAGAACATATGTATAAAACTGTAAAAATCATTCCGTTTGAGATAATTTTCGGCTTTTAAATTGTGTAGGCGAAATATTCTATATGTAAATAACAATTACAACTATTTTTAATCATTTGTCATACTTGCATATGTCAGACTTTATTGTCACAGAGTAGTTTATTGTCACATTAGGAAATTCACCGTTTCAATTTAATAGAACATTATTCGTTGAGTAATCTCAAACTCAAAAAATGTATGTGTTTAAAAAGATTTTGCAAGTAATTTAATCATAATCTCTCATTCTTATTGAGGACAATCTGTGAGATGTAATTGGTGCTAAAATATTCCTATAATGCTAAACTTACTGAAATAGTTACTTTACGATAGAAACTTTTTTTCATATCAATTGAAATGTCAGTTTTTCAATATTTCGCGTTTCAAAATAATAGAACAAGACAGCTAAGAAAACAAAATAGTTTTTTTTATTAACTTAAATACAGATAAAAATTAATCAATATTTAGTAGCAGAACCTTTTGCCTTGATAACAGCATCAATTCGCCGGGCATGGAATCAACAAGCTTCTCGCAAACTGTGTAGACACCGAATCCCATGTGTTCTGTATTGCAATATTCATGGCTGCAAGGGTAGTAGGTTTTTCTTTGCGAAGCTTCCTCTTCATCTGATCCCACAAGGCTTCAATAACGTTAAAATCTGGCGAGTTCGCCGGCCATTCAAGAACAGTTATTCAAATTCAAGTTATTCAAATTTAAAGATAGGACCCTTATTTTAGCCCACCCTGTATATATATATATATATATATACATATATATATATATATATATATATATATATATATATATATATATATATATATATATATATATATATAACTTGTTACAAATATCCAAGGGGTATAAATCCGAAGGAAGTTGACACCGGGTTGATGAAAGTGCTCAATGAAAATTCAGAGCAAAATATAATTAATATAGAAATATAATGCTAGTATGACATTTAATACCCTAAATAAAATTATCAAACATGTTTATACGATAACCACCAAAGATATGCGGCACTATTTTGAATTTGATTATATAGAAAAAATTCAAACCCATCCGTCTCTCTGCTCCAGTTAAGATTTAGCTCACAATAACTCAGACACTAAATACCACCCCACCCAATTTCATAAAATATCACCCGTGTAAATCTCCTTCCTCCTCCTTTTCTTTTCTTTTCTATAAGCGAACTTCGTCTTCATTCCCCTCCCTTTTATCTGTCCCTAATTTCCAGTTTTTGTTGAATTATAGAAATTTGAACAGTGGATTCCAAAATGCTTTACAAGTTGACGTTTATTTTAAACGTTAATGAAACGCAATATATTATGTAGCAAAATGGAATAAAACTATCGACAATATATATATATATAGATATAGATATATATATATATATATATATATAGAGAGAGATATGACAATGGCGGACAGTTGCAGACACTGGCGTGTACTGTCCAAAAAAATGGAAAATCTGATAACTGCTGACTCATTCTCTCACAGACACACACATACACATGTATATACAGACATTGAGTTATATATATGTATATATATATATATATATATATATATATATATATATATATATATATATATATATATATATATATATACGTCACACGATATACTAATATATATATATATATATATATAAATATACACAGCAATACGCACATCCCAACATAACTTAAAGATAATGTACAAGTGAGGGGATTTTTCATACATGATGATAAGTATATATATATATATATATATATATATATATATATATATATATATATATATATATATATATATAAATACTTGTATATGTGCTATCGAGAATAGAAATATAGGTAGCAGTACGTAAAAAAATAATTACGAAGCTAAAGGTAAAAAATGGTAGAAAGTATTAAAATAAAATATGTTGGAACATTTAGCCCAGTGAAAAGGATTATTTAACTGTGAAAAGTATCTGCAAAGTGGAATTAAATTTTTTAAAAATATTTTAGCATTTAGAATGGTGGATCACTTTCCTATAAAAATTTAACGAAAAATGAAATTAAGTTATGTTTGTATATGAAGCTTACATTTGTATTTTATTCATGGTTGGGGGAGGAAAGGGTTTTTGTTTCATGCAAACACTGAAGTGCGAAAACAATAGTTGATGTTTAGATATGCATTTTACTGCCGCACCCCTAATATTTTTCTGTGTGTGAATGGAGTGGTTCATTTTTTAAAGTCCTTTCTATTATAGTAGGGAGGTCAACAGTTCACACTCCCCGGTAAACAGCCGAATCAAGTTTATATGTTTCTAGACAATACGAACCGAACGAAATCGAGTTTGCAAACTAAAACGAACACTCAGTTTAGTGTAAGTTTAGGGTTAGGTTTAGGCTATTTTAGGTTAAAATAATAGTTAGTTGAGAGTGAAGTTTAGGTCAAAATGAAAAAGAAACAGTTATGTTTGTATTGTGTACACTGTTTGTTGAAGTTTGTAAACGTTTGTTTATCGTAACTTTTACTGAAGAAAATATGATATTGTCCATTCCTGTCGATTTTTTCCTAAGTGTTCGTTAATCTCAGAATTTCAAAAAAAAACCCCCAACAACAACACAATTAAATATTCAAAATTATAAAAAAGTAAAATCTCTCCATATGTATTAAGAACAGAAAAAAAAACTAACTTCGATGAGTGTGAAAAAAATGCCACCACCCTTATGGGTATCGTACTTAATTTTTAACAACCTAAAGCCATATCAAGTTTAATTTTACACGTGAGATTCCGAAATGAAAACGTTTCTGGTATCATGTTAAGCATTTCTATCGGGAAGCGATGCGTGTCGCGGAACAAAAACAAACTACTTTATCTCAAAATTAAACGTTAATTTAGTGTTTAATGGCTGTCGGGCATTGTAATGTGCATTAATTTCTTAAAACGGATATATCAAAAAGATTGTGGAAACTAACTAATCGAAATGTAAATTAGTTCATAAAACGTGTATATATATATATATAAATATAAATACATATATATATATATATATATATATATATATATATAAATATAAATATAAATACATATATATATATAAATATAAATATATATATATATAAATATATATATATATATAAATATATATATATATATATATATAAATATAAATATATATATAAATATAAATATATATAAATATATATATATATATAAATATATATATATAAATATATATATATATAAATATATATATATAAATATATATATATATAAATATATATATATATAAATATATATATATAAATATATATATATATAAATATATATATATAAATATATATATAAATATATATATAGATATATACCTATATACATATAAATATATATATATAAATATATATATATATATATAAATATATATATATAAATATAAATATATATATATATATATATATATATATATATATATATAAATATAAATATATATATATATATAAATATATATATATATATATAAATATAAATATATATATATATATATATATATATATAAATATAAATATATATATATATATAAATATATATATATATATAAATATATATATATATATAAATATATATATAAATATATATATATATATATATATATATCTAAATATATATATATATATATATATATATCTAAATATATATATATATATATATATATATATATATATATATATATATATATATATATATATGTAAATAAGTTCATGAAACGTATCTAAAACAGAATCATCTAAACTATATTTAATGTTTATTTATGTAGGAAGAACTCTTTCTTGCGCAAGGCAATGTTTAATTTGTTTTGATTGCATTATTTTCAACAAGTAATATAGCATTTCAATCGAGGTTGGGCGAATGTGTTCGCTTAACAAAAACAACTACAATGTAGACAGAAATAGAACGTTAATTCAGTGTGTTAATGGATGGCGGCCATTGTGTTGTGTATATATTTCTGAAAAAAATATATGAATAAAGTAAATTGTGGAAACGAACTATTAGAAATGACAAAAATGTTTATCAAACGTATCCAAGAACAGTGTTTTTATTCATGCGCGTATGAAGAAGTTCTTTTTGAGTAAATCAATTTTTAATTTGTTTGGATAGCGACATTTTCCACAAGTAATATAGTAAGTAAAACTAAAGCAAACAGACATTTATATTCGGAAATATAATACTTTATTCTTTGACTGATAATGCAACGAATCATTCATGTTTAGTTATACTATTGTATTATTTTTATTTATTTGAATGATTGTACTCCTGTTTCATATTTAAGTAGGATGCAATGCAGAATATTTCCAAAGAACATAATGTTATTCAGTCTACGAAGAAATCGACTTTTTATTTTTGTATCGAGAGCATGAGTTAGCAAACCTCATAACTTCATAACTAAGTAAATTTGAGCCGTTAGTCTTATTCAAAGAAGTATTTAAAAAAATATATGTCTGAAAATATGTAATAAAAATAGACATTTAGAAGATAAACATCAAATATACTAGCATGTGAGCTGAAATATGGCGGGCATTGAATGTGTACGTTTAAACTCGATGCGGTGACTTAAAACGTATAATTATCAAGCATACAGAAATAGAGAATAGACCCAGTGTTAGTAGTACATTTATAGAAAGGGAACATGATTGCTTCTCTCTGTTTAGAAGACGTTTTTAAGAGAAGCAGCAATCTCGGAATAAATGTGATCATTTTTGTAAATAATTAAAAATGTAAGAATATTTTCGTGAAACACGTGTTAGAAAGTGCTGTTAGTGTTTAGTGGGATCTGTTTGCTTGAAATTACTATATATATATATATATATATATATATATATATATATATATATATATTAAGAGAGAGAGAGAGAGATAATACTACTAATAATAATAATAAGAAGAAGAAGAACAACAACAACAACAAGAAGGAAGAAGAGGAAAAACGTGGTATTTGCGGAATAAGACGTGAAATAATAAAAAGAATAAAAAGAATCAGTTTAGAAGAAATGCAAGAAGAAGAAAATACGTACAAGAAAAAGAAAAGAGAACACGATGGGAAGTAGGACGAGAAAAAACAAGAAAAAAAAACAGAGAAATAATATATAGAAGTGGAGGAAGGAAAACAAGTGGTAGAAAAATTAGAAATGGACGAAAAAGACGACGAAATATGAAGAAGTAAAAGAAGCAAAAAAAGCAGTATGAGTAGAAGGACCAGAAGAGAAGGTTCAAAAGAAGAAACAAACATTGCTCAGTTAAAAAACAGCCTCGTACGAACAAAATAATGAAGGTTAACAAAAATAGAATATGAATAAATCTCTTAAAGAAAAACGCAATAATTTGCGGAGATCGACAAGAAAGACATAAGATTAAGCGATGAAACCAACATAAATAAATAATGGGAATGATTTGTTTAAAAGTTGACAGTGAGCGAATTCGAACGCAACATAAACGTAAATAAACTGCGATTAGAAAAGTAAAAATAAAAAGCAATGATTAACATAAAATCTATTCTCGACAAGTAAAAAAAAACGAGAATTTTACATCCCTAAATATTGAAATAATACATATGAATAAAAGGCGAATGTGAATAAATTAACGCTACCTCCGTTTTCTTTTAATGGTTTTACTGTTTCTATTTGTAGCGTTCTACTATTTTATTATACGTCAGCTTCGCTATGTGAGTTTGTTTCCGCACTTGAAGATGTTTCTTAATATGTCAGTTTTTTTTTATCAAGGCGCTGTTTTGTATAGCACCAAGTTTCCCTTTTGAATCTTATTTCTTTTAGTCTTTTTTCTAGCTTTATCTAGAAGTGTTTGTAGCGATCCTAATATTCTTGGTATCACAATTGTTGTATTTGCATAAATCAAATGTATTTCGCAAATAAAAGGCACGTTAAGCAATTCATGTAAAGAGACAATTAGAAGATATTTACATCTACATTCTAGATGTTTGTCTAAGGCTATTTTCAAGACCTCCTTTATCAGGCTGATCTATGTTGCAACAAAACGAAAAGAGAGTGCCCCTTTTCTTCTACTAAGAGAGAATTCACGTTAATACATATTTTGCAGATGCTCGCGGAAACTTCCACTTGGCGCTGTCGTGAACAAATCCCCGAAAGATAAATTTAAATTCCTGCTTCTAATATTATTACGCCAGAATCTTTGCCCCACATAGCATCCTCTGTTTTCCTTACAATGTATACTCTGTTTCTACTGCCCTGTGTGAATAAGGACAAACAAGAAAAGCAAAGAAGCCAATTGACATATTCTTCAAGATTTAAATTTATCCTCGTTCTTCCTATTATGAGAGGGAAATCTATCACAGATGTTTTATTCACTCTGGAAGAGCCACGGCCAATTATTCTAAATACTAACTTACTCCTTTTTTTCTGTAGAGATCAGAAATACCTCGCATAGTACCACGACGTGGGAGTACCCCTTTTGCTCAGATCGACCCGTTTATCAAGTTAGATAATCCATCTAGACGGAAACATCTGATTCGAAGTATGTGTACTGACGTCAAACGTCGTAGCACCAAACTACTTGCGGGGGAAGTTCTACTTCGTCATAGTCGACAACCTTCCTGGATTTAGAGACTCGAACAAAATTATCCAATTGGCAAACGTACAATTGTCTAGCTACGCATTTTTTTGCCTATTAGCAAGGTGCAGAGACGCCTACACTGGACTCTTAAAAGACAGCCGGTGTTTGGTTTTGTTTTCTGATTAAGACAATCAATGCCGTTGCTTTTTAGACAACTTCGTAACAATGTCTTGTCACATAGTTCCACGTAACTAATCTGGGTCGTTCTTGCTATGTAAGGTTGAAGGTACAGGTTTAGTAGCTTCTCTAGCTGCTGTTTACGACTGTTAATACGGGATCCTTAACTCTTAGGTAGCGCTAAGAGCGGCTGCTCTATAAAATGTTGTATAATATCGAGATAACTTTAGTGCGAAGTGTAGGCTTACTGGCATCAAACTATCATCCACTTTGCTCAACTAACTAATTTAGGGACTGATATTATCTCTCATAGAAATAAATGTACGCATGCAAGTAGACATTTTAAAAAAGTATTTACAAATAAAAAAATCGGAGAAATATGACGACATCAAAATTGTAAAAAAACTTTCGGGAAGTAACGGCCCTCCAAAATAACATGTCGATACATAGAATAATAGTAATGGAAAATGGATTAGAGAGTTAAAAATCGTGTTAAAAATAAAGTCAAAATCAGTAAAAAAGAAGAGAAAAAGTAATACACAAACATGGGTATTCTTTGATATGTCCATTACATTTAAAAATAATATTTCAAACAAAGGCGTTTCAGATCAACGTAACCTTATTATTATAGTAATACTAGTTTCACCAATGTTGGTTTACCTAACACGTTCTTTTATATATCTTTATCACGGAAAATACATGTTAAAATATTGCTTCATCTTAAATTGTTCTAATTTAAATTAATAAATTCGAAAGATATTTTCATTTTTTAAAACTATATTATCATCGGAACAGGGTGTGCTCATTTAGTTATATGATACAACATTTTATTTACCTTCCCAGGAGGTTAGGCACAAGGCCAGGTTCATCTTACTCCCACAAGGTAAGATGTGACCCAAGCACGGGTCGGGAAAGTGGGGTTTGAAAAGCCAGCGCCCGAGAAAGTGAGCACTCTGGCCATTAAAAATTGCCTGAGCAGCCCCGTCGGCATTCTCCGGTAGGGGCGCCTCAGGCAGTAAACAATAAACTTACTCCTCCCCAAAGAGGGGAGGCAAAGCCTGGGAGGGTGGACCTCCTAGAACTGCACAGGACAGACACATAGTCAGGCGTAAATCAAGCCCCGAAGGCCAAGACAATACCAGTTTATGGCGTGTATCAATGATACAACATACAATTTTTATTTTTTTATTTTTTTGTATTTACCTCCCCAGAAGGTTAGGCACAAGGCCAGGGTTATCTTACTCCCACAAGGTAAGATGTGACCCAAGGTCGTGTCATTGTATATATATATATATATATATATATATATATATATATATATATATAGAAACCTTAAAATACCCTAAACACATTTAGGTATGCTTGATTTGCATATATATTATAAAAAAATCGCTTTTACTAAATTAGTATTGTGTAATATACAATTGTAATTCTGCATTGCGGTATTTTTATCAATATGCAAAATTATTGTGGATAGTAAAACGTTTGAGGTCGCTGTACTGATGAGAACAGATACTACACTTTGATCTTAGCTAAAATGCAAAGTTATCATATAAATAATGTTTTTTTTTTGCTAAGAATTTTTTTAATGAATAAAAAAAACTGTAATCCATTATTGTATTATCCTTTAATGGGGGTAAGTAGTTTGTTATCGGTTCTGGTTTCATAAGACCGTCCTCTCAGGAATTACCTCCTCCTTTTGAAGGGGATGTTGTAATTCTGGTAGGTATTACATCTTTTTGGGGGTCAGTGTAGAATATGTTTATTCAGCATATCATACTCCCAGGCTAGGAAAAATATGCGACCGGAGCGAGCATATATTTGTTAGTTAGTCATAATTTGACATTTACCAATTCCCTCATCTGTTACTAACTTAATGTATATTATTCTCTTTTTTCTCCATTGTATGTGGCATTAGCCCCTGCTCATACTTTATACCGTATGTTTCTATCACTCTTGCCTTTGTAACTGTCTCTCTCTTCGTCGTTACTTGATTAACAGTGGAAAATAATTAATAAAATAAAGAATACAGAAAAAATATACACATAGTAAAAGTATTTATCTCGTAGGCAAGAGGGAAAGAAAAAAAGTTTGATTAAAAAAAAAGTATATAGTACAAAGAAGGCGATTAATTTGGGAATTGTTATTTTACTTTGGTTTATATTTAACTGGTTTTTCATACTCACTTTTATCTAATTATATCTAATTAAAGCGTTCTAAAGAAACAAATATTCAACTTCAACGCAAACTGTGGCATACGTACCGATGGACGTACATGAATACTGACAGAGATAAATAAACTCATTTTAGAAGATGCGTCAATTTGATGTGTTCATTTAAAGGTGAAAATAATGATAGACAAACTGACCGAACCCCTCGTATAGATTCGAGGACGTACTTGAACAATGTGTTTTTTATATTTCGGAAGTTAACAAGCTACTACGAAATAGAAGTCAAAAGAACGATGATTTTTTGAAAAGTGAAAACGAAAAAATAAATGGCCGTTAAGAGATAATCAGTGAAAAGAGCGATTTAAGGTGTTCCAGCATACACCGTCGACGATTACGGGTCACGTGACATGTCACTTCCTTTCTCTCGTTGCCTTAGCCTAAGTACTTAGTCAGCCGAAAGGTGTCGGTGGCGCCCAATCAACTGCCGGTCTTCGAAACGCTGCATCAGCAACTCTATTTAACAAAAAGCAAAAACATAGCGCCAACATATCGAGTCAAGGTGTCTGTAACCTCTTTCTTTGACAATGTCGAGAAGAAATGGAAATACAGACAGGAAACACACAGGGTAAGGTTACATTGACCATGGATTGTTCCATTCACTACGTTCCATGGGGAATGCATTTGCATTACTTTGAAGTATTTTGCAGCCTGGCGTTTATACTCTAATATAACTAAAGGTTCGAGTATTAGAATTATGTTTTGGAATTGGTACTCCGGTTTGTACAACGATAACACTAACGTTCACGAATGCAAGTTTCAGAGGCCAAGTTGTGCACACTCTGATACGATGAAACAGCTGACCATCGAGATTACATTTACCACCAACTAGTGGAATGAGCTCTTTAGTATGAGTGTAATCAGTAACAGTTACCACTTAGCTTTCTTGTTCGTAAGAAGAACTGTTCTCTCCAGGCACTCGGTGGTGCGAATATTAATAAAGATAAACGCTATGATGCCCCTTACTTTCGTATCAGACTCATAGTGAAAAAGTTAGGTTTTATGTATGCTGGCCAAACAGATGACGTTTCAATCTCTGCTTGAAAAACATTCAATGTCTAGTGACACGAAAGAGTCGTGATACAGCAAAACATTGTGTGTAGATGCTATATAAATAAATAAGAAACGTATTACTGTTATTTAAGGTTATATGTCTTGAATTAATTATTTTTGTAGGGGTGCTTGTGATTTATTTGTAATTATATTGTAGTTTATTAGTTAAAATATGGGTTTATGTTTAATAGAAGAGGGTGTATTTTTATTTGTGAAAAATGCTGGTATAGATGGATCATTATAGGCTTCTTGTCTCCATAATGTATGTGTTAGTACCTGTATGAAATCATGTGGGGTCATTTACAACCAATTACGTTTACGAATATATCGTAGGATCTGCGTGCACCGAGTAAATTAAAAAAAAATGGTCATACATATTTATTTTCATGGAGATCGCTCCAGACGAGGCATGCATCCACTTCAAGTAAGGGGCTAAATAATTACTACTTCAAGGTTTAAAACTAGCCAACGATAAGTGTCAAATAGATAGATTACGACCCAGAAAATACCAACCCATCCCCCGTTGTCAGCAACATCGCTAATAGAATGTGAGAACTAAAAGAAAAAAATAAGGGAATCGAGAGTTACAAGGCCGCGGAAACTAAACCTAAGGTTCACTTTCGACTTTTCTCTTAGTTTAAATGTATTCTATGGATGTGTTTGTAGTATATTTAACAACTTTAATATTAGAATCTGATAACGTACATATTAATCTATTTTATTTGTGATTGGTGGAGATTACGCGGATGTGAATGTGAATTATATTTTGATTGGTAGACACAATGTAGAAATGATGTGTATAATATTTGTGGGAGGAAGGGAAGGGATGTAATCTTGCATGAAAGCATCGCTATTAATTAAGTTAAGTATGATTGGAAATATCCTAGAGTGGTTTGACATGCTTTGTATTTTCCATATCATAGCCTGCTTTTAGACTTATATACTTAAAGGTGGATGTCTTTCAGTGAGCTATATGTTTTCGTTATTAGTGTATTTGGCTAGTAGAAATCTTATTTTATGGGAGCATAGTTTGAAGGCGCAGTTTTAATGTTCATACAGTAAACGAAAGGTCATTTATTACCCATGGGATTCTGAATTTTACTACGGTGTATAGTGGGCAATTGGTAGTTAGTGCTATAAGTTTTTTTTTGTTAATTGATGACGCTCTGTTCATTTAGACTCGTTTATCTTCCATATTTAGGTGGATATGGATGTGATGCCACTTTTTACCGGATGTTTGAAAGTGTTATTGCAGCCGTGAAACTTCTGTTTGAATCTTCCGTTAGTCATTTGAGATGCCCACTTCTTTATTCTTGAGTTGAGTTGCAAGTCATATTGGTTTCGTAAACTATGGATCTGATTGTGCCACCTTCTGATATGGGGCAAATCCCACCTCTTCTCAATGATGGTTTCGGGGATTGGTGTACTTGTTAGTGTTGGGGCTAGTAGGGATCTTACGTAGGTATAGAAATAATAACTTGTTTTGACCGTATTTCTATTTAAGAGTTTGAGATCCGTGTATGATTGTGAAAAATGTCTATCTATTAATTGGAGGAATTGTTTACCTATGCAATATTAAGAGCATTGAAAATATGTGGCGAACTAGATAATATTTCTGTTCATATTGTGTCTATGTTTTCTGGTAGCTTGAGTTGGCCAGTTAGCGATTATTTCTTCATAGCAGCTTACACGGATGCCCATATTGTAATATTATGCGGCTTGTTGAAAATTCTCGAGAGTATATTAAAGGTGTGAAATGCTACTGCTTATATTGGGTATTAGGTTTTTAAAGATATGGAATGTTGGAAGGAGTTTGTGTTTATATACCTGAGCGGCTAAATGGCCGTATAGTATGGTCTAGTTGTTAGGCAGGTTCAGGATTGCGTCTAAGAATTCTGCGCTAGTGGGATTCATATCGATGGTTATCTTGAATTCTATCTCTTTAAGGCATGCTGCGAGTGGTTTAATGAATATGTCAAGTTTTTAACGGTTGTTGGTGCGGAAGAGACAAAATCAGTTGTCTCGGAAAAGACCGAACTCTAAGTTAAATAACTTTGTTTTGAGGGATTATAAGGTAAAATAAATCTGATCAGATCGAACACATTAGCATAATCGTAGCCCCCTTTCACATCAATACATCAAAGAAGTCTTCAGAGTTAGATTTTTAAAGCCATGTTCTATTATCAACACCGAGAAAAGATTTCCTTGCATGGAGAATGATTTCTATTTCAAGATCGCTGATTTTAATAAAGGTGTCGGCGAAATTTAAGGTGTCAGTGAATATCTCTCTGATCATTGAGGGTTAAGGTATTTGATGTCGAACTGTGTGAATCAGCATTGCTCTTTATTAGGAAGGGCTCTGAACAAAACAACGGTCGCCTGAAAATTGATCAAAAGTTGTACATCCGTGTGGATTTAATTGTATTTATTTATTTGTCTAATTATATGATTGTTAGCAAATTTAATTTCGCTTTTAATTAGGTTATATATATATATACACTGACACAGATTTCACTAAAGGCTTCATTCAAGGCATAATCTCAACCACCACCACTCTCCCTAATGACCCCGTCTTACCCAAGAGATACATAGACACTCTTAAACACCTAGCTAACAACAACAACATAATCATATCACCATAAGACAAAGAAGGGGGCATAGTAATCATGGACAAAAACTCATATATCAAAAAAATATCTACTCTATTATCCGACGAAAACACATACACTAAAACCGACCAAAAAACTATAGATAAAAACATAGAACATTTCAACAAATCTTTCAAACACCTAATCAAGAACAACAAAAAATGGGACTCAAACATTGAGTATCACCCTATCATTCCCACATTATACGGGCTCCCCAAAACCCACAAACCCGACATCCCCATGCGTCCCATTGTATCAAGCATAGGTAGCACCACACACAAAATCGCACGGGCCATAGCTAACATCCTCACTCCACTAATGCGTACCATCAGTCCTTCCCACATCAAAAATACAGGCGACCTTCTTAGCAGAATAAAAAACATCAATGTAGAAAATAAAAATATACATAGCCTAGATGTAACTTCGCTCTACACTAACGTACCTGTTAAAAAATGCCTAAACTTACTTCACACACATATAAAGAAAATAAAAACCGACCTACCTTTTCCCCCCAACACTCTTATAGAAATAATTAGACTCATCACTGACATAACATATTTCTAATTTAACGAAGTATTCTATAAACAAAAATTTGGACTCCCTATGGGCAACCCCCTTAGCGGTGTATTGGCCTGCCTCTTTTTAGAATTCTTAGAATCCGGTCCTTTCAAATATAGACTACCCCCTAACATCGAATACTTTAGATACATAGATGACATTTTAATTTTCCTCCCCACAGACATACAAATCAATCATGTTAAAGATAAACTCAACACAGTAGAACCCTCCATAAAATTTACCCATGAGACTGAAATAAACGGCTCTATTCCCTTCCTTGATACTCTTATAATTAAGTCCAACAACAAACTAGAATTCAAGGTACACCGCAAAAACACTCACAAAAATGACTACATACATGTCTACTCCCACCACCATAGCAAGATCAAAACAGGTATAATTATAGGCTTCTTCCTACGCGCCCTTAGAATATGTAGCCCCCCTCACATAGATGAAGAAATAAAG
>OY744548.1:29935492-29937992 GCA_963556195.1 Sepiola atlantica
CATGTGTTAGCATATACGAGTTTAATGTCATAATTCGACTTCATGAATTAATAACAATTAACAACTTACCAATGACCGTATTGTATACCCAAAAATAATAACAGGTTATGCTAAAATGATTATTCTGATAACAAGTCAAAGTAGCATTTAATGCTATTTATACAAATGGCGTACTGAAATTAATATCGATACAAAAGTGTTCAACATCGTAATTGAGTGACGCACGTTGACCTACGAATTATTCGATTAAATTAATATATGGCCTCAATAATATGTTTTATATACCGACTTTCCAAATCATATACCATACATAAATGATCTACTTTTATTTATTGCATAATTAATTTCGAAAGCCCGTTACATGTCAGATAATTAACTTATTATCCAAAATTGATAAGTTTTCTGACAAAATTACTTATTTTCTGTCTAAGATATATTCACCAATCATATTAAATACCAAGAAACACGTGATCTACTTCGGTTAATATTTATGATATTCCATCCATTTAGACTGTTGAACAATGTTATGCTAGCCTAATATAGCGTAAATATACTTTAATTATTCTCTTTCCCATATCTGTTCGGTTGGTAACATCGATCAAATCGTTCATACTTGAGTCTGTGGTTATACTTGTGCGACTGGAAACACAATCATTCGTAACACTGATGCTTCCCGGGGTAAAATTAGAAACACATATGTGTGTGAATAAGAATAAAACAAATATTTACATAATATTGTTTATGGCCCTCTTTAGAGAAGAAGGAATAGGCTTATATATATATATATATATATATATATATATATATATATATATATATATATATATATATATATATATATATATATATATATATGTATATAAATATATGTATGTATGTATATAAATATATGTATGCATGTATATAACTATAGGTATGTATGTATATGAATCTATGTATATAAATCTATATATATATGTGCATATATGTATATATGTATACATATATATATATATGTATATATATATATATATATATATTTATATAAATGTATATATATGTGTGTGTATATATATATATATATATATATATATATATATATATATATATATATATATATATATATATGTACATATATGTAAGATCATGAAGAGTGGCAAAAATGAATTGCGGACGAGTCCATTATGGGTGGGACGTCGAGAAAGAAAGAAAGCGACTTGGTAACTGTTAGAAAGGAGAAGGGTCCGCAGTAAAAGCGAGACTTGAAAGGCAGCGATTTCAGAAACGGGAAGAGCCTTAGCGCTTCGTGATCGGAGTATCGAAGGACCGGAAAAATGGGAGTTTACCGATGTCACCGTTGAAGCTTTATTAGCTATGGTACCCAATCCTGTCTTGCTGTTAGGCTTTCGTGTCCGCTGACTATAAATGCGACTGATAAGCAAGTTGGTACGGTGAAGGACCTCCCTGACTTGTATTTCATCAAACAGTCAATTGGAAGATCTTGTGGAACACTTGCTTCAGTTTACGCTCGGATAGGCTATGCAGAGCAAATTGTTTTATAATCGAGTGTATATATGAGCGAGTTTCTAGCGGAAACCAAGTCTGTACCCTCAGCAAGAAAAACACTTTCACGAGACAAAAGTATGTCATTTTTTTTTTATATGTGTGTGCGTAGCCGACTTAAACCATCCGGTGATGGGAAATAAAGACACCTAAATTGTGTCCGTACTCGTTCTCTTATTTGTCATTCTTGTTGAATTTTACCGAGTGTCCCGAAAGAACGTGTAATGCAACATATATATATATATATATATATATATATATATATATATATATATATATATATATATATATATATGAGCCGACATATGCTTTATGTGATAGTCCGCCCAATTTTATTGTTTAACACTTTTGTCCCAACCTACTAAATATGTCCTCTTGTATAAGCATAAATAGACAATTCTATGAAAATGATGAAGCACAAGCATATAAAAAAATAATTAATATATTCCCCATGATATATATTATTATGTATATATATATATATATATATATATATATAATTCTACACTTTAGTTATTTAGAGAAGAACATTCCATATTTTCTTCAAAATACTGTGATTTACAAACAATTGTTCCTGCCCATATTTAAAATATATATTTTCTATGATATACAAAATATCACCTTTACTAGGCAGTCTAAAAATATTCAAAGGCATCCAACATTCATTTAAGGTATCCATATATTCTATTTACTCGAAATGTTTATTAATGAAATACTAATTTAATCTCATAGGGGTATAATAAAGATAGATGGGGAGAGAGGGACAGAAAGACAGAGTTAGGGTGTATGTGAGGGATTACTAGCCTACCGTCATTTGTTGTGTAAAACAATTTACCATTGTTTTATAAAAATATTTTTTATAACATTCGTAAACTGCGTCAGATCTTTTAAGACATTCTCATTGAATAAGAAAAAAAACATTTTTCTTTTTTCTATATTACACTTATAGATCATAGGG
>OY744548.1:29942992-29977992 GCA_963556195.1 Sepiola atlantica
TAGAATTAAAACATAACAGAAAGGTTAGACCTAAAAAATAATGCAACACTTATTCTATCAAGAGGAAGGTTGTTCCCTAGATGGATATTCACTTTGTGAATCCATGACTTAAATGTAAACTGCCATTCTTTTTTGGACAATATAGTTTGTTTGTCTCGTGGTCAAACTCTTTTGGACGATATGGTGGTTTTGTATCGTCGTGTAAATAATAGTATGCTGATTTGTAGTGTCGGTATTACTGGCAAAGCAACCTAGTTTAATAAGTAACAATGTCGTAGCGTAAGATCACTGATAGATTTTAGATGCAACACATATCTACTCATTACGTTTATATCCTTAGCTATAACATTTCTAGAGGTTGATGAACCTTGAATGAATGTATTTTGCTACATAGATTATCTCGAGATAACCTATATAATGATTGTAGCCGTAGTGATCATTATACTTGCGTATTCAGTTATTGGTGATAGCTTTATTTCGTCATCTACGAGAGCGTTCTGGAAAACATTGTGATGCTTAACTGCTGAAGACGCTGAAATTTAACAATAATTCGAAGAATATTTCTAATGGTTGTGGTAAACAATAGTGGACTCTATAATACTAGCTCCAACACCTTTCGTTATATGACAGTTGGTGTTTTATCCAGACACTGATGCGACTGGCCTTGTATTAGGTTTAGAACGGCAGACACTTATTCGACTTTAAAAAGCCTTTTGATATGCGTGTTGACACGCGCTAAGGCCTTTTGGCTAAGATCAAAGTGTAGTATCTGTTCCGATGGATACTGAACCCTATAGACTAGTATTGTCTTGGCCTTCGGGGCTTGATTTACGCCGGTCTATGGGTCTGTCCTGTGCAGTTCTAGGAGGTCCACCCTCCCAGGCTTTACCTTCCCTTTTTGGAGAGGAGTAAGTTTATTGCTTACTGCCTGAGGCGCCCCTACCGGGGAATGCCGACGGGGCTGCCCAGGCAATTTTTAAACCCCACTTTCCCGACCCGACCTCGGGTCACATCTTACTTGTGGGAGTAAGATAAAAACTGGCCTTGTGCCTAACTCCTGGAGAGGAGTAAATCAATACTCGCTAAGTAAAAAAAAAATGTACAAGCCTCTTACCCATTCTGAGATGACGTAATCCCTCATCCGGTATTCTCTTTGTTTCCTTCCGTTATATACTATGCCAAATGCCTCATCGTTTAACCTATTTGATAGTGTGTTTTACACACGCCCAGTTACTAACTAAAAGCAATTATAGTATTCCTTCCTGACGACGTCGTTTCGCATGCGACTTCGTCTTTCTTCATATTGTTTTGTCGTTTCACATGATCTGGTCATGCAACCCTTCTAGACAGCGTGTACATTTATTATTAGTTGTAGGATAAAGCAGAAAGTAACCATTTTATGAAACTGGTAGAAATACTCGATATTAAAGTAACTAGTCTTAACCCAGAAATTGTATTGTGTAATTAGAAGTTGACAATAAATTATATATATATATATATATATATATATATATATATATATATATATATATTAGTAGTATTTTTAAAAGGCTGTGGGCAATGCAAATTCCGGGTAAGATGTAAGCTGGAAGGAACAAAAATGATAAATCGATTTCGAAATGTGACCTACTATTTATTTTTTCTTAAAATCTTACATGTCTTCTGGCATCCATTTGTAGATTCTCTGCACAGGCGGAGTTTTCTTCTGGTGTTTATTATTTTTGACAAAGGGAAGTTTCTTTTCTCGAAATATTAAATAAATGATTGTTATAACTATCCGGACATCACAGAAACAGCTAACACCACACTTGCTGTTATGTAAGATTTTAAGGAAAAATAAATAGTAAGTCACATTTCGAATTCGATTTATAATCTTTGTTCCTTGCAGCTTACATCTAAACCAGAATTTGCATTGCCCACAACCTTTTAAAACCATACTACTACTATTCTTAGCAATGCGTCAAGCACACTACCATTTTCCTTCTCACTCTCTCTATCTCTCTCTTTCTCTCTCTCTGTCTCTGTCTCTCTCTCTCTCTCTCTCTCTCTATATATATATATATATGTACATTTTCATTTTTATTCAGACTAAACAAGGTATATTTCTACTGAAGTATAAACAGCTACCGTTGCAGTGATCAGATTTATAGGATGCAACATTAGTGGTTTTTGTGCACATTACATTTAAGTTGCTAGAATATATAATTACACATATTACATAAATACGTGATAAATAATGGGTTGTTTATCAATCTTTGTTTTGCACGCAATCATTTATGTTAATGATGTAACTTAGTTATGTCACACATAACACGATGGGATGGTTCATTTTGTACTATCTTAAAATAATCTCTCATTTCTTAAGGGCACCTGTTACTTAATCTTGAGTTTAATAGAAAAAAACATCTAGAATGCTGCGATATAATTTGAGCCAGAAAACAAGAAGTTTATAAAAATATCTTATAGAGTGGGTTATAGATTTGGGGCAAGGTAATAAATAAATAAATCGATTTACGAAACCAAGATCAAAGTTTTTGAAATGCAATAGGTAAAATGAATAAGTTAAAGCATAGTTCAAATATTGGTGAGTTGATTCTTCAGGTCTATATATAGTCTAAATAAGCTTTGAGTATATTAACCCCCAAAAAAGGAAATACAGTTTAAATTCCCAGAGAAACTAAAAAAATGCAAAATATCGCAGACTTAGCACTTGCATAAGCCGAACCACCGTTGGAAAATGCATCAATAGAAAAGGCGAATTTGCTAATCTAACAGGGGACCTTAACTTGAGCGTGAAATATTAATACAGAGATCATCATTTGTTTACCATGTAAGTGTTTCGGAGATTAAAAAAACAGGACAGTTATAATATTCATAGCTCTCCATTGGTACTGATCAAACTAGCATTTCCTCAATATTAAAATGTCGAAATAATTCAGCTTTAATTTCACTAATATATACATGAATAAATATATAAATAAATATATAAATAATAATAATAATAATAATAATAATAATAATAATAATAATAATAATAATAATAATGATAATAATATATTACCCCAAACACTACATTTATTATAAAAATAAAATTAAAAGACTACAACCAAGAACAATTCTGCGATATGGTAGCAAGCAATACAATTATATAGGAATAAAAGTTGCATTAAAAAAAAAACTTACGTTACCCTGCGTTGGCCTAGGTGGATGGGCAACGAACTAGAAAACATAAAATGGGTCTGTAACATTTCTTTTTCAAAACTGTACTCACTCTCTCTTTCTATATAGGTAAAAATGATTTAATATTATTCATTTTAAAAAATAATAGTGTTATCAGCTCCTTTATTGAGATTGCAACTGAGCCCTGTTCGGGGAAGTAAAAAATAACTGTCACGTCGGCATATAGCACATTCCGACAACGTTCGGTGAATACTCTTCAGACAGTAAGTTCATATGTACATAACTTCGCATAAATAAACATTAAATTCCCTTTCTTGACGTGATAATTTCTCGTGGCCACTTGGTTATGGCGCTTGCTTGCGGAGTTTTGGATGATTATGTAACCTGGTTCGAACCTATGACCGTCTGAGATTATCATTGCCTACACTGATCAGAGCTAAAGCTTGAAACGCTGACGTATTTAAGTTAAACATTATTTAATATTATTTAATATGAAATTCATATAAATATATATATATATATATATATATATATATATATATATATATATATACATATATCTAGTAATATGGGGTGAGGTAAATAGATACCATCTAAGCATATTAAGGATGTGATATTAATTTTACTTTTAAAGAAAAGAAAATCGAATCCGATGTTGTTTTATTTATAAACTGTCATTTTAGTTTATAGTATACATATAATTTCGCCAAGTAAAATTGGCCTTGTCAGTGTGTTTGTAGATCCGATCTTATTGGATTGCCAGCCTATGTATGTGTGAACTGGTGTTAATCTATATCCAATTCGCGGGCACGCGTGATTTCATACGAGAAAAAAAACAACATTCCATACGCCAGTTGACACCAACATAGGATGGCAATCCAATAAGATCGGATCTACAAACACACTGATGAGGCCAATTTTACTTGGCGAAATTATCTGTATACTATAAACTAAAATGAAAGTTTATAAAAAAAACAACATCGGTTTCGATTTTCTTTTAAAATAAAATAAAATTAATATCGCATCCTTAACATGCTTCGATCGTATTTTATTTACCTCATCCCATATTACTAAATTTCATTCGGATGATCAAAAAAAATTATGAATTTTTAAATCTCTATATATATATATATATATATATATATATATATATATATATATATACATATATTTATATATATGTACATATATATTATTTTCCGTGTCTGTCTGTATCTTCCCTTCTACTAAGCTTTCTATCATATTTCTTAGCATTCTCTGGAAATAGATAACAAATAATACCTTGGGATATAATAGGTTGACAATTTATTACAATGGATGATAACAGATGGAAATGGATGGCAATGGATGTAAGAAAGAAGCCAGCTGTGGCAACGGTTTACAACGATATATACTATCATCAATAAATGCCAATAGGCTTACAAGAATTAACAAAGGACGACACTTCATGAAAAATGTCAATGTTTTACAATTGTCAACAATTAATGACAATGGGGTGACCATGAATTAGAAAATATTACAATAGGCTACAAGAAATGTCAATGTATAACAATTGGGAGCAATGTTGAAAATTAATGAAAATTTATCACCAGAACTTACAAAAGATGACAAAAAGATTCAAAGAGGTTACATCGCTTTACATTGGATAAACATGAATAACTAAACGATATGCGGTAACAAAGAGTAGAAACTTTCAATAGGGCTAACACGGGCGAGATTCGATGACAAAGCGACACGATGATAGTATATGACAAAGTTAACACGGTCTTGTAAATTTTTACAGTGGATGTCAAGAGTTATAAAGGGGTAATACATGTGACAAGTGGGTCACAAAAGGTGGCAATCGATGACAATATATAACTATCGATTACATAGGTTAGATGTGATGGCAATAGTTCACAAGTAATGACAAAGGTGTAAAACGGACAACAATTAGGCAAAATGGATCACAGCGGTCTACATTCTATGCTAATTGGGGAGGCAAGATTACAATAAGTGGAAAATAAATAATAATATGTGACTCTGAATTACAGGGGTTTATGTTAAGTTACAATTGATGAAAAGTGATAAAATGGGTGATTATGAGGATTTTACGAAGAACCCCATGTGTGAAAATGTGTGCGCATTTAAAAAAATGGCAAAGTATATACGTATGAATAATGATGATTTCGTAGTATGCACGTATTTCCGTGATTCTCCGAAAGTAGTAGTATAGAAATAACTGGATTCAAACTAAGTAAACACAGGGCGTAAGTCCATTTTGTTAACCACATTACCACCGACAGTAGTTATTCATACACATATAAAGGCTACATATCCATGTGTAAATGTTTTAATCAAAGCTTAAATAAGTATCACTTTTATCAGTCTTGTAAATCATGTCCGTTTTTAGAAGTTCATATTCAATAAACAAGAAAACAGAAGAAAACAAGGTTTAATATGTTTTTATTCGTCAATATAAACATAAACAACAGACATGTGTTAACAGTCTTATAAAGTCGCAGCTTATTTAAGCTACGATCTATGCAATTCTAATAGTAACATATTTATGATAGGTTTGTATGAACTAAAATATAAGTATCAATTATCATGAAAAAACAGTAGATATTCTTCAGAATTTTAACGCTGTATATATAAATGTTATAAAAAAGCAGTATATACATTTATATATATATATATATACATATATATATATATATATATATATATATATATATATATATATAAATAACTTTCATAAAGAAAAGCAACATACATTTATATATATATATATATAAATATATAAACATATATATATGATATATATATATATATGTATGTATTTTTATGTAAAAAATTTATATTTAAAATATAAATTTAATAACGAAAAGCAATATTATATATATATATATAAATATATATATATATATATATATATATATATATATATATATATATATGTATATATATATATATATAATAAATACTATTTGTGTTTATTATCTATGTACGTTTCGTCTTTCATTATCACGACTCATCAGCATAGAGATATGACTATTCACTACTTGTCATGCGATTCGAAATCCCGGATTCCGAGTATTTTGCAACTCAAACCCCGACATCTAGAACCACTTGGCCAACGCTGAATAGCGAATAAACAGTGATAGTTTGAACGTTTTGTACGGGCAGCTTGACGTCACATGAGCGTTCTACCTTATGAAAGGAACGATGCACTTATAGCTTATTGCGTCATGATGTGTTAATACTACACTTACAGTGCCCATCTAGACGCTTTCTCTACAATCTATAAATAATACATATAAATATTAACATATATATATATTTATATATATATATATATGTACATTTATATATATATATATATATATATATATATATATATATATATACATATCACTTGTCACAAGGTGAAAAATTGATGAATAGGGATTACAATTAATGTCAATTAGTACTAATAGGTGAGAATAGATTACAACGTTCACATGGTACGAGAATAACTGATAAAAAGCGTTAGTTAAGGCTTACCGTGATGATAATGTAGTACGATAAATAACAACATGTGCCAATCGTAGATAAAAGGTGACAAGACGTTGCAATATATTGCAATGTATGACATTTATTACAATTAGTGACAGGTTTGCGGAGTATGTAAATACAAAGGAAAATGAATAAGTGACATTGGCTGACATCAGATAACAATGAGCGACAATATGATTCAATGGATGACAGTACATGAAAATATGTATTAAAAATCTGATAATCAAGATCAATTAAATGAGTAGCAATTCATGTGACAGATTTAAATTGATTATAGTGTATTCGATGAAGGTACAATGGATGGCAAATGTGTGTTAATTGGTTAAAATGGTTCAATGGATTACCATGAATTAAAAGTATGATATGATGTGACAATTGATGACTTGAGGTTTCAGTTCAGATAATAGATGACAATTAAATAAAATATATGACAAGAAGAAATATCAGATAACAACGGTAACAAATGGGTAAAAGTAGTTTAAATGAATGAAGTTTATTACATTAAGTGACAATGGGTGACACGGAATACAATTGATGGACAATGTTGACAGTTTATGACAACGATCACAAAGGGGTAAAAATGATTACAATGTATGCCATTAGAGAACAAAGATAGCAATGAGTTACAATGGATGACAAAAGTGGAATAGGAAGAGCAATAGATACTTATGGATAAGCAGGTATGGCAATTATAAGAATGTATGTCATGGGTCGACAATGCAGCAAAAGTTTAAAAGGGTTAACATGGGTTGTAATGTCTGTCACTGGATAGCAGGCGCTGCGAAAGGAAGCAATGTATGGTAGTAATGTTTAGGGATGTTTATAGGTTCTATCTTCTTTCGTGTGAATCAGATGATTCTGGTGTTGGAATTAGTTTCACTGATATTTTTCTAGTTTGAAATATTTCTGGAAATACATCGGGTACTTACGGGAAGGACCACGAGAAGGTTGCCAACATCCCTAAGTGAAATTGGTACTGAGGAACCGAATGGATTCGAACATGGAACACCCAGGTATTCAGGTCGTGTCGATATCCACTTAACCACTGTCACCTCCCATGTTTATAGATAACACTGGATTAAAATGTATTACTATGTTAACAGTATATGACAATTGGTGAGGATTGATGACAAACGGTGATACTGTATGCCAATGAGGGCTAACTAATAAAAGTGGATCAGCATTGATGAGAATTGATAAAAATGTGTGAGTAGTAGTCTCAATGAATGACACATGTGTTAATGTATGCCAATGTACACACTTAATTTATTTCACAGATGTGTCAATGGATGATAATGTGTGGCAATGTGAGATAGTGGTAAATAAAGGTGACAATAAAGGCGATTGGTGTCAATGGTTAATTAAAAACGGCTTGGCTAACAATTGCTCATAATTGTTTCCAATAGATAAACAAGCTGTCAATGGGAGGTGGTTGAAAATAAGGGTCACAATAGATGCAATTATTGCAATGTCTGACAAATCAAAGGTTGATAATTGATGACACGGAGTTAAAAAGGGTACCACTGAATAAAATATATGACAACGTGTTGCCATAGATGAAAATTCATTGTAGGCATAGTAATCTATGATACTGAATGAAAATTGAGAGTAAACGTTTATAGGAAGTAACGAGATATAGCAAGGAAGTCCAATGGATGAGAATATATTACAAGGTATTAAAATATAGATTATTAATGACAGGGGTTTACAAGTAATAACAATGGATGCCAATGGATTAAAACAAATGTTATGGGTTGCAAGGGGTGGCAACTGATGACAATAGATGAGAAAACGTACGCAATGTATTAGACTGGAATGACAATGGATGACAAGGGATTATTAATCGATTATAATGTGTGATAAATAGGTAAATCGTGAGAAACCGATTACAATTGATGACACACCGAAACGAATGTCACGGTGAGAACATTATAACAAATAAATTGAAAATATACATGTTCTAACTGTAGAACAATACTTATATTCTTTTCCTATAACTATCTGCCTATTTATCAACCGGTTGCTACAAAATGGACAACGGGGGGAAGAGTAAGGCACATGAAACGCAACTGTTCTTCGATTGATGCTTATCTCATTCCAGATCAAATTGTGAGAAAGCGAAAAAAAAATGCAATAATAAGAATAACGGTGAACGCTTACCAGAAATTAGTGAAAATAAACAAAAACCCGAATAAAGGCTGGAGAAAGCTTTGTTGGAACCGGCATCATCGCCAGAAGTAGCAGCACCATCCTCGGCAGAAATAATGACTAAAAGTTGCGATGTTATAACAATGTGGGTGTTTTATTATTTTTCTGGTTTTGTAGTGTTGGTTTGTTGTTGCATTTCTAACTTCGCAGTCGTTCTCTTCCCTTGTGTTCACAGGATTTCCAATATTATTTTAGGCGTCGAAGACAGATTGGAACGAGATATACGGCGCCACACATGGAAACACGCACAAGCATTAAAGCGGGCAAGAATAAACCACATGAGATAAAACACACGTTCGTATATTTCTCTATTTTACATGAGAAATACACAGCTTTTGATATATATATATATATATATATACAGGGTGGGCAAAAATAAGGGTCCTAAAAATTCATAACTTTTTTATTTATTGATTTTTTTTTTTTTTTTTAGAATAAGTAAAGGACCCCTTCCGAAGCAAGCATGAGCCGTATTAGCCCTAAGGAACGTACCCTCATTTAGAAAACATTATTTTTGCTTAAAAAACTCAAAACAGTGTAAAAAACAATACTTTAGTTTTTGTAAGTTTTAAGAAGTGTTTTTCGGCTAAAATTTGTTTTGTTTATTTCAAAAAATCTCGGAAGGGTCAGTCTACACACACATAAAGTTTGGTGAGTTTAACTTTTATTTTGTGGAAGTTATTCAAATTCAAGTTATTCAAATTTAAAGATAGGACCCTTATTTTGGCCCACCCTGTATATATATATATATATATATATATATATATATATATATATATATATATATATATATATATATATATATATATATATATATATAATAATGGTAATACTCCAGGTGAAAAATATCCACAGGGTGGTAATCCAGAGAATTTTAACCGGGTTTATAAAAAGTGCTCAATATCAAAATAGAGCTTTATATATATAAAATGATCTGAGGTTAAGATCAGATTCTAACTCTGCCTGATGAGATCTCAGTTTATAGTAACTGTTGATCGATAACATCGACATGCCAGTGTCGCAGATTTTGTACATGTTTGTGTAAATAAAATTATCATATATATATATATATATATATATATATATGTTAGATTTCATATGAAAATAACAGGACAGAGTGCAAAATAACGAACATAAAAGAGTAGTTCTTTTGAATTAAGTATTATACATTTATTGAATGATTAGAGATACAATACTTTTAATGTAATACTTTAGGCGGAAAGACGACAGTGAAGCGTAGCGTCTGACACATTCAAGATTGTTCCAGATAAGTGAATCAATTAGAATCTATGAACTCCGATGTATGACACGCCAATACATTTATAATATTTAGTTATACATGCACATCTAATAATCCACTCACCACCATCCTAGTGTGTCTATACTCTCTCTGTAAAAGGTTTGTCAGGTGACCCTTGACATGAGGATGCATCCCCCTACAAGTCAAGCCTTACCAAATATTCAAAATAACATAGTATTGCAAGCCCGCGTAACATCCTCTTGGCACGGCTATAAACTAGCTCATACAAGAAATCGTGCACCTTCCCTAAGTCATGTTGCGTTTAGATAAAACACTTAGTAGGATACTCCACTAGACTATACAGATTACTGCCCTTGAATCTTGTAAGATCAAAATGCAACAAAAATAAAAACTATATAGTATATCGGTCAATGTCTGAGAGCAGAATCAATGTTCTTTAATTGTATATATACACAACGTTTTATAGGTCAAGAATAACTTTAATGCAATATCTCTATATCTCATATATAGACTGTGTCAGCCCAATGAGGGAGCCCCTTAATTTATGAGAACTTCGACTGAAGCAAAATTAAAAAATATATATACACACACACACACACACACATATATATAAGTAAGGAAAGGAAGTCAACATCTTAGAAGCACGGATTATAATGTATTAAAGTGAAATATTTTGAAAATCAACAATCGTGCAAATTATAAATGAAAAATTCATTTATTTAATTTTGTTTTTTTTTCGCGAATTTTCGTAGTAAAACACAACCTTCTTAAGCGAGACTGTCTTATAGTGTTTTTTTTCTTCAGTTCTTCCTCCTCATATTGGTGGTATTAACCCTGAGGGGTCGAAAACACGTCACGATCTTACGACGTTATTTTTTTTTAGTCCTGGCAATGTTGTATACGCTGATTTTGCGCATTTTTTAAGTAAGGAACGGAAGTCAACACCTTAGAAGCACGGATTATAATGTATTAAAGTGAAATATTTTGAAAATCAACAATCGTGCAAATTTTAAATGAACAATTCATTTATTTAATTTGTTATTTCGCGAATTTTCGTTGTAAAACACTACCTTGTCAAGCGAGACTGTCTTATAATGTCTTTTATCTTCTTTTCTTTCTCCTCATATTGGTGGTATAAACCCTGAGGAGTCGATATATATATATATATATATATATATATATATATATATATATATATATATATATATATATATATATATATATATATATATATATTTATTATTTGTAGCTCATGGAAAACCCCACAAAATGGACAGTGTAATGTAGTATTAACGCAACAGGGCATCTCTGGCTATACATGCATCGTTCCTTTCATTAAGTTGAACGCTCTTATAACGTCAAGCCGCCGGATAAAGTGATAACATTCTCACTGTTTATTCGCAATTTATCGTTAGCCCAGTTGTTTTTGATGTCGGTATTTGTGTTGTGAAATACTCGGATTCCGGGGTTTCGAATCACAGCTCAGTAGTAAATAGTCATATCTTTATGCTGATGAGTCCCAATTACAGAGGACGAAATGAATACGTACATAGATGATAAACAAAACAAATATGTATTATATGTAGCTCCTGGAAAACCCTCTAGATGGCCACTTTACGTTTAATATTATATATATAATCTTTATATGAATCTATAAATCTATAAATATATAACCACCCCACTAAACTATCAATAACATCAAATCTCTAAGTATTACCTATAATGCTCAGCCTTAATAGCCTCTCAGTCATAATACCAATTCTACCAAAATCATCTCCCACATAAAGCCATAACTGGGATAGCTATTAACTCTGATATCACTTAGACTAATCTAATCTCAATTACTTAATCCTTTGATTACTATCTTGAACACTTAATTATTGACTGGTGCTTAGTCCTTGTTATTGGTAGTAGAACTATAAATGCCTACCATCACTTGTAGACTTATTTCGCCCAATGACTTCACAAGTAGCAGGATGGTAATAATGGTGATAATTATTATTATCATTATTATTATTATTATTATTATTATTATTATTATTATTATTATTATTATTATCTTGTAATTTTTATTTTTATTTTTATTAATGCTATTATCACTGCGACTATCGTAGGTATGATTGGCATTGTTATTATTATTGTTATTGTAATCGATTTTATTAATTCTAAAAATGGTAACACCATTAAACTCCTTTTATATAATGATTCCACTAGTATTTAGTATAATATAATCACAATTAAAAAATATTATCACAACAAAATTCACTACAAATAATAAGCAAGCCATAAATAACTATATTAAAATAGAATGCAGAAGTAGCAATTAATACCCTAAATTAAAATAATCAAGCATTTTTATCTACACGATAATTACCTATAATAACAAAAATGACAGTTATAACTCTATGATTATAATTCTATTCTCATTTTAAATTTAACCTACCCTGGCCCCCCTCGCCCTGGCTGGAATTGAGGTCACGATGGCCCAGACACGAGAGAACCTCCCACGCAACTTTTTGAAACATGACTTGTTGGGGTATCCACCTCTCCCCCTCCCTTCTCATGTCCCCGTTATAGGCAGAGCTCCATCTCTGTCCCTCCTCCCTCTAATGCATCTTCAATTTCCGGTTGAGGTGAATTTAAAGTCTCTGCCATTTGATTCCATTATAGCTTGAAAAGTTGAAGCTCTTTGCGAGTGTTAATGAAACAGAATATTTTGTCGCAATTAATGGAATAAAATCATCAACAAAAAATATATATATATGTATATATATATATATATATATGGAAAAAGTGATATATATATATATGTGTATATATATATACATATATATATATCAATATATCAATATATATATGTATATATATATATATGGATATATTGATATAGTGATATATAAATATATATATATATATGGGCATATATATGGATATAGTGATATACATATACAGGGTGGGCCAAAATAAGGGTCCTATCTTTAAATTTGAATAACTTGAATTTGAATAACTTCCACAAAATAAAAGTTAAACTCACCAAACTTTATGTGTGTGTAGACTGACCCTTCCGAGATTTTTTGAAATAAACAAAACAAATTTTAGCCGAAAAACACTTCTTAAAACTTACAAAAACTAAAGTATTGTTTTTACACTGTTTTGAGTTTTTTAAGCAAAAATAATGTTTTCTAAATGAGGGTACGTTCCTTAGGGCTAATACGGCTCATGCTTGCTTCGGAAGGGGTCCTTTACTTATTCTAAAAAAAAATAATAAAAATATCAATAAATAAAAAAGTTATGAATTTTTAAAAATAGGACCCTTATTTTTGCCCACCCTGTATATAAATATATACTTATATATGTATATATATATGCGTATATATATATATATGGATATATATATATATATATATATGTATATATATATGTATATATATTTGTATATATATATATGTATATATATATGCATATATATATGGAAATATATTTATATATATATTTATATATATATATATATATATTAATATATATATATATATATATATATATGGATATATATATATCGATATATATATATGGATATATATGTATATATAGATACATATGGATATATGTGTGGATATACATACACATATTACAAATATGTTTTGATTATTATCTACTTATATATATGTTTCATCATTTTTCGGAAATCGTTACTGTGAAGATGAGTATTTAGCCGGTCGCCTCTTTAAAGTCACTTTTTAACTCAATGCGACCAAGTATACAACTATGCAGAAAAGGGATAATAAAAGTCCATGCATGCCTTTGCAAGAGAACAAGTATATATAGTAAGCTGCTACGCAGTATTCGACATTACCAGTGGACGGAACTCGAATATATTTTTTTATTCATTTATTTAAGTTAACACAAAAGATTTATATAATAGCTTAATAGTGTACAACTAGAGATATTCATTGAACACTCTAAAACCATACTTATTTAAGGAACAACATCACATGTATTTTTCAAAAACATATTCATTAGCAAAGAATAGTTTCTGCGTATTGAAAAAAATATTTATTTTCATGTTATACAAAATATCACTAATTTTCATGTGAAAAAGATTGATAAGTGATAAAAATGTGAAATCAATCAAATATAGATTTACCTTTAATATATTTTGTTTTAGCTCACCATCTATTTTTGACGAGAAATAATTATGTAACCATATTTGCTCATATAACTGTTCATATCGGAATACATTTATGGCATGTGCATTCGTCTGTTTTAACCGTCTATTTCTTTATATATAAGAATCATATATATATATATATATATATATATATATATATATATATATAGGTAAAGTCGATTCTCTTACCTGTCTTTAAACAGTATAGGTTTACACCTGACACGTTCATATGCTGATATCTTCCAACAGCCACACCGTGCGTGTGTCTAGAAAATATGAATTCATCTCGTCTTATTTTCAAAATGTTTTACATTTTATCCGGCTTATCTGTTCATCTCGAATAAGTCTTTCAAAATCCTAATTAACATCGGAGCCGAATTATTCATAGTATAATAATAGTTGTTGTAAATGCTTATACTACTATTAAATGCTATCCAGTTCCCTCTCTCTTCCACATTGTAATTCTATGGAATATAAGAAAAAAGGTTGTGTTATTCCAACATACTCACTCGATTATTAATACTTGTACTACATATTTACTTCTTTTGTACGTTCTCTCCATTCTTAACATGTGACGATGCATGTAACAACAAAATACTAGCATTTCCGTGACACTCCAGACAAATTAAGAAATATTAGCTAGATTTTCCAGTTCACTATAGTTTCGCAATCTTCGCTAGTTGAATCTGTTTTTTTAATCATGAACATTTATTCAAAAGTTGCTCGTAAACATCGGACACATATATAAACATTTTATTAGTTTTAACACAACTATATCTATTTTTACTAAGACTGTTATAAATTGAAAGAGGGATTAACTCAATATGCGGCTCTTTGCAAAACCAATATAAATTGTGGTCGCTAAAGAGTGTGAAGAAGACCAGAATTAGAGTTAGGAAAAAGAGAGGAATACAGATAAGAATAGAGAGTGAGACAGATAAGAAAAGAGAGTGAGAGCGAGAACTCAACTTTTTCGCTCTATTGATACACTCTTTAGCCTTTCGATACAAATGTGTTTATATTTGCAATAAGATCGTAATAATACGAAACAAGTGTTTGTGAAAAAGAAGTAAGAACAATTGAGATACAAAACAAAATGAGAAACTGAGAACTGAAGTGCAGTCACTTTTCTGTATATTTTAGCACTTTTACTTTGTTGATACACATTTGCTTATCGTTTTAAAAAGACAGTAATGAACGTGTTCGTAATTCATGCTTTGTTATTCAATCACTCTAAGTAATCACTGTTAATATTGACGGAACTTCTGCCTGTATATAACACACACACACACACACACACATATATATATATATATATATATATATATATATATATATATATATATAAAACATTATACGAAATGAAATAATAAAATAAGGTGCCAATCAAATGTTATAGTAGCTATATTTATCTTAAATGAAATAAAACATAAGTTTAAAAATATAAAAGGTGGCCTATACAGAGACGATGCCCTATTTTTCTCTGATGAGAGGCTTAGAAGGTATAGCTAAACAATTGAAGCTTTGCATGACTTTTTCAAAAATTTCGGCCTATCCATAACTATTGATCCCGAGAGGAAAACTTCTAACTTCGTTGATATCACTCTTGACCTCAATGACGGATTATATACCCCCTCCATGAACCTAATCTAACTCTTTTCTATGTACACATACTATCTAATCACCCGAAAGCTATAATCAATTCAATAGTTCCGTCCGTTTTCAATATAATATCTAACCTTTCCGCGAATAAAAACATTTTTAACCAAAACTCACAATTTTATAACAATGGCTTGCTTTACTCAGGATATTCTAAAAAATAACTTATACCCAAAACAAACAGAATGATACAACTGTAAATAGTATTACACACAATATGGCAACTAGCAATAGGATCAAAAGAAATGTAAATAACCGTAGAAAGCAGAGGCATTCCGTCATACCTGATGAGAATGAGCAACATATAGATAGTCCCACACCGACTTCAAGTAAACGCCTTAGGACGAAAAACAACATTTGGTTTAACCCACCTTTTATTAACAACGTTAAGACCAATATTCCTAAGAAATTTGTTAAAATATTAGAAAACTCTTTTAAATACCCACATAAATATAGCTCCATACTTAATAAAACCTCAATTAAAAGGTCCTACTCTACTATACCTAACATAGCCCAAACAATAATCTCAGCAAATAGAAAAAAAAATCTATCTAATCTAATGTTAGTTATTCCAATCCCATAAATACATACAACTGCAGGCGTACCAGTGATTACCCATTGGATAATAGATGCACATATTCTGCCATTGTTTATGCTTGTACTGTAACTGAACTAAATAATTCTATAATGAACTCTAGAGAACACATAAATGCAGCCCCTAATCAAACTCCAGAACTGGGCATTATTACTAATTTGCACAATCATTCTATACCTAATGGGTCTACTATCCATCTTCCACCTCAGCAAGCCGGAAATGAGCTTCCAATGGTTGTTACCGATAACGCTAAGAATAATATACAATCAATTAACCAACCTAATCCATATCATAAAAATACAGTAAATAGAAGTAGACCCGTGAATAGGAATATAGATGGCTCAGGAACAATAGTAAATCCTAAGATACACGCTTATATGCGGGCCACAGCAAATTTAATTAAAACCCGCATATTTATGCATAATTACTCCTTCAATAACGATGTCGTAAACAACAACACATCACTACTTTAGTTAAAAACTTAAAATCCAATAATATTCCACGCAGTATAGAATAGTGCATCCTAAAAAAATCAAACTCTTATAGCGCAGGATCTAGATCTTGCGGTCTATGCAATGCAGAAGCCGTGATGTGTCGCCACTGCACCTAAACGTTTGAATCTGATTAATTCTAGAAGTGAATTAGTTTCCAAATGTCGACATAGAAGGAAATTCAAGTATGCACAGTTGTGACCACCACCAAACCCACCGTAGCCGATTGAGTGAGTGTCGGGACCGGGGGTGTCCAGTGTTGGAGATGTGTTTGTTAAATCCTTCATGTCTGAAAGGTTTAGACTTTGTGAATGCCAAAATATCTCTTTAAAATGTTTAAGTTGTAAAAGTCTAAATATCTAAACTTGTAAACTCTAAATATTTTTACAACTTCTGAATTAGAAAAAAATTAAATCTTAAATCAAACTTCTTAATTTGAAAAATTAAATGTTAAATTAAACTATTACATTATTGAATTCTAATTACTTTAATGACTTCGTAATTATTAATTACATAAATAGGGCTAGATCTGTGAAATTTGTTTTTATGCTTAAGGCAGAAAATTAGGTAGCTATTTTAAATGCGAGGATGATTAGAGGCTTTGACCTAAATGTACGCATCCTTTCCCGTTGATTTAGACTTATGATTTGACATAGAAAAGTAACATCCGGTATGCATTAAATTGATTTAATATATCTGTCAATATATGATGACGCTTTTTCTTTGTTAACTTAGACATTTAACATCCGTTCTGATAACGTCGTTGTAATAAGTAGGCATTCAGCGACTTTAGTATTGTCTTCTGATCGGCAAGTAGAGGTTCTGTTTACTTGGCTTGCGGGAGAGTGATTTCCTTCAAATCTAACTTTATTCATTGAAATAATTATTATTTGACCCGGAAGAAGAAATGGCCGAATACATCACGTCAATTTAATTTTAATTTTATTCGAATTGGATTCAGCGGATTTTTCATTTAATCTGCGACTTATACTTTGGACTACTCCGATCAAATCATGAGAACCCTGAATTTTGAACATCATGATTTCAACACAAAGTGAGTTTACTAGACTTTTTATATGATGTGGTTCCTTTATCGTTTTATTAATTAACATAAACCGTCGATACATTTTTCACTGTCATTTACTGCATCGATTGCGGCCGCATTTCCCGACTGGATCATTTTTTTCGTTTTTTGACTGTTACAAACTACCTGGACCAATCTTCAATCAACCTCTTGGATATCTTTCCTGAATATGTTTTAAATTGTATTACTTGGATGAATTCTATAGCTTTAATAAAAAAAAAGTATGTCTTGGGCTGATATATTTGATGTGTTATATACTTTTATGTGTTTTTTATATATATTTTTTATATATTTTTAAAGTGCAATTTTATCACTTGCAGTAATATCACTGCGGTAATAGCCCTCTGAGGAGAAGAATTATCTTTGAAAACTCATGAGTTAAGGACTTTAAGATAATTTGCCTGAATTTTGAATTCTAATGACATTTGATTCGCATCTTATTTTATTATTTCATTATATATTATGCCATTAATGCTCTATCCAGTATATTGAGCTTCAGTTTTTATCCGGATGTTCACTAATTAAAAGATATTAGTTGCCTCTTATATCTTTTGTTTGATTAACTTAATATATATATATATATATATATATATATATATATATATATATAGGTGCATAAAATTGCAAATTAAGACCACCGTACATTAATTAATTGCAAATTGTTTACAAATTGATATGAAAATCAGGCATTTTAGTAGTACGTTTGGACAATTAATACATTATTACAAATATGTTGTGTTATTGATAAAAATAACAGCAACTCATTCCGGCGGTTATATAAGAGTAATAAACAAAAGGCATTTTTGCATTGCCCATTTATGTATATAGTCTTGGAAAGTGTAAAACCTTTTTTTCACAAGTCCTTCGGTCGAGAACTCATTTGCTTGTAAGTCAATTAAATTCTTGCAAACATGGAATTAGTTTCTTCCAAGCATTTACGCCAGATTGAATATTATTGTAGGAATACTCAATTGTTTCCATTGGAAAACTGTTTCGAAAATTTAAAAACCAAACATTATTTCATTTCATATCTCCCCAGCAGTTCTGATCACACACTAACGCAATTCAAACACAGAAAGAATAATGTTCCGGATATAATATCTACTTTTTGGGTCCAGAATATTTGCCCTCGTTAATCTAAATAGTTATTTACAATTTACTCCTTACCTGTTCGTCTTTGTTCAAGAAAAATGTTATTGTTCTTTGCAAAATTACTGTATTTTATCGAAATCGCACGACTCCATTACACTACTTATAATCCCTTTTGTGTAGTATATATATATATATATATATATATATATATATATATATATATATATATATATATATATATATATATATATATATATATATATGCATAAATATATACACTATAAAAATATTTTTAAATAGTAAAGTGTTTAGTATACCTACAGACGGCGCTATTTCGGACTTCTTGCCTTCATCAGTGTAGGAGTGGCGGTTGCAGGCGGTCGCATGGGTGTGAACGCAGTCCGTAAATTCAACCTAGGATCACGAGACTTACGCTCATTACAACACGACCGCGAGAAATCGCCGCAGACTGTAATTTAAATTTATCTAAACTTGCTTGGAAAGCGGATGTGAGTGTCTTGTCGTCGATAATGTTCAACGCTCGAGCGGAACTTGCTTATCGCAGAAATAACAACAATCCTCTTACTCTAAACACGCACACACACACACATATATATATATATATGTGTATATATATGTATGTATATATGTATCTATATACATGTATGTATATATGTGTATGTATATTTATGTATATATATATATATACATATATATGTGTATATATATATGTATGTATATATGTATACATATATGTGTATGTAAGGGTATATATACATGTATATATATGTATGTATATATATTTATATATATATGTGCATATATATATGTATATATATTTATATATATATATGTATATATGTGTATATATATGTATATATATATATTTATATATATACATATATATATGTGTATATATATGTATATATATATATTTATATATATATATGTATATATGTGTATAAGATCGGGATTGCTGGAAGCTGTGAAGAACAAAAACAAAACAAAACCGAAATAAGTCGGATATAGATCGAAAGGTTTGTTTATTTTTCTAGACAGCAAGGGTGTTAGTTTGTAATATCCGGATTATCAAGAATCAATTTGATATATTTCGAGAGATTTTTTGTTGACTTTCTTTTTTCTCTCCTTGTCAAAAATAAATAAAAGAAAAATCCCGGATTCCGAGAAAATGCCAGGAGCGCTGGGGGGTTATACCGAAAGTGTTCAGGGTAAAGTATTTAGAGGAAAATTAAATAGATTCTTTTTTTTTAATATATATATATATATATATATATATATATATATATATATATATATAATTGTATGTTGTTTCTATTTATTTAATTTTTATTTTTATTTATATATTTACTATTATTGTCATTGTTTTTTGTTTTATTTTGGGTTTTTTTTCCGTATATAATAACAATATTCAACAACACCGACCCCCATATAAAATTTACTATAGAACACCCTAGCGACTCCGGCTCACTATCTCTCCTCGATTTTAACCTCAAAATCACAGAAGACGGTTCTATACAACCAACGTCTACAGAAAACCTGCCTGTAAATAGCTATTTGTTCATTTTAAATCTGCCCTGCCCCTTAAAGCCAAACTAGACTATGCCCGTAATGAAATTACCCGCATACAAAATGAATGCCCATCTACTGCCAATAAAATTAAACACACCAAAGACTTCCATCAAACCTAAATTACCAACGGCTACCCCACTTCCACAATAATCCACCTCAGCAAGACCAGATCACGCAGACACAACACACTCTCCAACACATGCTTCCTAAAACTACCTTTCTTTAATTACAGAATCACTAATGCCATCCGCAGTGCAATACATAAAGAAAAACTAGACATTCAACTCACCCCCACCGGCACAACCTTACGTCAACACCTTTCCAAAAAACGCACTACACACACCCAATAACCATGCTCCCTAGCCAATTGTCCCATTCCTACCACTGGACTATGCCACCGCACTAACTGTGTATACGATATATTATGCACTATTTGTAACCACTCCTATATTAGATAAACTAGAAGACAATTACACCAACGTATAAAAGAACACATGAACACAAATATATCTTCATTCTTCAAACATACTTCCTCATGCAATACTACACAACAAGACATACACGTTTCCATTCTAGCCTCGACCAGGAACCTAGGCGACCTAAGACTGATGGAAGCTATTCTCATTTCTAAACATAATCCAGTTTTGAACCAGAGCCACGAATTAAATTCTACCTTCATCATATAACCTACTCTCCCCAGAACCCATCCCCAGATAATACCCCCACCCACCCCCATAATAAACACTATTTGCACAAATCATATCCGTTATACTCAGAATTGACCATTGCATTAGGTAAATAGATTCAACAAACAAGGCCAATTAGCAGAGTTTCCTTTATAGATTAATACTAAAAGTAGCTGAGTTGTCTCCCTTTAACCAGCAAGCCGATCAGTTTCCATACCTAAAACAGAAGACACTTAAGAGGTAGATTAAAACCAATAAATAAGGATTAAACTTGACCAGGCATAGCTAAATTGTAATATACTGCACCGACAACAAATAATTGGCTATAGATTGTATATATGCTGTAGCATATATAAAATCTAATGCCGGAATCAGCCTGTTGACAAACATATATATTATAAGTAAAATCAACGTTTTATATACGGAAAACCCCCCAAAATAAAACAAAAAACAATAACAATAATAGTAAATATATAAATAAAAATTAAATAAATAGAAACAACATACAATTACACACACACATATATATATATATATATATATATATATATATATATATATATATATATATATATATATATATATATATATATATGTATATATGTATATATATTAAAAAAAAAAGAATCTATTTAATTTTCCTCTGAGTACTTTACCCTGAACACTTCCGGTTTAACCCCCCAGCGCTCCTGGCATTTTCTCGGAATCCGGGATTTTTCTTTTATTTATTTTTGACAAGGAGAGGAAAAAGAAAGAAAACAAAAAATCTCTCGGAATATATCAAATTGATTCTTGATAATCTGGATATTACAAACTAACACCCTTGCTGTCTAGAAAAATAAACAAACCTTTCGATCTATATCCGACTTATTTCGGTTTTGTTTTGTTTTTGTTCTTCACAGCTTCCAGCAATCCGGATCTTCGCATTGCCTTCAACCTTTTTAAAAACTTTTATTATTACTCCCAGCAATGCTTACAGCAAACTACCAATTTCTATTATATATTTATATATATATATATATATATATATATATATATATATATATATATATATATGTATATATATATATATGTGTGTTCAAGTCTAGTCAATTACGATAGTTCAAAATTATATTTATTAAAATTACAAGACATAATGACTAACACGGTGAAGCATTTTCTGTTCGTCTATGTACAAATTAGCTATCATATGTATGTTTGCGGTTCACTAATTACACCAGGCCATGATGTTACATTTCGAATACATAGATCATTTGTTCGTTCCAACGTCATAAACTGAAGCCATTGAATTACTATTAAAAGTTGTCGCAAACGATGTTCTGGATGTAGATTGTTTCAACTTGTCTATAACGCTTTTTTCTTTGGGACTTTTACAGCAAATATTCTTCATTTTATTTATTTTTAATAAGGAAACTCTAAACATAAAATTAGTGAGATTTCTAAATATCGAATACATTTTTAGAATATTGCTCGTAGCATTGATAATTTACTGGTCAGAAGGATTTACTTTCTGAAATATAGCATAGACTAGAATCTTGTCTAATACAATAATTCATTTATTAACACAATTACCTAATCAAGTTTTCAATAATTTTAAATATAAAAGTGGATATTAACTCAACATTATTTATCTAGCACATAAGCCGTTCTTTACAAGACACTAAGAACCAGAGTACACACTTGCTGCAAGCTCTGAACCCCTCCCCATTACGTTCTCATTTTTTTTATTTCAAAATATTTTAAAGGGGTCGTATTTTTTTTAATATTAAGAGCGGACGAAGATTTAGAAATATTACACATTCAAGTACACTGGGTAATGTATTTTTAGAATATATGTAAAGGGTCTCTATCTTTAAAAACTTAGGAAAATACAGAAACTATATTTAATTTAACTACCGCTAAAAAATAAGCGTGTAGCAGCTTTAATTGAATGCAGCGAATAAAACTGTTTGAAAGGCAGATTTGTAGCGGGTAGAAATGGGGGATTCGATGCATTCCATTACATTTTTTAACGCTTATTTTCATCGGCAGTTAATTTCCCTATTGTTTCATTTTCGAGCTAATAGTTGTTGTAATAATTGTTTGTATTCTAGCGATTTCTCCGGATGAGATGTTGGACGAAAGAGCCCTTCATACGACATTTACGGAAACACACAAAATTCTTCTTTCATTACAAAACCATGTATATATATATATATATATATATATATATATATATATATATATATATATATATATATATAAACAGTAGGCGATTTTTACAAAACCATGTATATATATATATATATATATATATATATATATATGCATAGTTCTTATGCAAAACGGATTTATTTTAGAGCCACGTACACGCGTTTATGCTACTCTCGAACTTACAAATGCCATCGGGGGAGTTCGTTATCTCTGATCGGTCTGCCTATTTGGTAGATCTCGACGAATGAAAAGAAAAAAAATCATAATGTCTGTAAACACTGAAGCATACATGTTTATGTCAAAATATTTGGTTAAAATGAACAACAATAATATATGTTTAATTTATTGAAGAAAATCGCGCATCGCTTATCTGGTATTAAATCTGATTAGATTATATATAGAGAGAGAGGGAGAGAGAAAGAAAAAGAGGGATAGAGAGAGAGAAAGAGAGATCATTATAGTTTATTAATTAAATATGTTATATCTACAGACACCTACTTCTTTCGTCTCATGAAGAGTCATTTGTGTGGCTGTATACAATTGGCCCGCTTATTGTACAGTTTGCCGCTTAGGTCTGATAACCCGACGCCTATATAAATGCTTCCAATCATTGCGTTGTACAAATGAGGAGTATGAATACTGGATGTTATCAGTACGATAAATTGTCTTTTAAAAGGATTCAATTTAAGTTTTTGACAGGGGAGATCACCCTAGCATTACAGCTTTAAATCGAAATAGTTAATTCTTTCCAAACACGGTGATATCTTCTTTAAGAAGACCGATATATAGATAAATACATATATAGATTAATAGAGGCAAATACTAAGTCTAACTGTATTGAGATGTAAAAGGCACTTATACTTAATATACATTGACACACTCATTTATAATCGAAATGTTATTCAACTAGTTATATTTCGAATTTTCCAATTATCTCTGAAGGATTTCTTTGATCTTTTCATAGTTTTATAAAGGTGTTTCCGTATTTTTATAATATAAAAATATATAATAATCTTTTTTATCTTTAAATAGCGAGATTATATATCTATATTATTATCATTGACATCAAATCAATTTTAGTTGTATCTTTTTCTGAACTTAACAAGTCACATGCTAGTTCAAAGATCGTAGTGAAACAAGAAAAAAACAACCCCAAACTGTCCGAGAGCTTCAAATAAATAAAATTATCACACTATTATTAGTATTAGAAGTAGTTCTGATGTTGGCTTAGATTCCTTGTTCCGAATGAATTGAGGGTAGGACACATACATATGTATAGTATATTTGTGTTATGTCTGCATGACTAAAACACACACATACTTTATCTCTCTCTGTCACTCTCTCTCTGTCTCTCTCTCTCTCTCTGTCTCTCTCTTTCTCTCTCTCTGTCTCTCTCTCTCTCTCTTTCTCTCTCTCTCTCGATGCAATTAAAAGAACGCTCTATTAAATGATCAACACGATTTTAGCGATTAGAATCTTACGAGAAATCAAATTGTGGTATACATTTTATATACGTGGATGTTACAATAATACTATCGTGTCTGCATCTTGCCGGACTAAAATAAACATCATATGCTACGTTTTTATTAGTTAATTAAACAATGAAAATAAGGGGAATTAAACTATACTATCGATTTTAACGCTGGAAATAGTAATAAACAGTGCAGCTTTCCATTTTATTTACAGGTAATATTGGGGATTCATACTGGTATATTTTACATGACAAATTCGTACATTCATGTATTTGTTACGTGTGTACAGCTTCCGGCAAAAATGAGGGAAAACAATAGCCTTCTCTGCCAGACTTCACATTAACATTCATATTCACATAATATAATGTCTCAGCCGGTTAAGATAAAAAAAGAAAGAAAACATTTCTAACTGGAAAGTTTACCAAAAAAAATATAAAACCATACACATGCGTATTTAAAAGTTTAATAAAAAGAGAAACACGATAGAAAAGGTCTCATTATTGTAATACAATGAAGGATATTATTCAGAATTCATTTAAGAAAGCGGCGTTCCCTGACTTGATATACACTCTCCCGATTCTTATAAAGAATAAAATGTTTCGTCTATCAGTTTTTACTTGCTAACTTTTGTTTGTGCGACGGGACGGATATATATTTATTTAAATATATAACAATTACCACACACTGGTCTTTATTACTAAGTGGATGATGAGGTTGTTACTATATGCAATTGTCTATCAAATGGATGTCAGATATACGTTAATACTGACAATTATAATCCGTGTATGTTAATAGGTCGTATAATAATATCATTATTTTAATAGTGTCCACTGTACGTAAGAAATGCTATTATTTTTACTGATAACGTACTAGTTAAAGCATAGAGGTTTGGTAATTGTTGTGAAGTTGTCCTACAGTAAATAATAAATAAAGGAAGTCAAGTCGAGGGTTGGTTTAACAAGTGTATTAACAAAGTAAGAAAGTGACTAGCTCTTGGCTAGACAGTTACAAGACTGTGCTTTGTCTTCAGTGTCTCTGGTGACTCGCACTATTTATAGTGACAACTGGTGTAGTTTCTCCTATGTAAGAACGGCCGGTGTAACACCCCCCTTTGGAAAATATCCCCTCTGGGGATTAAGAATGTTTTTGTTGTTTTTTTCGTTCGTGCTTATGATAAATTCGTCCACCTCTGCCTTACTCTTAATCTCATCAAGCGTTACTGGAAGTTCTCTTATTGTGTCACATAACGTATATTGTACTTCAGCTTCCGCTTGAATGGCTGCTATCACCATATCCTCCAATGGTTCTGTCTGCTTAGGTATCAACCTTGATAACCCGTCTGCATGACCAAATTTCTTAGATGGTACATACTCCATTTGAAAATTGTAGTTAAGAAGAATGGTACCCCATCTTTGGAGTCTATTCGCAGTGTGTTGTGGTAGTCCCTTTTTCGATCCGAAAATCGTTAATAAGGGTGTGTGGTCTGTTTGTAACAGAAATTGTCTACCGTGCAGGAAACGATGAAATTTCTTTACCGCAAATATAATGCTTAGAGCCTCTTTCTCAATTTGAGAGTAGTTTTTTTCGGCTGGTAGAAGTGTTCGGGATGCATGGGCTATGGGTTTTAATTTTCCATCATCCATTTTGTGCAATATGTATGTTCCTATACCATAGTTGCTGGCATCGCTTGCAACTACAATATCACGCTTGGGAGTATAATGTGCCAGAAACAAGTCAGACGTTTAGATATCTTTAATTTTCTGAAACGTTTCTTCGCACTCTTGCGTCCAGACCCATTTTTGTTCCTTCTTTAACAGTTCATTTAAGGGTGATCTTAGTTTATGCATGTTTGGTACGAACACATTGTAGTAATTCGCCAGTCCTAACAAACTTTGTAGAGACGCAATATTTTCTGGAGCAGGCATGTTCCGTATCGCCATTGCCCTATTTGGGTCTGGCCTTCTTCCTTGCTCATCGATGATTTATCCTAAGTATTTTATTTTTTCCATGAAAAAAGTACATTTCTCATCTTTGATTTTAAACCCATAATCCTGGATTTTTTTGAATATGAGTTTACATGAGTCTTGTGTTGTTCTTTGCTAACGCTGTTTATTAACACATCGTCCAGGTACCCTACTGCGAAATCCATCCCATTTAACATCATGTCCATAATTTGTTGAAAAATCGCAGGGGCGACCTTTACTCCAAAAGGAAGTCGGTTAAATTTGTATAATCCCTTATGGGTATTGATACGTAGCAGTTTTGAACACTCTTCATCGACAGGGATTTGAAGATAAGCGTCGCTGAGATCGATTTTAGAAAAATATTTTCCTCCACTCAGTTTCGCAAATATTTCTTCAGGGCTTGGAAGAGGGTAATGGTGATCTTTTAATGCCTTGGTCAAGCCTGTGGAAAAATCGGCACAAACCCGAATTTCCTTGTTCTGTTTCTTAACATAAACTGTAGGTGAAGCCCACTCACTGTGATCAATTTTTGAAATGACAGCCATGTTCTCGAGTCTTTCTAATTCACCGTCTATTTGCTCTATAGCGGCGTATGAAACATTTCTTTTTTTTCTGAACACAGGTAGTTAATTTGTTTTAACTTTAAACTTTGCTACCGTTTTTGTACATATTCCAAAACCGCCTGAAAATACGTCTGGAAAATTTTCTTTTAATTCCCTCTTGAGTTTTTCTGCCCCCACATTCGAATCCTGAACCTTTAGGCAAAAGGAGCTTAAAGGCAGATCCCATAGGCTAAACTTTTCAATCAGATCAGTTCCAAAAAGGTTATAAGATTTTCGCATAACAAAAATTTTGGCTTTTACGGTTTTTTTCTGGAAAGAAATATTCGTCAATAATTCCCCTTCGAATGTTATTTTTTCACCACTGACGCTTCTCGCCGTTTTTTTGTGATTTGATCATAGTGGGTCTCCCAAGCTTCTTCCATGTCTGTACATTAATGATGGAAATGTCAGACCCACTATCAAGCTGTAGTCTTACTTTTTTTTAAGCATTTTGACCTGTACATAGTTCCGGATATTTTGTTCTTCAGGTTCAATTTTTGTCAGTTAAATGGCTGTCTTTCTACCAGATTTTTTTCTACAACGTGCTGCCTTATGTCCTTTCTGGTGGCAGTTGTCACATTGTTTGAATATGTAGGGACACTCATTGTACTAATGGTTATCTCCACACCTCCAACACAGTCCAGGTGGATCTTTTCCATGTTTTTTTCTCTGGTTATTCATTGAAGTCAATTTTTTCTTCTGATGGATTTTTTTAATGTGCGACACTCCATTTTCCTCTATGTCACGACTGTCCTGTTTCAACGCAACAAAACGTTCACAGTCTTCCGCTAAGTTTTGTATTGGTAGACATGGCTCATTTTCGAGTTTATTTAAAACAGGACGTCTGATTTCAGAGTCTTCATTTAAGACCAGACCTTGCAAGAATATTAAACATTTAAAATTATCCGATGATAATTCCTCTAATTTAAAATCATCGCAAAGTTTATTTACTATACTTGCATACGTAATGTAGTCGTCTTCCTCCCTTCTAGTGACATTCATACACTTATATCTCCTGTGGAAAAGAGAGGTTTTTGTAGAAAACAGTTATGTTAGTAAAGTAACTGCCTCCTGGAAGTTCAACTCACTGGTCTTTTTTGGAAGGATAAAATTCACGAACTTTGTATGCCCGGCAGCTCCTAATTTTCTTAGGAAAAATCTAACTTTTTAGAGTCTGTCCATGTACTGCAGTCCGATACAAAAATATCCTCATATCTTCTATAGAAGTGAGCAAAAGTGACATCGTCTTCTGGATTATAATTGAAAATTTCGATAGCGCTCCACACAGCTGTCTGAGAGAATGCATTATGATTCTCGTTTGCTTTCGTTAACTGTGTTGCCTCCACAAATTTTCTCTGTTCCTCCTGTGTTTTTATCAAGAGTTCTTCGAAGTGTTTCTGCTGCTGTAGCAGTCTTTCTTGGAATCTTTCTTCTCGTGTTGTCGCCAGCTCTTTTTGTTCAGCATGCATTTTTCTTTGGGCTTTTTGCTGTTCCAACAACTCTCTTTTAAATTTCTCCTCAATTTCAACGTGTTTTCTTTGAAGTTCCGTTTGTTGTTCAACTTGCTGTGTTTGTAACGCAACATTTTGTTCCGTTTGGAATTTAAGTAATTGAAAAAGAGAATCTTTGAATTCAGTGTCCATCATTCACGAATTCAAGTTATGCACCACACAATTTATACTTGTAAAAAATAAATCAGTTTTTCCCACAACGTGCTTAATATAATTAGTTTGCTCAACTAATACAGAAAACAAGAAATATATTATTTCTTAATAAAAAAAATTCAATCCCAGTTCTTTTGTTTGAAAAACAAAACAAAGAAACATTTTTTTTTTTTTTTTTTTTTTTTTTTATATATATGTGTACGTAGTTTTACAAAACCAAGTCCGTCGCTATAAGCCTAATAAGACTAGTTTCATGGGAAATCTTTTTAACCCCTTTTCATTTTGCAAAAATGCGACTTGCTTATTTAACAGTTCTTTGTTAGAAGCACAAATTACTTACGCGAATATATTTTTTTACTGTCCGTCCTGTGCTCTCGACAATTCTGTGGTAGACCGTTTTAATAAATAGTCAATCCGGATTTTGCTCAAATATCAGATGTTGTCCTAATAATAAAGACAAACTTACAAAATAGCTGTAATAGTTGACGCGGATAACATTTATCTTAACGAGTCATTGAAACTTGAAGAGAAAACAAATAAAGGTATTAGTTTATTCAATTATTTCAATAATTGAAAATGTCTTTCGCGTTTTTTAGTTTTCGATTTTTGGTAGCAAGTTTTGAGTTTGTGTTTTTTTTTTCGCTTAACTACTCAGTAGTTAATTTGCTGTTAATCATTGCGAATCCAAATATCTTACGAAGATGGGTTTTTTTTCCGTGAAGATCTTGCGAATCACTTTGGGTGATTTTTCTTTTGCAGTGAAATCGTTTCGATTCCTCGTCGCCAATCTGTTGGGAAGTGGTCCCACAGTAAATAATAAATAAAGGAAGTCAAGTCGAGGGTTGGTTTAACAAGTGTATTAACAAAGTAAGAAAGTGACTAGCTCTTGGCTAGACAGTTACAAGACTGTGCTTTGTCTTCAGTGTCTCTGGTGACTCGCACTATTTATAGTGACAACCGGTGTAGTTTCTCCTGTGTAAGAACGGCCGGTGTAACAGTAATATATGTATTGGCATGACTGGCATTATGTTACGTCCGTTCGACCGGTGCTTCTATCAAAAACTGCCCCCTAAACTTATGTAATTAATCCGACGAAACTTTGTATTTATCATAATTTGACGACTATCTAGAATGTTACTTCAATCCGCAAAAAAGCGCTTTATTGTAAAATCGGCTAACACAACATACATATTTAGGATATATAATGTTTTATTTTATTCTAACGAGTACACTTGCGTACTTTATCTTAGCAATCCAAACATTATTTTCATCATCATATTCGGTTTAACGTTCATTTAAAATGCTAGATTGTGTTAGAAATTGACTTTCAAGATAACATATCCCTATTTTTCTCAGGTTTATCTGTTGTATTACTGATTATTTTGGCTATTGAGTTCACCAACTCTTGTAGTTCTCGTCGACTTCGCTGTCTATTCAAAGGGGCGATATGTCGGATTTACTTAGATCTGTTTCTCAAAGAGGTGATATGTCGTATTTGCTAGATTCTATTTTCGAATCGCCGTCGTCCTATACTGACCCACGTGCTGCTTTTCTCCTCTGCAAACCATTGTTTTCTCTTCGTCGCCGGCAGCCATTGTCGCTTGCTTGTTTCTGCCGTTGTGTTACTATTTGCGCTCCTTTTTCTTCTGCAACAATTTGTTGACAACTGCCGTCGGGACTGCTATGGTTCATCGTTCCTTGTTCTCCAGGCGTCGTTGTCTCATTCTTAACGGGCTGTTGTCCTCGCTAGCTGAACACCCAACTTAACTTATAACAAGACTTTTTTTCTATTTCAAAGAGCCGTTTTTTATTTATTATATAATTAGCCTTGAACGGTTCCGTTGCTAATGTGAGAGAGGTCGCGCTAACTAAATTTGCTAGTTTTCTCTTAACTAACTAAATAGAGGGAAGAGGTGAAGAGTTCACTACTGGTTCTTATATTTTTGTCATTCAGAATCTTTCTCGTAACCGCTTACATGATTGGCGATGTTGACTCGTCACTCCCCAGTCCTTTACTGATTCAAATCCCAATTAATTCTCTCAGGCCGGACAGCTCTGACGTCACAAACCTCGTGATATCTAGCTGTGCCCTGAGCTTTAACCCAAAGGTCAGACAGTTGTCATCGTGATCGTGGGAACACACCGAACCGAACTGCACTGGGATGACTCCGCTACCGCGTACGTCAAACTCGTGTCAAACAGATGTTCCCAAGCCATAAAGGGTTATATAATCCCACAAGTTACGTCCGTCATTATATAACATATCTACATCACTTTCTCATGTGTTTTCTTTAACATTTTGTTTGCTAACTGACACTGCTACTTCAATTGTTCTACATCTACTAACCTAGGAATTTCCATTCATTCCTTGAACGCGGCCATAACATCGAAGCCTCCTAGTATGCGGGTATCTTCCGATACTGTCTTGATATAATATTTCGCCTGATTTATCAGGTATTAAGAAACTTATTTACATTGACATTTTTCTTCTTCTGCGATAATATTAAGTTGACGTCGTGGGGAAATCAAGTGAAGTTTATAATTCTTCAAAAGCTTATTCAAATATATGTTGACTTGAGTTAATACGTGCTTAGTTAGAATTAAATTAACACATTCAACATACATATCAAAAGCTTAGAACTTCTTGCAACAATAAAAGAAATATAAAAGATACTCAATTGAGATACATTAGTTTACAATACTTTTTGATTTTTATTGTTAAAGGAAATCTTAATTAACGTCTTTCTTATGGATATACACATCGGCGTGATCCCTTGAATTGTCGCAATATATTGATAAATATAAAAAATAAGATTTAAAAAATATCCTATTGATAATATCAGTGACAATAACAATAAGTCATTATAATGGCCTTGTGTTATGGATTTTGGGGCGTAAAGGAATAGAAAACTGTTTTCATTAAAGCAGAAAAGCATGCCCGTAGAATATCCAACAATATGCAAACGAATAAAAAAACCTGATATCAATATTTATGATGATCGCATAAGGTCAAAGTTTAGACATGCAGACGACTGAACAATCGTTTCAACACCATCCAAACCTTTTCTATGAAAACAGACATTTAATAACATGATATGAATCACCGTTTTTTTTTGTGTCTTCCATAATTGGTCTTAGACAGCGAAACCTCATACTGAATCGCACTAACATAACACAATTAATTCGTCATGGTGCTATGATGTTTATTGGTAAGATGAGCCCATCTAATCTGAGCGTTTAAGGATTACTGCAGACTTCAAGTTGAAGCGTAATAATCATCAGTAGACGCTATTTATAACCAAAGCATGACAGCCAGAAGAAACTGAAATGTAAAACTTAAGTGTGAAGGGGGCGCGAAAAATGCAATTTCATACTTGTATGTGACAGACTAATAGAACTTATGTGTACAGTTAAATGTTACATACAAAAGCAACTGCTATTTGAAATGTAACACGGACAGACACTATACAATGCTATTTACAAACTTAAGCGTGACAAACATAGTATAATTAAATTAGAATTAAAGCTGGATTCACCACCCAAAAAATCTTATGAAAATGATAATTTTTAAATGGCTTTTTCGGCAGTGACAGACTAACAAAAATGCTGTTTTGCACTAATGTGAGACAAACATATGAAAATACCCTTTAAAAAGTAAGTCTGACAGACAATAGAAATGCTATTTAAAACTTCAGCTTGACAGACTAATGAAAATACTGTTTTAGACTTGATAGTAACATACCCACGTAAATGCTATTTCAAACGAATATGAACAGACAAACGAAAATGTTATTTTACACTTAAGCGTACAACACAATATAAAATGCATATTCAAAGTTAAATTAGACAAACCAACAACAAGCTATTTCAAACTTAAACGTGAGAGATCAACGAAAATGCTATTTTATATTTAAGCGTGCCAGACATACTATAATGTAATTTTAAATGTAAGCATGACAGACATAATATAATGTAATTTTAAAAGTAAGCGTGACAGACATAATATAATGTAATTTTAAAAGTAAGCGTGGCAGACATAATATAATGTAATTTAAAAAGTAAGCGTGACAGACATAATATAATGTAATTTTAAAAGTAAACGTGACAGACATAATATAATGTAATTTTAAAAGTAAGCGTGACAGAATAATATAATGTAATTTTAAACGTAAGCGTGACAGACATAATATAATGTAATTTTAAAAGTAAGCGTGACAGACATAATATAATGTAATTTTAAAAGTAAGCGTGACAGACATAATATAATGTAATTTTAAAAGTAAACGTGACAGACATAATATAATGTAATTTTAAAAGTAAGCGTGACAGACATAATATAATGTAATTTTAAAAGTAAGCGTGACAACCATAATATAATGTAATTTTAAAAGTAAGCGTGACAGACATACTATAATGTAATTTTAAAAGTAAGCGTGACAGACATACTATAATGTAATTTTAAAAGTAAGCGTGACAGACATAATATAATGTAATTTTAAAAATAAGCGTGACAGCCATAATATAATGTAATTTTAAAAGTAAGCGTAACAGACATAATATAATGTAATTTTAAAAGTAAGCGTGACAGACATAATATAATGTAATTTTAAAAGTAAGCGTGACAGACATAATATAATGTAATTTTAAAAGTAAGCATGACAGACATAATATAATGTAATTTTAAAAGTAAGCGTGACATACATAATATAATGTAATTTTAAAAGTAAGCGTGACAGACATAATATAATGTAATTTTAAAAGTAACCGTGACAGAGACATGTTATTACACTCTTTAGTGTGACAACAGGCAAACAGGTAAGGAATCCTGAAAAAATGATTGTACTCAACTTCAACAATAAAATAAGATAACACTATGAGCTTATTATATAAGCGAACAGCTGGGACAGAATTATTAATGTTTTTTTTCATTAAATTCCTAACTTTTTATTGCAACACAGATTGCACAACTTATGAATTTTGATTAATCAAGCGGCTTAACGAAATATAACCTGGTTTACAGGGGTGATATTTTATAGATCGATATTATTTTGCGGGTGGGTTCTTCGGATTCGTTTGCTTTCACATTCAAATTTAACGAAGACATTTATATTAAATTTGTTCCCGGAAATATCCGTACAAATCGTAGATCATGACGCACATGAATATATTGCGTTGTACATTGATCGTTGGAGAAACCGCAAATGTTCTGTTTAGAAATAATGTGTTCGTCTGAAACCAAACCTATTTCTCAAACACAAGCCTCTGTTCAGTCTCGCGAGACAATAGCTATCCCATTAAGACGGCCTGTAAATATAGATCTGCACACTAAACGAGAATGGCTAACGTCCGGTGGCAAAGAGACTTAAAAACGTGATAAGCAGAGTTATTTCCTCTTAGATTTCCTTGACTTATACTTGTTACAGAAAAAAGGTAGAACATTTTAGCTTCATTTTCTATCAAAAAATTATTAATAACATAAAACATACAGTTCCGACGTGATTAGTGAACGTGGGTCAGTACTCAGGACAGAATTCTAACTAGGTACGTCAACTAG
>OY744548.1:29980492-30077992 GCA_963556195.1 Sepiola atlantica
TCCATGTTTATCTGTGTGTGTGTGTATATTGATGTATTTTTGTTTATATGTACTTCTGTATCGATTTATATGTGTGTATTGTACTGATATATAAAGTTACTTATACATAAATGTGTTTGTAAAACTTGGAAAGTTAAACAGGGTTGAGAGGTAACGAAAGCTAAGGAGGTAATAAAACAAGGAAAAGGATAGGCAGGTCATAAAAAAGATGAAGAAGAGTCAACAAGTAAAATAGGTAATCCGATGCTAATAAATAAGAAATAGAAAATAACCAATCCCAAACAAAGATTCAGTTGGGGAAGAAAGGCCTACAAATCCATCCTATTTCTCCGAATCCTTGGTCTGATGAGGTTGACTTTCTGCAAAGAGTACAACCTAAACATGTATGTACATAGGTAACCAATAATGTTTGTATAAATAAAAAAAATATGTTTATATATTCATATATTTCCTGGTCAAATATCTGGTTTTAATTTTTCTCATACACATACACCTGGTTTGCGTTTGTCTTTTTGTCACACACAGACATACACACACACACACACACATATATACATATATGTATATATATATATAGCATAATAGAAAATGAAATGATAAAATATGGTGCGAATCAAATTTTATTAGAATTCAATTTTCAGGCAAAGTATCTTAAAGTCCTTAACTCATGAGTTTTCAAAGATAATTCTACTACTCAGAGGATGCTTACCGCAGTAACATTACTGCAGGTAATACAATTACACTTTGAAAATATATAAACATATATATATATATATAAATACATGAAAATATATAACACATCAAATATATCAGCCCAAAACATACTTTTTTGTTAAAGTTATACAGTGTATCTAAGTCATACAATTTAAAACATATTCAGCAAACATATCACACAGGTTCATTGAAAATTGATCCAGGTGGTGAGTGGCAGTCCAAAAACGAAAAAAATTATCAATCCGGGAAATGCATCCGCAATCGATGCAGTAAATGACAATGAAACATGTATCCAAGGTTTATGTTAATTAATAAAACGATAAAAAAAAACAAATCATATAAAAAGTCTATTATACTCACTTAGTTTTGAATATAATAATGTTCAACATTCAGGGTTCTTATGAGTTGATCCGAGTAGTGCAAACAATTACTCGCTGGTAAAATGAAAACTCCGCTAAATCAAATTCGAATAAAATTAAATTGACCTGATGTATTCGGCCATTTCTTCTTCCGGGCCGATAAAAATTATTCCAATGAATGAAGTTAGATTTGTAGGTAATCACTCTCCCGCAAGCCAAGTAAACAGAACCTCTTCTTCCCAGTAAGAAGGCAACATTAAAGTCGGGAATGCCTATTTATTTAAATGACGTTATCAGAACGGATGTTGAATGTCTACGTTAACAAAGAAAAAGCGGCATCATATATTGACAGATATGTTGAATCAATTTTATGCATACCGGATGTTACTTGTCTGGGTAATATCATTAGTCTAGGTCACTGGGGCAGGATGTTTAAATTTAGGTCAAAGCCTCTAATCACCTTCCCACCCACAATAGCTACCTGATCGTCTGCCTTAATCAGAAAAACATTATAATCATTTCACAGATCTAGCCCTATCAAATAATTTAGAAGATTTATGAAATTAATAATTACGAAGTTATTAAAATAATAAGAATGTAATAATGTAATAGTTTAATTTAAGATTTAATTTTTTTCAAATTAAAAAGTTTAATTTAAGATTTAATCTTTTTCAAATTAAGAAGTTATGAAAATATTTAAATCTTAAATTATATATATATATATATATATATATATACATATATATATATATATATATATATATATATATATATATATGCACTCCATGAATGCTGAATTTTACAAGAAATATGTTCCCGTACAACCCACCGCATTTACTAGAGTATATATTTTTAAATCTATAAAGATCTGTTGATAAGTTTAAAAGATTACCCTATATCTGAGATTATCATCCTTACACTGATGATGGCGAAAGCTTGAAACGCTGGCGTATTTAGGTACATCAATTTAATATTATTTAGTGTAATTTATATTGTTATAAGCCCCTTTAATAAAATTAAAGTTGAGCCCTGTTTCGGGAAGTTGAAAATAGACTGACACGTAGATACAAGGGATATTCCGACAACGTTTATATAATCTTTAATCAGTCTTTTAAATGTGTCGCCTTTCGCATAAACAGAACTTAAATTGCCTTCTTGAATGTGATATTGCCCCGTGGTCTTATATATACACCGCTGGCTTATGGAGTCTAGTCTGTGTCAAGGGTTCGAGCCGTGCGACCGTCTGAGATTATAAATCCTACACCGATGAGAACTACAGCTTAAAACGATGATGTATGTAGGTAAACATACTTTAATATTATTTAATTTTCATATGTATATATATATATATATATATTAAAAATAACCGACAATTTTTGTCTGGTTATTTTTGTATTGATCCCTTCAATTTTCCGGATTAAAATCTTAATCTCGGAAGAAAATTGGCTGATGAAACTGCCGTAATGTACATATTGGTTCAGAGTAGTTTCTGACCCGTCTGGGTCCATCGTCAGTACATTACGGCAGTTTCATCAGCCAATTTTCTTCCGAGATTAAGATTTTAATCCGGAAAATTTAAGGGATCAATACTAAAATAACCAGACAAAAATTGTCGGGTATTTTTAATAATACGTCTCTTAAGGAAAAAATGCTGCCTCGATATATATATATATATATATATATATATATATATATATATATATATATATATATATATATATTTAGGCAATCTTGACTGAATATACGCGTAAGCTTCTGTTTTTGTATTTACTGAGTTCCAACAACCTGATGCTATATTCTAGTGTATACAAGAACTCGTCTAATTTTTAAGTACTTTCGATTCGCATGAGTCGTCTTCAAGTTCATGATTATGTTGCAAGACTGTCACACTCTTTCACCTCAGGGGGAATAGACATAGTCCTTGACGGATTTTCTTTTGATTTTTCTGTTACTAATAAATTACCACGTATTAGGTCTAAAAGCCATTCGAGGAAATTGTTTATGAGATGGAATGTTTGTCAGATGAATGATGAACAATATTATGAAAGCTTTTAAAGTAATGAATGAAATGAACGTTGTTTGATTATTCAATTCATTTTTTAGCGAGGAACAAAGTGTCGTATCTGTTCTGATGCTGCACTTAGTCTATTGCGTTTTGGGTCCGTCAATGAGAAATCCTTTTATACTGAAGCACATTTTATTTGTGCTTTAATCCTGAGTTTTCATATTTCGAAAACTGAATTTTAGCACCATTAAAAGCTTGTCCTTCGTGAGTATGCAAGTATATGAAAAAAATGTTTTATTATTCACGAGGACGCTTCATATCAAGTATTTGCTTATATTTGATTTGAAGATGTCTATGTTTTACCTCGCGGAGAAGCAATCCTGTTGTAACGTGTTACATGAATTGGAACTTTATGGAAAGAAACTAGGTTGATAGAAATTCCGCCTGATGCGAAAAAACGGATAAGAGGTAACAGTTATTTACAGTTGTGTTATGAAAACGAGTTCTTGCTGTAGATGTTTCATGAACTGGAAACGGAGATTGAAGGTGAATCGAGCACGTTCCATGAAAATAAGGTTACACAGCTGTAAAGCGTTGGATGAATATCACTGACTTCAGTTGTTCACTGTCCGATAGATGTAGTCCAGTTATTGTAGCATATCAAAATCTTGCCGATTAATTTCGACATCAGTATTGCCGTCCTGAAAAATAAAGTTATAAAAACAAACTCGTTCACATGTTTAGAACAGGCTTTGTTTAATTGTAATTATCGGTGCCCGTTTACATTATGTTTACGCAGGAGACGATGTTATATGTTTTGTGGAAGTCATAAAAAGTAACAGCCTAGATTTAAATGTTTTTATAGTTCCTCTATGTTTGTTTATTTAATATTAAATAAACCTCTGACTGTTTCGAGTGATTGATTTTGCAGCTATAAAATTAATCTTTGTATCGACTGCGCGGATGAATAGGTTCTTTGTATTGCACTGTGGAACGCTAAAATTAGTCATGTTGGAACACATATTCAAATGACTTTCTAGAATATTATATTAAGTCAGTGGGATTCTCAACTTTGTCATCGATAGCTTGCGTCTTTAAAAATCAATATGTTATTCTGAATACCCAGTTTATATTGATGAAAGTTAGTGAAAGTTGTTCAGAAAAGTAAAACGCTATTTGTGATTATTTTTTACAAAAATGATTTATTTAATTATAGAAGCCATCTTTTCATTTTAAATAGGTAAACCTCTATTCGCCCAATACCTTATTTAACTGAACTCCATTTGTTCTGAACAAATAATATTTAATGCAACCGATTACGCCCATTACAGTCTTACTTTCCTTTGTTGCGAATAGAAATCTAATTTTAAATGGTACATAATTCTGAATTTGCTTTTGGAACAAATCCATGAAATCTAGAGATAAGCAAAACGTCATAGTTTCAAACTAATAAACGCAATATAAATTGCACGCAAATACACCATCGATTAACGCATGCTAGGTAAATCAACTTCTTATATAACGAACACATACTCTGTTTGTCTGTAAGTCTTACTTGTCGTCAGTCGGAATTTTTGTAAACGTAGGAGATACATTGGAGTACATCTTGGCCGCTCAGTCATATCAACTAACGCTGAGTCAATCTGGGTCGTCTGCTCCAGTGAATTGTGGAACAGCAACAATCGTTTCTTCATTAGTAAGTTAATTTGATTTTGTTTTCATTATCTCTCCCGGTTAGCTAAGTTAGTAGGATTAAAAACTGGAAACTCGAAGTTGGCGGTTTCGATTCCAGTCTAAGTGTTAAGTTTATTTATTATTTGGTCATAAGTAGAGTTCTATATAAAAGAGAAACGGTGTAGGTCGGTCCATATTATGGATCACTAACGCACATTCTTGTTATATAGTTCACTGCCTTCCAGCTAGCAGACGCGAGACTTGTATGCCCCCTTGTTTCATTGATATGTTTTAGTTAAATCTGTATCCTGACTGATCTTAAATAAGTGAGATAATTATGTTTTAAACCGAACATGATGAATAAAGTTTGTTTTTTTACTTTGTTTATTAAACAAACAGGTCATGCTTTATATTAAGATGCATGTGCGACTGATTTTACTGCTAAGTTTGCTAAGGAAATATTTTATGTCACAGCTAATCATTAACCAAACAGATTGCAGAGTGTAACCACGTACACTGAGAGCAACAACGCTAACTAGTTGCGTACGAATTCTAAAAAGTGTTGCCCCAGAACAAATTAATGGCGCATACGAAAAGTTGCAATATTTTATTTCTACAGGTAGATGCAGATACAACAAGAAGACAACGGATCCTGATTCCAACCCATACTGGATTTTCTCCAGAGCATTATAACCCGTACTAGGGTAATACTATCGCTTAGTGCGGAATCTGCCTTTCATTGGTGTCCCTGTCAGGAATCTGGGGTTTCACGTTACAACCACCTCTACCATGACGAGGAAGGGTTTAATTAAAGCGCGATACTGATGTTACTTATCTAATCTGACATCTGTGCCGAGAACACGAAACCCATGCTCTAGAATTCACTTGTTTACATGAAGATCAACTCGATGACCATTGCTATTCGTTATATCAGTAATATTTAAGGTTTAATCCCGACATTAAGAAAAGCAAGGACCAGCGGTTGCATACGGAATTGAATAAGGTTCGACCCAGAATACTTAAATAAATGGCAGAAGATACATGTTCATACTTACTCTATAAATTTACTGCTAAAGCCTGAGAGGTGTTGTTTGTCACTAACACACATGCAGATCTGATTATTAAATAAAGGATTCGGTGGTTATCCTAGATTTGCGCTAGATCCTGTTATTATATTACTTTTGAGGTAACCGGTGTTCATGGTCAAGAGCTAATCAAGGATGATTGTTTATAATACGAAAACAGATTCGTACTGTAAAGATTAGGTTCACTATGGGAGTAAATGTATTGACCTATGTCATGGATTGCATTGTCTTGCTAGTTTATTCGGGGTTGGATTCATAAGAGGTATTTGTTGACATTGAATTTGAAAGTTGATCAATTTATAATCAATGGAGGAACCGTGCCGCAGCAATTAGTTCTATAGGTAAGAAGTCCTAGTAGAAAAGCTCCGTCTATCGACATTTCGCATGACGCTAAGAACAAGTAGGGCTAAACGCAATTACTTTTTATAGTGGTTGAGGAAGAGTGTCTTGTTTTCAATGTTCTTCAAAGGAGAATAACAAATTGGAGTTCGATAAATTACCTTCTATTAAAATATCGATAGAGCAGAAAGATGCGAGCAACGTCTCGACTGTAAAACATGGATGTAAGTAAGAGAAGAAATAATCTCCTACTAGATTTCGAAATCGGTTTTGTAAAAAAAAGGTGATGTGCGGCAAACCCCCAGATGTGTAAGTAGTATTCGATCTTTAGACTATATATTACTTATATATGTAGAGGGTTGCATCTGGAGATCGGTTGTTTCGGGAACGGTAGCACGATCCAACAATTCGTTGAGCGACCTTATCAACAGACTGGTTATACTGATTGATGCTGGAGACGCAGTCAGTAGGAGCATTCCCTGAAAGGGGGTAAGAGTATCAGCGGAAGTGGGAACTGTGGGAATGTCGGTTGGAGGCATTTTCTATCTCTTTTTATCTCTGACTGAAGAAGTAAGCGAAAGTCTGCTCACTGCGAGTAAGCAGGAAAGGCCGACACACAGCGTGGCCCTAAAATAGTCTGACTTAAGCCCTATTCTGATTCATTAATGTTCTATATTTCGTGAAAAGCCACCAACTATCTGACTTTGGTTTTATGTCATATAAAATCGTTAAAAGTAGACTAATGCGTCCTCGTTCTTGTTCAGAAGACAAACGAGATACACCAGCTGGCGGGGGGAAGCCCAGCCAACTACAGATAATAAGCGAGAATAGTACAAGGCGTATTTGATTTTAAATATAGAATGAACGTCAATATTAAGAGCTTATCAAAACTAGGGCTTCTTCTAGTAGAGAGCCATTCATTTCGATAGGTACGAAACGAAATAAGCGAAGTTGACTTTTAGAGGTAACGCGATATATTTCCCCACTTCAGCACATAGTCTAGATCCAAAGAAAGGGAGTCAGCGAAATCTTCATCGCCAGTGCTCTTTGAGGTAGAGACATAGACAGTTCGGTCGTTAGTGTAGACGTTAATAAATTATCTTTAGATATGCTTTGGCAGATGATTAATGAAAATAAGGTAAAGTGTTGCCCCTAAGAATTGATCTTTGAGGCATATCAGTGTTGATTTAATGGCCAATTACTTTTATAAACCGATCCGAGGGGAAAGAGTTAATGGTTACGAAAACATCGCCAGTTTCTGAAGATATTCTATGTGTCACACCCTACAAAAAGGTCTTATATTTGTCGTGCATAATCGCTCCAAAAAGTATCTACCGTCAAGAGACTCGCTGATCTTCTGTGATATTAAAGTTCGCACCTCAACATTCGCCCTTGCAGGAATAAATCTGTATTGCTTGTCGCTAAGTAATTTTAATTTCTTAGAGGGTTGACAATTCCTTGATTTAATGCAGAATTCATCACGTTACTGATGATGCTGGGGAAGATGATCGGTTTCTACTGAAAGACAGCTAAGTGATGATCATACTTTGTATATATATATAAATATTTATATATATAAATATATATATATATATATATATATATGTGTATATATATATATATATATATATATATATATATATATATATACACATAAAAATAAGTGTAATTATTAATGGAGTTACAATTCATACTGGTATACAACACCGCTGATACGAGACAAGGTAAACCGAATAATAAACACCATTGAAGAATTCATTAATTTTCAATGAAATATTAAATATCCATTTACCAACGTAATCCGTCGAACCAGATATTATGGATGATGTGCTATTTTAAAAATTCTCGATGTTCTTTTTCTGTTTTCAAACTAAATAAATAGCCACACAATCGAAGCGTGTTTTCGCCTTAAAGGCGAGAACATGTTGGTGTGTCTGTTGCAGTCATATCGCAGAATTAGTTATCAAGCGTTTAGTTGTTGTTGAAAAGTCTGCTGTTCGATATTATATTTATTTTTCATATTACATTACCAGTAATGCTTTAATTATTATTACCTGTTTCTAAAATAGGCAATCAAATATTATTGACTTCTATAATATGGTCATTTGTTATGTTTATATTGTCTTGTATAAACGGCGTGTTCTATCAAAATGCTTTAAAATTCAAATTCTTACACACTATGCACAGTGATTAAAACAAACTACAACATCATTTATAATCATCCTCATCTCTCTATTTCTGTATTGTTTTATATATCCCTCAACTCTCCCAAAGTTTTGTTATCTCTTTTAATTATTAACGTCATTCACATTCTTTCAATACTGATTTATCATCATCTGGTTACGAAATTTCTTTCTTATAATATTCTAAAACATCCATGCACAAAAGAAAACGTGTGCAGTGTGACAAGCAAGCAAACATATTCTAAAATACGTAAACACAATAAAAGATACCTGTCTCATGATGGATAGAATTATTTCCCCGAGCAAAATTTTTGTCATCATATTAATATCCCCTTAACAGAAAATAAAAATAAATATATAATACTGCTGGACATTATGTCTAGAATACCTATTGAAAATGTAATTAAACTCCATAACCTGAATTTTATTCAAGAAAATATCTACAATTTAAAGCTTCAGTATGAGACACTGAAAGTCAATGATTTTTTTCTAAAGAAGTATCTAATAACTATGGATGGAATCTAACGCAAATCTGATATATTTGAATTTTGAAATGAATATTATTCCTTAATTATGCCCTGACAATTCTGTTAAATACTCAAAAGAAACGGAAATTTGGCAGAAAATTCTATAATTGACGTCTAATATCTATTATTACAATTTCGGAAAAATTAGAGACATCGGAATTTTTCAAAAACGCTTTCGCCAATTTATACACCGTTTACATGAAACTAATTTATATTCAGTTTAGATAATATTACGACATCTTACGCTTTGCAGCTGTGTTCCAAAATTACGGTGTTTGGGAAGGAACACTGCACACAAAAATATGTAACTATGTATGCTTATAAAAATTATCCATATATATATATATATATATATACACGCACATATATATATATACATATATATATATATATATATATATATATATATATGTATGTATATATGTATATGAGTGTGTGTGTGTGTGTGATATAGTAAAATCGATTACCCCCGCATTCAAACGTAGCCGGTTAATAAGCAAAATATTTATATGCTAATCTGCTTCGCAATATGACTAAGCTAAGCTTCTATGCGTATTTTCAGAAATGATACGTTCCTTTCATCTTCTTTCAATATTTATTATATTCATCCGGATTACTCGAGACTCTCAAATAAACTGTACAAAGAGAAGATGTCTACCATTCATATCTTATTATCTACTTTTCTCACCACCACATTCGCAATTTGCTTATTTTTTATGGCATGAGAATAAAACGAACACCGCTTATTCCTGAATACTTAACGAACGTTTCATATTAGCATTTCTAAAAAAATAACAAACTTCTGCCTTGGTAGTTTTTTCACATTATGGTTCTATTACAGTTACTTCTTGTTTTTTATTTCAAAAATGATACTCGGATATTTATTTATTTTTTAATTAAGTTGATATTTTGTATTTTCCCCAGACAATGCCGCGACAGTTCTGACTATTAATACAATACATGGATATCAGATTGGATATCCATTTTTTATTAACGCAAATATGCTACAGTTGTTTTTTTACGGCGAAAATGTTTGCGTAAATAAAATAGAAAATAACACTCTTGTCATATATTTCATTTGGAGTAAAAGAGTATTTTAGTGGGTAATAAAAATATTTTATTAAAACATTTAAAATATTAAAAAATATTGTATATTGAAATGTGAAGGAAATCCAGAACTTTATGATTTTAGTGGTTTCTTAAATAGACCTGTATTATGAAAACACAAGAATTATGTTTTTACCCAATACTTTTATTTGTACATATTTTATTTAAATTATTTTCATATGAAAATTCATAACATACTTTCTATATTTTCATCGAACCTGATCCCATGTAACATTGCCTTCATCTCGGGAATAAGAATATTTATTTAAAATTGATTTTCTTCAGATTCATTTATAGCAGTACCACTTTTAATACCAGACACTGTCCGCCTCTACCTCTGCTATTTATTTAAATATTTGCCGATTTTACAATATTTCCAATTGATATATATATATATATATATATATAAGCATAGAATATGTTCGTGCTTGTAAGCCACTAACTCACCCTGTCTGATTTAGGTCAATATTATTAGCAGGAACATATCGTACCAGCTAGTTTCAGCAGCTCATCTTCGACTGATAACACTGATACGAATGCACAACTGTACGCCGGAGTCTCCATTATTTTATCTAGTGCTGACTTTAACTCTTTGGCATTTGTTTTCGCCCTTGTGATCTTATATTTACGTTTTCCCTTGTTTCTATAATAAACATAACAATTCTCTTTCAGTCGATAATTGTCTTTCAGCCACAACCAAAGTGCTGCCTTTTCCACTGTTGTCTGTATTTTTATTGCCATTTTTCTTTTTCTTTTTAATTACAATCGATTTTTAACTAGGTACAGAAATGTTTTTCAATGTAACCTCTGCTCCCACACTAACATGGTAATATTCCACCTCCTATCCGATGTCCTCGCAGTCTTCAATTAATTATCTATGTCTTATTTATGTCCAGTTGTCTGCACCTTTTAGGTTATATTCCATTATTTCCTTGGCTTGCAATTAGCAGGTCGTAAAGACATTATAAATAGTTTCTTATTTCTTAGTAGAAGGGTTAATTATGATTTTTTTGAATATATATATATATATATATATATATATATTTATATTTATATATATATATATAGCCTGTATCGCAAGTTATTTTAAAAATACACGTCGTAGCTTTAAATGTATGTTAGATGTGCCCAAGTTTCGTCTAGTCATGGTCATTACCCGGCATTTACAGATCGCGGAAATGCGTGTATATCCACCACTCCAACACTCCAACACACACTGTGATACATAGTTTATTAAAAAATGTTTACGTTATATATATATATATATATATATATATATATATATATATATATATATATATATATATATATATATATATATATGAGCGAGAGAGAAAGAAAGAGGATACCATTGATTTATCATTCTATATACTAATTTTGTTATCTAAATATACACAACTGAACGTGAATTCTATGAATCAGATATCCACTAACTGTTGCTTAATATGAGACCATGTTTATTTGATATTACCTAAACCTCCGACCGTGTTTAATAATTCATTTAAAATTACTCATTTCTTGCGACGCTACGTATAAATGGCTTTTTGTATTATACTGAGGTAATCAGTTTCGCCGTATCCAATGCGCGACATTGCGGCATTAATATAAACCGTTTCATCAGATACTACCGAATGTTTAATAATCATAAAAAAATACCAACTTAAAATTGTAATAACGCTATTCAATCAGGATGTAATATTGTATATAATGCAGCCGTCTATATTCAGAAATATATATCTTCTTAGATTTTCCTGACGATTTTCATCAGTAGTAATTTACAAAACAGATAAACTCATAAAAAACAAACACTGGAGATCAGGATATTGTTAGCTGTATAAATACTAATGGGGCATCGAATATAAATTGTCAAATTCATCCAAGTAAAAGACCTGGAAGTGCTAAGAGTTTCAAAGAATGAAAAACCTGCCAAATGCTCGATTCGTAGTTTTGTGTCAAAGAAAAAAAATAATAGAACACACGGAGAATATTAAAAAACTTAACAGAATATGAAATGAAAGTAACACTAATGTAATACCAATAATCAATTTAGTATAATTGTTAGTGTGATGTCCGGGGTTCTATCCTCGGTCGATCCATAACAAATATTAAAAACGTAGTACTTGATGCTTCCGTGTTTAACGCTCAGCTTTCTAATATAAGGATCAAAAGTAAATAGAGTATTTATATAACTCCTCTCCAGGAGGTTAGGTACAAGGCCAGTTTTATCTTACTCCCACAAGTAAGATATGACCCAAGGTCGGGTCGGGAAAGTGGGCTTTGAAAAGCACGAACAGTGTTTTGGAATAATCCAGGGAAGAAGGAAAAAGCGTTGTCATTTTCAAACAGTGCTCAACACTCGTGCGGAACTCGCTATGTCGCAAATGACAACCCACTTATCTCAATTTCACCGTGCTATACTATTATATATTTTAAAGGGGCTGTTTAGTCTGAATATCTTTTAAATTATATATGAATGTGTTGTTTACCTACGGACGATATCGTTTCGGTCTTGTTGCCCCCATCAGCGCAGGAGTGGTGTTTGTAGGCATTCACATGACATCGTATATATATATATATATATATATATATATATATATATATATATATATATATATATATAGGTTAACATTTAGAATGGCTGATGTAAATGAAATAACGTGTTAGCGACACTTGTACCCCGTTAGGGCTGAAAGACATTATACTTTGTACTATTAACAGTGCAATGCACCAAAAAGGGAAACCAATAATATTCTTTCGTAGAGGTTCACTTTTAAACCGTTAGATTATTATTTGTTAATAATGATGATCAAGATGTATATGTTTATATGACGTTTATTTCTATATACGTTTCGGTGAATGACGTAAAAGGCCTCAAATAATTGTTGATGTTTTTAGTATGATGCCTTCATGAATTTTCTGAAGCGGTAGCAAGGGAATACATGAAGTTCGGAATAAATATTTTTACCAGCGTCAACTGACACACATCTATGAAATAAAGTAAAAGTGATGCGTCCCCTGAACTTTGTGACATTATCAACCACACTCTAAAAACAAAAGAAAATTTGCTTCAGTCTAGAAGAATACATACGCAACTGGTAACAGATCGAATAGTTTCTCTGTTACATATTCTCTTTGATAGTCTGACTCTTCGACCGGCCTCCCAGATCGTGAGAATCAGCAACTCTAAGTTCGACCTATTCTTTACTACACGACCTGGTGGTATTGCGACACATACTCATAGCTCACTCGGGACTGTTGCTCAAAATTACGAGATAGTACAATGGTGCTGATGGTGAATTAATCAGAGATACCATCAGAGACGTCCCTTGGGGTCGAACCTCATCTTACTATTCTGAACATTGCGCAAATTAGGTAATTGAATTGGTCAAGATAGGCAGTGAAGCACATCTCCCCACACGTAAATTCTCTAGAAAGACTCATGCTCTACAATGGTTTACTTCGAACTGTGCAGCTGTTGTTGCCTGTAGACATAAAGCATTCCATAAATATAACCATCATAAGTATGATACACCAAAACCAAAAATAATTTAATGAACAACTCATGGACTCCGGGGTTCGTTTCTTAAAGTGTTATTGACGTAAAACAAAGAGACAGAGCTATATGTATATATATATGTATATATATTTATATACATATATATATATATTTATATATATATATGTATATATGTATATGTATATATATGAATAAATATGTATATATATGTATATGTATATATATATATGTATATGTATATATATATGTATATATATATATATATATATATGTGTATATAAGTTTTATCGACGTAAAACAAAGAGACGGAACTACTGCATATGCAAGAAAAAGAGAATGAAAGACTCAGAAAGAGATTTGTTAAGCAAGTGTTAGTCATCGCGCGACCCCTGCCTGTAGCTCATAGGCACCACTGCTTCGAACGTTTTATGTTTTTGGTCGTCAGGAACAAAAGAGATCGAGTCGGCCTTGAACGAAAAGTACGTAACTTCCACCTTTCGTTTACTCTCCCCTCCATTTTGGTCGTCTCCTCAGCCTTGCCTATTTTTATATCGGATACTAAGTATGTACGTCTGCTTTTATTCCTCTTATAGTCTTGTAAAAATGCTCTGCTCAGATGACCCCTTTGTCTTCTCCAAAGTCTACAACTAATGCCTGGCTTAATAATGCTGCACTGATAGCTTGAAAAATTGTCTCTTTTGTACAAAGGTTTGTGTGAAAATCATCGCACTATAATTATCATACCGCTCTTCGTTAAAATAATGTATTCATTAATCAATCTAGTGAGAATCAACCACCTCATTTATGCTAAATGTTTTCTGACCAACAGTACGGATTTAGGCGAATCCTTTCTCTTGCGATTTCCTATCGGTCATCTCAGAACGAATTTACAATACACCGTAGAGTTTGATATATTAAAAGCTTTAGAGAAGGTCTGGCTCGAAGGTCTTCTCATGAAAATTAATTCGTACGGTATTACTGAAAGAGTATTTATTATAATCAGCGACTTCATTAGTGAAAAGTTCCACCCCTTCACTGTAGAGGTCCAAAGATGCAGCATGACTCTTTCCTCGAACTGCTAGAATTTCGAATAACCTCCTTGTGTCCTGTTTCACGTACTGTACTACCACGTAGATGTGTAAATGTAATGTAAACTATTATCAAGCTACACAATTGCTTACTTAAGATGCGTTTATTTCACAAAAGCTATGCACGTTTCAATGACAAGTATATGTGTTTAGAGTGAAGTAAAAGACAACAATCCCAAATTGCACGAGATGGTAAATAAACTATTTCTCAATCAAGTTCTACATGATTTCTATGACCGTATAGTAAGTGTTTGTCATCCTTAACCAGGTCGTTCTATCCAACTGCTAATGAAAGGTAAAGTTTTTGGTGTGATAGAAACGTACATGCACACTGTTGAGTTTCAGAAAAAAACAGATTATCTCATGCTCAGATTTGGCTTGAACAAAATCCCCCAGACATTAACCTGCCGGTTCATCTAAAAAATTAATAGCTTAAGTGAAAGTACTACAGCAGATTGAATTGTAAATAAAACTTAACCATTCTGGCGGCTTACTTCAAACTGTCTCAAACAGACTTTTTTGCACGTACACTTTTGTACGCTGAAGTTTCCGTTTATTATACATGGAACACTAAAAATAAGGTCTCCAACCGACGTTAAACCGTAAGATAGTTCTAGACTATCCGTACGTTGAAAACAGACGTTTGAAGCCGAGTATACACGGCACGTCTAAATCAATGTTAATATTTTGTATGAGACTGTGTATATACTATGTTAAAGGTCCACATAGCTTTAATGACCTATAACACTGATAATTGTCAAGTTATTAATACATTCAGGGTCGAATGTAGTGCACATAGGCTACTTGAGAATGATATCTACTAGGAGGCTACATTCCGGGAACAAGACGTATATAAAGCGGCAGCTAATTTGATACATGTTTTGTCAATCATGTTCGTTACATATGGAACGTCTCATCCAAATCGACTTTGTGATGCACACAAATAAGCATTTAGTTAGAACTTGTGAAGCATTTGAATAGAGTTTGAATTACCTACAGGACACCATCTTCAAGTGTATTCGTTCTTTCTTTACAAAGATTAGTGAAAACAATCTGACATGACTATAATTCACCCTTCAGGTAAACCCAGTCCAAATATTGAAAAACACATAGTATTCTAAGCTATACACTAGTTGATACGAGAGATTGTGCACATTATATAAGTAATGTTACCTCAAGTAACATCACTATCTGGATACTCAACCAGACTAACTAAACATATGTCCTGTAATCCGGTAAGACCAAGAGACCATTAGAAAGATATACAATCACATAGTTTACTGGTCACTTTTTGAGAGGAAAATAAAAGTGATGTCCTTCCTCACAAACTCAACGTTTAACAGGTAAATGAGAACTTTAGTTGAACACTCGAATGTCTATGTATCACATATAGATATCAAGTGTTAGCTCCTTGATTCCTAAGAACTTCGACTGAAGTAAGATGAAATAAAAATGAACATGTCCTTCTTAGTAAACACAATGAACATGCTGAGGTTTATTTAACATTTTCAGACGATATATTTAATATGACCCTGGTTTATATCGAATATATGACTGATAAGATGAATGGTTAGACACTGAAAAAATCGATCTTAACTCACTTGATTAATCTAATACACATCCGGTTATTACTGCATCTACACATCAAATTAGTTTTCAACCGCATGACAAAACAACAAAAAGTTGGCATGGTATCGTACAGTTAAAAAATGAGCGGATCCATGTGTACGTACTGTAGTCAATACTGTAAAAAAATCAGCAAGGTTGCCTTATATTCCTTGATGCACCCGGATGTACTAGAAAATACATTTGTTACTAAGTTAATACTTAAAAAAAAATTGGTCAGAAAGAAATATAGCTTTAGCGTCATCGGGTATTGAAACCACTATTCTTCTTGGAGGTAGTACAGCTCACTCAACATGTAAATTGTAATCATTCCTAACAAAAGATTCGGATTTAATTTGACAAATAATGAGATGGTTAGATTCATTTCACAGAACTTTGGTTACATCATATCGGATAAATATATAACAACACTTAAAAAGTGTTCGAAACTCTAGATAAATATTATATGAACTGACGAAACGTGATGTTGTGATAGATTGCATCACATCTTTCTTAGCAGGTGACTTCCGATACACACTTTCTATTGTTTTACGTGTAAGTTCCACTGATAAGATAAATGCATGCATGAAATCCTCATATTTTTTTAACTACACAAAGACTGTAATATTATCTAAAAGCATGCGTATGGATCTAAATAGTGTACCGATCGCTGGTAAATTAGGTTCCCTACTTACTATAATAGTCGATGGCCAGATTGCAACAGCCAACCATCGATAGTACTCCAAGTAGTGTATAAATTGTAACTATTACTCACAGAACTTAGCGTGAATCCTGAATGGCTAACCGATTGAGCAATTCTGATTACTAAAACTGGTTCTTGTCATCGATCAACAACTGCTTGATAAAATGTCAAGTAAGGAGCACACTTTCAATTCTCTAAATGCTACTCTCAATAAGGACAGAGATGTGAACTACCCTACATAGGTGTTACCTTCATTAGAATTATCTGAAATACCGTCATACATATTTAAGCTGAAAGCTAGATGCTTATTTATGTTATATCGGAATCGTGATGCTCCAAGGAAATGGAACGAGACTGTATGTAAAGTGCAGTCAATCTCATGCCCTAGAAGCTGTTATACAAACTGGTTTTAGAAAGAGCGAACTAACATTTCTTCCCAGAATAATACTAATTCTGTCAGATTCTGCGATTCAATTTAAATAGCATCAATTCTCAGTTAAATAAAAATAAGCAAGTCCCGAAGACAATTCTTTGCCATGGTAGGTCTCAACGTGATTTCACCTGTCTTTAGCCATGGACAATTTTATGGAGGATGTTGCGGACAGGGATCCCCACAATATACTTACATATTGGCCGCAGAAAGTAAAACACCAACTCTTGTGTAGCCAAGGGCTTTGGGCGAATAACTTTTAAAGGTAGCTATCAACAGTGGCAATGGTTTCGGCTGCTTAACAACTTAAATTCAACAAATTATTTTGCCTTCAATTAATTATATACATAAAAGTCTTAATATAAGAACTGTGATGCTGAAAAAAAAAAACGATAACTTCAGAATACAGACAATTCGTGGGAATCTTCTTTTGGACCACCACTCCATTAATAGTATACGTTTTATTTTTAAATTGGTAATACATATTCAGGACGAAAGCTTGTTTAAAACTTTTTGGTGCTTTTTTTTACATTAACATTGTAGGGTCTGTGTTCGCCTCGGGCACTCATAAGCAATACTCCAATAGTTCAAGATTGACCATAGACTTTCCTGAGTTAATCGACTTTCCCACGCTACGCTAGGACACAGGACAACTAGTTTACTATGATATATGTTCAAGTAAGCTATCATTTAATTACATTTAGACAAAATAGTATTCGCTTACATCACAAAGTGGTGTCTCATAATAGCCAGTTTTACATTAATTTTTCAAATCGTGATGGTAGGAAGCATGATTGAAAACTATTGTAATAATATGCTTTAAAGCAATTACTTAATCAGTAAATCTCTATATGTATATATATATATATACATATATATATGTATATATATATATATATATATATATATATATATATAAATGCGTACACATTATTTGGTATGTAAGCGATAGATACAACGCTCACTTATATACGGTAAAGCATTCACCTGGATACTATGATTGACTTATCTCTTTTACATAGTCTAATATAATATGTAAGACGTCCAAACAATGTGTTATTTATATAATACTAATCATGTAAATAAGACACATGTACTAATTATATATTATGCCTCAGATACCTGAATCTCTTGCCAATTTCACTGACAGTATAAAATAAATGATTAAAAATAGATAAATCTAAATTGAACAGAAATTACTAAACGTACCTGAAATTTAATTAAAAGAACAATCCTAAAAATACATGCATTTCTATTGTATATGTCGCTTTCCCTTCAATATTATATATAACTTATTTAACTTATGTGACACTAGTGTATACTGAATTTGCACTATATATATATATATATATATATATATATATATATATATATATATATATATATATATTTATTTATTCTGGTACAGAAAAATTAGTACAACATTCGTACCGTCGGTTTCAAGCACGGAAGGTCTTACCCATCCGGCTCTCTTCAGCTTCTGTTGTCATCTGTTTTGGAAATGTGAGGTCACATGACACTCTTGTTGGGACGCGTTATTTGCTCAGTGTGTTGTGTGTGTTTGTTTAAATTTGAATTTAGTGTAATAAGACCGTTGAGATTTAAAACACGAGGGAATTCAAGATTAAAGGGAATAAAAAAGGGGGGGGGTAAAAACTAAAAAAATATATATGAAAAAATATATATATATAAATAAATATAAAAAAACCTATATATATAAAAAAACATCTCAATACTAAGAATAAAAGAATAAAAAAAGAGAAAGAGTATAAAAAGGTATAACAAAGAATAAAAAAAGGGAATTAAAAAATAATAAGAAAATATAGAGAATAAAAATGTAGAGAATAAAGAGTGAGAGAGAAAGAAAGAATAAAAATAGAAAGAATAAAAATATAATAAATAAAAATAAAAATCAATTAAAAATGAATTTAAAGATTAAAAAATATTAATAATAATAAAAAATAAAATTAAAAATTAAAAATTAAAAATTAAAAATTAAAGATTAAAAACAAAAATAAAGAAAGGGTTTCTCTGAAATTCCCGTGAGCCAAATTATGAATTTGTATCATTAGCCGTTATATTTTTGAAGGTATGCGTTCTAAAAAACGGTTAGTGTGTAAAAATCTTTTTCCCAGAATGGAGTGATTTTAATGAAGAAATTCGGATCTAAGGGAGGTAACTTAGTTGGAAATATGAAATATTTGAGTTTGTTAAAATGGGTTTGTAGATTTAGATTAATAAATTAAATGATAAATAAATTAAATATTTTTGCATTATTGTATTTTGGTGAAAGTCGAAGTTTTTGCTCTTGGAATTTATGTGGATATAGTTTTTTTAAACTAGTGACTGATAAATAAATTAAATATTTTTGTATTTTTGTGAAGGTCGGAGTTTTTGCTCTTGAAGTTTAAGTGGATATAGGTTGATGAGGTATTTGTTCGTTTTTATTGTGTTTATATTAGTAGAGGGGGGTAGTTAGACATTATGTGAATCGGTCAGACCAGTTTATAAGCAATGCTTGTCTCTTGTGGACACACCCCCTGAATATTTCATCGCGGACATTTAAACAGGCTGTATTCGGATCGATGATGGCCTTTGAAATGTGGTATTTTTCAGCGTCACATAGAGGACATCTGTTTATAGCTGGAGAGAAGGATGGTTTTCTCTCAATTATTTTCCATTTGATGGTGAAGGGTGTATCTTCTTCTTTAAGCTGCCATATTCGGGTCGCGAGTGCCGTATTAGCCTTGTTTTTGTATCTGAAGGAGTTTCTGTGTGCGTATAGCCTTTGTTTGAAGTTTCCCTTCGTCATCCCAATATATTTTTCTGCATTACTGGTATTCTGGTCTGTGACGGTTGCTTCATATATGATTGAATTGATTTTGCAATTTCCCTCCAGGGGGCAGTTGTTTTTGTCTTGGCATGAGCAGCCTGCGTTTGTAATTGTTTTGGGTTCTGCAGAGATAATTTTTCTTATTGAAGGGGCAGTGGAATAGCTGACCTTAACAGAATTTCTGTTAAAAAGTTTGTGTAATTCATTTGTGGGTGGGAAGTGTTTGTCGAGTAACTTGAGGAAAAGTTGGCCTACCTTTGTTTTGGTATTGGTCGAATAGGGTGGGGAAAACCAGATCACCGATCTCCTTCTATTGCGGGTCCCCCGTGGTTGGTCTCGGTTGGGGGTGTATGAGATTTCTTCTCTGAACCCGCTGTCGCGGAGTGCTTTGTTGTAATATGGTGCTGCTTGGTTGAAAATTTCGGGACTGGATGAGAGGTTTGAAATTCTTTGGCTAATATTATTGATTAAATTTTTAAAGATGGTGGGGGGGTGGCAGGATCCCTTGTGTATGTATTGGAGTGTTTCATTGGGTGTGTGGAAAGGTTTGTGTGTATTGTTTTTAAGGTTCAGTGTGGTATCTAGGAAGTTTACTTGGTCTTAATTTGTTTTAATGGTAATTTTGAAGCCGAGATTATGGAAGGTGTTTGTTAATTCTTTTCTAAATCTATCTAATGTGTTTCCGTTGTGGTTGCGTGACAGACAAAGTCCGTCATCTCTATAGAGACCAAAGAAATGGTCTGGAAATTTATTTTGGAGTGTATCTAATATAAGCAAGCCGACTAAGTCACAGATGTCTGCACTGTCGTATGACCCCATTGCAACATCAAATGGGTCCTCTGGGTTTGATTTTTTAACCCAAGCCCTTCCCTCGAAGAAGAGAAGGGTTTGTCTTGCTTGCAGTATTGTGTCCCTTTCTAGTTGACTGATGTTTGTGTGTGAAAGTGCAAATGTTAAGGCTTTATCTAGGGTGTCTTTTGTAATGGATGGGTAGAAGTCTACTATATCTAATTGTGTGAATTTGCATCTGTGTTTATCTTGTATGTTATGGAACCAATTTAGGACTGAGTTAGTATTGCCCCACAGACTTAGGTTTATTTTTTCCTTAATTTTATTAACTATATTTTTAACAATGGATTTGCTTGCTAGTCCTAGTTCGCTTTTAGCTGGGTTGATAAGTCTGCATGAGGGTTTATTTGTGAAGTTTTCTTTGTGGTCTTTTAAAGTAACAAAGGCCTTCCTCTTATCTAAATAATTAATTCTATATTCGACGCCTAGTCTAGTAGCTATTTCAGTAGTATCATTATTAATAGATTTATATGTATCTGTTTATTAATAGATTTATATGTATCCCCACCCTATTCGACCAATACCAAAACAAAGGTAGGCCAACTTTTCCTCAAGTTACTCGACAAACACTTCCCACCCACAAATGAATTACACAAACTTTTTAACAGAAATTCTGTTAAGGTCAGCTATTCCACATCCCCTTCAATAAGAAAAATTATCTCTGCAGAACCCAAAACAATTACAAACGCAGGCTGCTCATGCCAAGACAAAAACAACTGCCCCCTGGAGGGAAATTGCAAAATCAATTCAATCATATATGAAGCAACCGTCACAGACCAGAATACCAGTAATGCAGAAAAATATATTGGGATGACGAAGGGAAACTTCAAACAAAGGCTATACGCACACAGAAACTCCTTCAGATACAAAAACAAGGCTAATACGGCACTCGCGACCCGAATATGGCAGCTTAAAGAAGAAGATACACCCTTCACCATCAAATGGAAAATAATTGAGAGAAAACCATCCTTCTCTCCAGCCATAAACAGATGTCCTCTATGTGACGCTGAAAAATACCACATTTCAAAGGCCATCACCGATCCGAATACAGCCTGTTTAAATGTCCGCGATGAAATATTCAGGGGGTGTGTCCACAAGAGACAAGCATTGCTTATAAACTGGTCTGACCGATTCACATAATGTCTAACTACCCTCCTCTACTAATATAAACACAATAAAAACGAACAAATACCTCATCAACCTATATCCACTTAAACTTCAAGATCAAAAACTCCGACCTTCACAAAAATACAAAAATATTTAATTTATTTATCAGTCACTAGTTTAAACAAACTATATCCACATAAATTCCAAGAGCAAAAACTTCGACTTTCACCAAAATACAATAATGCAAAAATATTTAATTTATTTATCATTTAATTTATTAATCTAAATCTACAAACCCATTTTAACAAACTCAAATATTTCATATTTCCAACTAAGTTACCTCCCTTAGATCCGAATTTCTTCATTAAAATCACTCCATTCTGGGAAAAAGATTTTTACACACTAACCGTTTTTTAGAACGCATACCTTCAAAAATATAACGGCTAATGATACAAATTCATAATTTGGCTCACGGGAATTTCAGAGAAACCCTTTCTTTATTTTTGTTTTTAATCTTTAATTTTTAATTTTTAATTTTTAATTTTATTTTTTATTATTATTAATATTTTTTAATCTTTAAATTCATTTTTAATTGATTTTTATTTTTATTTATTATATTTTTATTCTTTCTATTTTTATTCTTTCTTTCTCTCTCACTCTTTATTCTCTACATTTTTATTCTCTATATTTTCTTATTATTTTTTAATTCCCTTTTTTTATTCTTTGTTATACCTTTTTATACTCTTTCTCTTTTTTTATTCTTTTATTCTTAGTATTGAGATGTTTTTTATATATATAGGTTTTTTTATATTTATTTATATATATATATTTTTTCATATATATTTTTTTAGTTTTTACCCCCCCCCCCTTTTTTATTCCCTTTAATCTTGAATTCCCTCGTGTTTTAAATCTCAACGGTCTTATTACACTAAATTCAAATTTAAACAAACACACACAACACACTGAGAAAATAACGCGTCCCAACAAGAGTGTCATGTGACCTCACATTTCCAAAACAGATGACAACAGAAGCTGAAGAGAGCCGGATGGGTAAGACCTTCCGTGCTTGAAACCGACGGTACGAATGTTGTACTAATTTTTCTGTACCAGAATAAATAAATATTATGCTCTTAATTTTTAACTTTAATTCTTAATTAATCGAGCACTCTGCTGGGATTTTTCCTACCATTCTACAAAGAAGTTATATATATATATATATATATATATATATATATATATATACACTTTATTAAGTTTCAATATTAACAGAATTAACAAAACCAACACATTTCAAAAGTACTCAGTATATAGTAAGGCTTTTTATATAAAAAAAACATAGTTTGAGTATACGACAATTGTTTCAGAAGCTCCTTAGTTCCTGTTCAAGGATATATATATATATATATATATATATATATATATATATATATATATATATATATATATATATATAATAATGGTAATAATCCAGGTGTGAAAAATATCCACAGGATGGTAATCCAGATAATTTTAACCGGGTTTATAAAAAGTGCTCAATATCAAAATAGAGCTTTATATATGATAATTTTATTTACACAGACATGTACAAAATCTGCGACACTGGCATGTCGATGTTATCGATCAACAGTTACTATAATCTGAGATGTCATCAGGAGAGTTAGAATCCGATCTTAACCTCAGATCATATTTGGAGAGAATCCAATATATATATATATATATATATATATATATATATATATATATATATATATCAGCGGTTCGATGTGCGGACTCTCAAAATGCGTTAATCACGTGACCGCGTGCTGCACAAATAATAGATATTTCACATTTCGCCGATATATACATCAGACGAATTTAAACTTGACTGGGATAATGTCTCAGTCAGGAAGAAATGAAAAGAAGAAACAAAAAGAAAATGACTATGCTTCCGATGAAGGTTTTATACCGAAAGTATTCAAGTTTAAACAAAAATAAAGAAAGTTTTTTGAGATAAACAAATAATTGATTTAAAAAAACAAATTTCTGCGTTCCTGAAAAGGCTTCAAAATATTTTTAGAAATATATTCTCTTTATTATTCTGATTTCATCGGCGCTTCGATGTGCGACCTCTCAAATATATATATATATATATATATAAATATATATATATATATATATATATATATATATATATATTTATATATATATGATTGAGGACCTTGGTGTAACCTTTAAGTGCTTTGTTGTTGAAGCCCTAAATAAGGGTATTTCTTTGATGTAGAAAAGAGAAGGTTGATTTTTTAATAGTAACACTCGGCGACATATGGAATTTTAAAATTACCATAAAGCATCACAATACAAAATATTTTTCGCCAAAATTGTGTCGTTATTTGACGAAATAGATTAAAAGTGACAAATAATCTAGAATTCTGTTAAGGTAACGGTGTTACTAAAAAATGTTCGCCCGTAAAATTGAGACCAATCATTAAAGCAAATAAATTCAGTAACTATATGTAAGAGTGTATGTGTATGTGTAATATTCATACTGTTCTTAATAAATCGAATAATAGTTAATAAGAATCTCAAATACAAATTACAGTTTACACTGTAGAATCACATTTATTGCAAATATTTTCTGATTTACTCTGGTCGAAAGTTGTAGTACTTGCCAGGCTTCCACCTATGGTTCAAAGAGATTGTTTACGGAGAAAGAAACTACACTGCCTTAGAAACAAGCCTTTCACCGACCCTTATAAAAAAGTTAAACTCATAATTTACTACAATAAAACTAAAACCACTAATCTTATAATTACAAATAACTCTTCACCTTCGAGTAAAGTGCTGGATAAAACGGGCCTGGTATACGAGTTTACATGCTCATTGGGAGACTGTGTGTCTGACAACCAAGTAAAACACGTTTACATTGGCTCAACTACCACGACTCTGTCCAGGAGTTTTACCATGCATCTATCGGATAATAGTGGCATAGCCATACACCTCATTAACGAACATTCCTGTCCCCGCTCGAAAATCCGAAAACTTCTTGTAGACAACACTAAAATCCTAGAACACAATACTAATATACAAAAACTCCATATACTAGAAGCTTTACACATTAAAAAAACGGTTATTAACAGGATTAATTTTAACACTAGTACTAATATACTTAAATGTTTATAATACTAAATAAATATAGTTTCATATTTCAATTTTCCCGTCAAAATTAACAATAAACTCACTCCAGGTCTTTACCTGATTGACATTATTCCACTGAAGATAGACCCAGATAAGTCAGAAAGTACTTTGGACCTACAAGAAAATTACGGCAAGTTCATCAGCCAATTCTCATCCGAGATTATGACTTTAATCTGGAAAATGGAAGGGATCCACACAAAAATATCCAGACATGAGTTGTCGATTATTTTTAATAATAATAATAATAATAATAATAATATATATATATATATATATATATATATATATATATATATATATATATATATATAAATAAATTTTTCGTGGTACAAAATTTAATAACGGCGAGGAATACGGACGTTTGGGACATTTTTGGGAGGGTAGAATGAGATTATCAAATATAAAAACGAGAGAAAACGATAAAAAAGAAATTAATTAATGTACTGAACCGGTTTTCGTCCACACTCATCAGAGTAAAACGTGGAAGTGATTGAATACGACTAAAACCTAAAAAAATCTGTAATGAAAACTAGTGACAAGTTTAGAAAAAAAAATATGGGGAGGAGAGTCATAAGTTGATCACATTAAGTCCTAAAAGCCATTCCTTTTGCTTACAACGGGAAGGTTTGATTGACTTGATATATATGGCTTCCAGGACTTTGAGGTGGAATAGAGAATGCGATCTACTTATGACAGAAAAACAGTCACAAGTGTACGTCGACGCACATTCGGCGCTATTTATGAGATGGTCAGCAATAGCAGACCCGGATGTATTAACTAAATTATTTAAATTATTTAGTCGGCCCTGGCGTATGGCAGGGGGGATGTGTTGTTTGATTCTGGATTCAAACCTTTGCACTGTGCTTCCCACGTATACGGCATCGCACCGACATTTAAATAGATAAATACTATTACTGATATGTATATATATGAGAGAGAGAGAGAGAGAGTGTGCGAGAAAGATAGATATTACTATTTCGTGAATCCACATACAATTTTATAAGGAGTATAATTGTTTATGTATCAATTTTCAGTATTTACTTCAACAGTGCTCGATACTAAAGTAGAGCTAGGTAGTAAGCTATAAAAATATATTTATGGCAGTTAAGCTACACACAGGCTCCCGCGTTTCCCCGGGGATGAAACGCGGGATCCTCTGTGTAGATTAATTGCTATAAATATATTTTCATAGCTTACTATATATATACACACACACACATATATATATATATATATATATATATATATATATATATATATATATATATATTCATATGTGAGTGTTAAACTGAGCTCCTACATATTTATTAAGTTTATCATTTTTATTTGATTCTGGACTTTTATTTTACCACAGATCACAGAGTTTATGCATCCTGCTTTTCATAACGGAAGCGAATGATTCAACAGAAGGGCGTGCCTCGTATAGAAACAAGTGGGCGTCCTTAAAACGTCAAAAGGTAATAATTGTGAAGAAAACATCAATAAACAGTATTAAATGATGTGTGATATTCGTAAATCAAATGCGTATTCGAAATAAACAGAAACATCAAGAGGAACAGGGAGTCTTTAAATGAAACAATCGTAAAATAAAAAAAATGCAAGCGTTTAGCAAAGGCGAAACACGAATAAGAAATGAAACGATCATTATGCTGTTAAGTTTGTCCCCATATCTTTATAAGAGGCTTCGATCATCAGTTGCTTATTCTGTAATTCACATGTTTCATGGTTAAACCGGATGTATGCATAATTCCATGGATATATATATATATATATATATATATATATGATATATATATGTATGATATATATGTATATGTATGTATATGTATATACATATATATATAATATATATGTATATGTATATATATATATATATATATATATATATATATATATATATATATATATATATATATATATATATATATATATATATATATAATGTACAGGGTGGGCCAAAATAAGGGTCCTATCTTTAAATTTGAATAACTTGAATTTGAATAACTTCCACAAAATAAAAGTTAAACTCACCAAACTGTATGTGTGTGTAGACTGACCCTTCCGAGATTTTTTGAAATAGACAAAACAAATTTTAGCCGAAAAACACTTCTTAAAACTTACAAAAACTAAAGTATTGTTTTTTACACTGTTTTGAGTTTTTTAAGCAAAAATAATGTTTTCTAAATGAGGTTACGTTCCTTAGGGCTAATACGGCTCATGCTTGCTTCGGAAGGGGTCCTTTACTTATTCTAACAAAAAAAAAAAAAAAAATCAATAAATAAAAAAGTTATGAATTTTTAAAAATAGGACCCTTATTTTTGCCCACCCTATATATGTATGTATATATATAAATATATATATATATATATATATATATATATATATATATATATAGAGAGAGAGAGAGAGAGAGAGAGAGAGAGAGAGAGATATATATATATATAGAGAGAGAGATGTTTCACTTATAAAATAGATCATTCAGTGAAGACCGGGGTTGTGCCAATAAAAACAAGCTCGATGATACTCGATTACAGAGTACAGATCATTCATATGAAAGGAATGCTTTGTTAAGCCTTCATAAAATCGAATATATATATATATATATATATATATATATATATATATATATATATATATATATATATATATATATATATATATATATATACTAGTTGAATAGCGGCTACAGAGCAGGTATAAATAATAAATATAGCATGAGTTTTACATTTTAATAAGTTTTCCTTCATTGGGGGTATAGTACATATTAGCTGACACTACCCTACATCGTAACGTTGTTTTTAAAATAATGTTGCCATTTTACTCGCAGTGTTGCGAAGAATACATACCCAACATCCATATTATCCACACTCATGCGCAAGGATTCCTTTAAAATGAAATACATAATATAACACAAATGTAATGTAAAGGACCTATTTTCTCCAGTAAATCTGTTGTATCTATCTTATGTAAACACATTAGGGGATGATAGCTTCTTGAATGCTATCCTTCATATTAAAATTTACCGTTTTGCCAAGAATTAATATTCTGAAATTATTAATGATCCATTTATTTGTGTACGATCCCATCCGGTACATAGAATATATATATATATATATATATATATATATATATATATATATATATATATATATATATATATATAAATATATATATATATAGTCTCGGAAGTTTCTCAACCATTAAAACTATAATAAAGAAAAAAAAAGACTTATTGTCCCAAGTCTTTCAGTGGAAAATCACTCACGTAAGTCAATTTATTTTTTACAGTTATTATATTAGTTTGTTTCTAAAACTATTTTAAGGGATCATCAGTTTTTTACCATGAAAACCTGTTTCGGGAATTTAAAAAGAAATATATATGTATATATATATACATCATTTAATGTGTTAATATATACATATATAGGGAGAGAGATAGAAGAAAAAAGAGTGATAAATATGCGACGATTGTCCAAATTTATTTCAAATTTCAATTGTTCAATGCAAGGTGCATTCAGTAATAAACTAGTGTTTATTATTCCTTCCTTAAGCCAAGGCTTTTCAAAAGTCGAAATCTTATCATCAGAGGAGAAATACAGATGGATAAGTTGGCTTTCGAAAAAACCAAAGTTCTGATGATAAGATTTCGATCTTTGAAAAGCCTTGGCTTAAGGAAAGAATAATAAACACTAGTTTATTACTGAATGCACCTTGCATTGAACAATTGAAATTTGTAATAAATTTGGACAATCGTCGCATATTTATCACTCTTTTTTCTTCTATCTCTACTATTGCTCTATCTCGTATATTGAGCTAATCCTTTTCACAATAGGTTCCATCTACTAAAAGTTTTCACTTTTGTTTATTTTGATCCTATATATATACATTATTTAATGTGGTATATATATATATATATATATATATATATATATATATATATATATATATATTAATAATTGGTTAGTTCATATTCTTTTCAAGCATCTTTTAAGAAATTTAGCATAAATAGAGGCATACGCCTAACAGCACAGAGGATGCAGAATATAATAATAATAATAATAAAAATACAAATCAAGACAGATTTTTTAAATTTTAAATTTCAAGTATTTGTATTTTTCTTTTGCAATCATTTCGCTAAAAACAATAGCCTTGTTAAGCAGAGAGATATTTGAAGTAGTAGTAGTACCTGTTGTCTGTCAGAATGGAAATGAGACAAATATTTTTTTTTTATTTACTGGTCTCTCGGTATATAACATTCGTCTTCTGAGTTTTTTTAACCATGGGGTGCTATCAAAAAGAGGAACCTTCCTTCTATTAAGGAGTGTTTCGATGTCTAGATCGCTAATTTCTATAAAGGTTTTTGCGAAAGTTAATACATTATTAAGTAATTATTACAATCTAGCATTTTATTGATTTTTTTTCAACATACACCGAAACACGATATATATATATATATATATATATATATATATATATATATATATATATATATATATATATATATATATATATATTTTTGTAAATACAGATTTTAATCAGACATGGACCAGTGGTTTCTGACAAGAAACGGGTTGAATTCCCGAGTCGATCGTCTTCAGCATAGTCTGAAATAGTAAATTTATTTAAGACTATGCTGAAGACGACGGTATATATATATATATATATATATATATATATATATATATATATATATATATATATATATGGGGTAAGGTACACGATAATTCATGAAAATGAAATGTCGTGGTGGACAAAATATGTAAGAAAATGACAAACGGAAACAAGTTAAAGTTTTTTTGTTTTTCTCCTGCACTTTAACCGTTTGTCATTTTTTCACATATATATATATATATATATATATATATATATATATATATATATATATATATATATTTTTGATTTTATTCCTTTAGTTGCGACAAAACAGGTTTTGTTTCATTGGTGCGGGTAGCTACCAATTCATCAGGCCGGTGGAAGGAATTTGAATTCCTTCCACCGGCCTGATGAATTGGTAGCTACCCGCACCAATGAAACAAAACCTGTTTTGTCGCAACTAATGGAATAAAATCAAAAAAATATATATTTTGCTCTGAATTTTCATTGAGCACTCTTATAAACCCGGTTTCAACTTCCTTCGGATTCATACCCCCTGGATATTTGTAACAAGTTAATTATATATATATATATATTATATATATATATATATATATATATATATATATATATATATATATATGTGTGTGTTTTAAGGTTCATATGTTTTTAAAAGCATCTATTGTTACATTAAAGAAGGAATAGGTAAAATAAATACCTTTTGAAGCATAAAGATGCGATATCAATTTTTTTTATAAAAAAGAAAAATAATAAATCGAAACCGATTTTTTAAATTTTTTTTATAATAAACTAGCATTTGTTTTTTGTTAGTTTAAAGTGATACAGATAGTTCGCCAAAATCTTGGAATCATCGGTGTGTAATATATCCTGATGTCATCGGATTTGTATTTTTTTCCTACCTGCTTTTGTTGTTACAGCCGGGCCAAATGGGTTAGCTGTTGTTTCCCACTATCAAATATGAGAACGTGAATGCAGCACGTGATTTGTATAAGTGTTTTAAGGTTCATATTTTATATACATATATACAAATCCGATGACATCAGGATATATTACAGACCGATGATTCCAAGATTTTGGCGAAATATCTGTATCACTGTAAACTAACAAAAAAGATGCTAGTTTATTATAAATCAAAGAAACAAAAATCGGTTATGATTTATTATTTTTCATTTTTATAAAAAAAAATTGATATCGCATCTTTATGCTTCAAAGGTATTTATTTTACCTATTCCTTCTTATATATATTTATATATATATATATATATATATATATATATATATATATATATATGTATATATATATATATATATATATATATATATATAGCGAGAGAGAGAGAGTTAGAGAGAAAGATCGAGAGAGAGAGAGAGATAAAGGGAGGAAGGGAGAGAGATAACTGGATGTTTAAATGTATAGATGGTTATATCAAATATATATCAGAACATCATTTTTTTTTGTCAAACAGCACAGTGACTGTATTCGGGCATAAATAGAATAAAGTTAATGCTTTTCCCGCCAAATTGTCTGATGGTTCAAAAACTCAGAAATAAATGCAGGCATTTTATAAAAGCGTTATTTGCCATATGCAATAGATAACAAGAATTTTTAATAAAGCTATATGTTTCAATATTATAAAACTCACATAAAAATTGTGTTTTGCTTGAAACAAAGACGAGTATTCGTAAGATACATGAATTCCATTTCCACGTTTAGCGATTCGATTTTAAAATAAAGCATTAAATCGAACACAAACGCTATTCATTTCTTGAACGTTACATAGCACCCCCTTATAGAGTGCTACTATACCCTACATTAACAACCGACCTTGTGTCTAACGTTGTCTTTTTGGGAAGGAAAGAAAATATGAATTCCACATTTTTTGTTATTCTGTAACAACCCTGCATACAATACAATTCTCCAAAATATACATCGCCTGATCGAGTTTAATTCTTCGAATCTAGATGTGTTTTTTTACTAGTTGAAATATAAATAAGTTAAACGTAAAATAGAATGTTCCGTAAGCTTTTCACTGCTTTTGAGCTGGCAAGATGTATCTTTGTTCAAATCATATCGCCCAAGGTTTCTAAAAGGTTTGATCATACCCAATATCACTCATTTACATTAACACTTATTGGCATATAGTTTTCAGGCATTTCCGAGGGAAATGTGGAGAGAAATATAACCACGATTAGCCTTATTACAGTGCAGGTGATCATGAAACTGAACTATTATACTGCAAGTGATGGGAAGTTTCTTAGATAATTGATTCAGCAGTTAAAGTGAGAGGGAACTTCTCCCCAGAGATTAGTTTGATTTTTTTTATGAACAACAATAATGTAATATATAAATGTGACAATTATTAAAACATTCTCACGAATAAAATGACACATAATTAGGAATCAACAAAGGCATAACAATGGTATTCCTTGAATGTATAACATTGGAAATATGGAAGCAAAATTTTTCAAGCTTAAGCGGGATAGACTATCTAAACAACTAGTAAACAACGTAAACCTGATAGAATAACGAACAACTTTTTTAAAACGTTAAAGTGATAGACTGACTTACGAACAGAAATTACTATACAGCAAACAGTACCCAGAATAGCACTTTACCGTGACAGAATGACGCATGAAACGGCGATAAAAGAATAACTATTTTATTAAATTATATTCACCCAGACAGACAGAGGCAGTAAGACTTAAGGGGTTTATGTGAATTAGGAACTATATTCATAGATGCGTCTTAAGTTTCGAGTTGTGCAGATAGATTGTTGTACACATTACATTAGATTTATCATGTTGGTACCGTCGGACAACAGGGAGCAGGAAAAGAATTACAGAGGCAAGACGCTCGAGCAATGAAGCTTTTAGAATAGCAAGGTTTCCAACAAATTAGTATCTTTACAGTAAATGGGTGATATTTTACTGGTTGTACGTGGTAGTTGTGGGTATTTACATTAAGAGACACAAGTGCATCAAGTTTTGTTGCCACATTACATTTAAGTACTTGTAAAACAAGCACAGGGATGCAACATTGCGGCCATGAGACAGAGGCTGGTTATAAATAGACAGTATGATACCTATTAGATGATAGGCTTTTATTTAGGCCCTGCCCAAGACTATGAGACAAGTGGTCAGTGCGTAAGACTGGATATGAAAACAATATTTTATGCATTGGCGTATGCTTGCCCTGTATTTATAAAGCCGTCCAACACATGCCAGCATGTACAACGGATGTTAAACCGAATATGCTGCTGCTTAGGATGATATATACACGCTTTTTAAAAAGTGAAAATTAACACAACTAGCTTGAGGATCTTTTACAATGTGGGTATGCCTATGTGTGTTCTCATGAGAAAAGCAAACCCTCTACCTTGTAGCTATCAAGGGTTAATCCTGTAGGTCATTGAGGTTATAAGTGTGTGTGTTCAAAAGTGTCACTTTTTAAAACATTTGTTGAATTGATATCATGAACGTTACAACAAAAGATGAGCTGATATGCCTGACGCAGATGTGAGATGTTTTCTAACCATTTTGATCCATTGAATCTTCTTGGCGACAGAATTTACAGTAACTTATCTGTATTTGTTACCAATACATGTTACCTGATTACATTTTGGTTTTCATATCATGCATAGATTGGTTGGATTGCAGAACTTATTGTAAATGTTATTACCGATTACAATGTTTGCAAAGAATTTGATCGGTGTATTCCCATCCTATATTTTATTATAAGTATTTAAAATATATTTTGGAGTCTGGAATTTTGTAGACGAAATGTGTGTTGGGAATAGCATATACCATATCTTAGGTAAAAATAAAAGTTTAACGGGATGGAAAAGTACGAGATAAATATATGTTGTATTTTAGTTTAGTTATGTTTGCTACTTTTTAAAAAGTAATAGAACTTAGGAAACAGCTACATAATTTAACATTAAAACCTGCTTTTCATAAGTGATGGAGGAGTGTTCTCATTTCGTCAAACATGATCATGTATAAGTTTTATATTTCTGTTTATTATATATATATTATATTTCGATGTAGTTACGATTAAACATTGAAACAGCAAAATATTGCTATTTAGAACTGATGGTTTACCAAGAATAAGAATTATGTGCTTCTACATAGGTTTGCAAGTTGGTCATATAAACAAGTCATAGTATATGTGTATGCATCACTCAAATTTGTTATGACAAGATAGTACAGAAATAATGGGCAAATATGTACGATACCGCCTAAAGAATACAAATCAACATGCTAAAATGATGCAAATTGCCGATTTTTGTTTCTCGTGTTTTTTTTCTTACGACTAAACCTACGCTCTGGTCTTAAGTTACAGCTGGTTTTCTCTTATGTTTACTTACTTGCGACAGAGACACTTGTCTTAAACCTTCCGTTGTCTCTGCAGTGTATCGTGGACTTATTCTATATGCATATATATATATATATATATATATATATATATATATATATATATATATATATATATATATATATTTGGAATTTGTTATTTACCTGCTGGGGCTTGGAAATACCCGACTAGTACACGGGCGCATGCTATTTCCCCTCTCGGTGTGTTGCCAGGTCATCTATCTAAGTGAAGGAAATCTCTGATAATAAAACCTTGCTACTAATCACTTACGTCGTGGCAGAAAACCATTGGGAAACAATACCCTTTTTGTCCTGATCGACAACCTTCCTAGACATGGAAACTCGAACAAAATATCCGGTTTGCAAACCTACAAGTGCTTAACATGGACTCAGCTTATCGCCCGGCCTTTGCACTCCTTCTCTGTCTAATAGCCAGGCGCAAAGCTACCAGTGCTAAGACGCCTGAAAGGCACCCAGTGCTGACCTTGTTTCCTTACTATGACAATGAACGCTGTTTTTCTCTTTCTCTCTATCTGGGCAACTTGGGGAAAGTTTTTTCGTCACTAAGTCTTACATGACCAGTCTGAGTCGCTCTTGTTCCGACTGGTTGAGAGTGCAGGTTAGACAGCTTGTCTGGCTGCTGTTTCCGACTGACAGGAGAGTAGCCCAAACTCTTAGGTAATGCTAAGAACGGGGGTCATAAAATGTTGGATAATTTAATGCCGCAAAGACAAAGCTCCTTTACTTCAACAACTACAATAACGCTCTTCAACCACCGATTGCCATGGCGAATAACACCCTACCTGAACGTTCACCATTCAAACTATTCGGCCTAATATCTACATGTAGCATGAATTGGAGCAAATACATAGAATACATTGCCAAGTCTGCAGCAAAGAAGATGGACCCCCTCTACCGTGTCGTAAAATCCTCACACCTGACATTATCCTGAATCTCTACAAAGCCACCATTTGCCCATGCATAGAGTTTTGTTGCCACATCTGGGCTGGTGCATCATCTAGTAGTCTCCTCATCTTAGACAAGGTCTAAAAAGAGTCGCTAAATTAATAGGTCCCTCCCTATCCACCAAGCTCCAGCCCCTGTCCTATCGTCGCAATCCTTGTACTTGTTTTACTAATATCTTAATGGATTGTGCTCCGATGAACTGGCTGCTCTGGTTCCCCCTTCAACGTTAATACACAAGACCAACTCGACAATCAACACAATTTCATGCATTCACTGTGGAGGTCCTCCGATTCCGGAGAGCCTTATACTCCAATGTCTTCTTTCCTCCTGCTGCCGGCCACTTGAACTCCCTCCCTGCTCCTTGTTCCCCGACTGTACCGATATGCAGAGGTTTAAAACTAATGTAAACAGACATCTCACTACACATCTCCCAACTTACGATGACACCCAGAACATACACCCTAATTCTTAGTAACTGCTTACGTCTACAGTGGCGGCCTGACTGGGTTGGGGTGAAATATGTTTTAAAAAGTTACGTACAAATAAAAGTAAGAGAGATAAAAGGATGATAAGCGAACATTAGTTAGGGAGAAAAGGGATTTGTGGAGGATAGTCACAACAACAATCCACTACTTATGTAAAACAATATATATTGGAAAATCATCATGTGACTAACTATCCCTGCGAGCCTCTGGCCAAATTCATTCAACGCTCATCCTCCGACCACTATAACAATAAACACGTTATTACATATACACATGTATTCATATGTATACATACAAAAGAAAACAGGAAATGTTCATACATCTATCTACACATATATATTCATACGCTTAATTATATTTATATATATATGTATATATATATATATATATATATATATATATATATATATATGTACATATATAGAATTATATAGATATACATATATATATATATATTAGGGTAGGTCGATTTTACACTTTTTTTTAAATATTAAAAAAGGCACGTACCGAAAGTTGTATATAGACCTATTAAATACTCATGCAAAAAATTAGATCAAAAACTTCAGCGGTTTTTTGAGCGTTTGGTATCAAAGATCGTAGACAAGAATATACTGAAAATTCCTCGTTTTTGCAAGATTTGCTTGAATACTGGTGTTAAAACCAAATAATTTGTGCATTTAAAATCAGCGAATGTCCTTTTATTTTATAAAAATGATATTAATTAAAGAAATCTTCAAATTAAAAATTTGTATCTGCTTTTGTAAACTACCTTCTAACGTTATGAATTAAACAGTAATATTTGAATACCTAAAAAGATGATTTTTTTCTGTTATAAGTGAAAATATAACAAGCAAAGAAATAAGGAAAAACCTAACACTATTTTAATGGAGCTTAATATTGAGTCAAATTGCTCCATATAAGACCCCTTAGACAAAAATGCTGGTCTCAATTTCTGACTCAAAACTTTGGCTGTAATGAGTTGATGCCTTGCTTCAAAACCATATACAGTTTGTGAAGCTTCTGTTATTAACTTAACTGCCCGTTCCACGCCCTGAGAATGCCAAAAATGCAGCATAATTTTAAATCTATTAATTGTGTCCAATGTGTGACATTAAAATTAATAGGTGGTATTTTTTAAAATCTTTTTCTGGTGTACTCCTCACTCCTGAAAGAACACATTAATTAATTGAATTATTAAAAAATTCCAATCTGTACTGCTTTAATAATTATGGTGAAATTAGATAAAATCTTTAAAAATCATTCTATAAATTGGAATAAATAATTGAGTCAGAAATATATGAATAAATATTACTTACCTAATGGCCAAAATTCTTTTTAAAGCTTCTTCTCTTACTTCAATCTCTTCAGATTTAACCATGGAATATAGAAAGTTTTCAGGCAGTAAACAAAATGTATTACCTTGTATATTTCTAAATGTGATATCTTGGATTTCCTGAGGCTGCTCCTTAATCCTCTGGGTCATATTAAAAATGTGCACTTGCTGATTGTGGAATTTACTATTTCTTTTAATTTCAAACCAAGAAGTGGCATACACATTTACAATAAAATTTACTACATAGTGTAGTTTTGTCGTGTGCCTTTGTTGGTATGCACCACGAGTCCATAAACACATGAGCCTGATGGCCAAAGTTAACCATCTTGCTTGGTTTAAAGGACCAATTTTCCAGGAGGTATATCTAGAGTCAACCTTACCTCTAGAAATACCTACTGTGTATTCATAAAGGAGTCTTTGGTCAGAACTAAGATCATGTATTTCATCAATTTTAAAAATTGACTCTAGAGGATTGCTAATAGTGGAAAATGATATTTGGGGTAAATCATGGCAATCATTTGAGCATAATTTCCCCAGAGGGCCACTGAATGTTGTAGGTCCCTTTGCGCAACCATCTATGTTTTTAAAAAGGGCTCTGAAAGGTAGTTCATTATGATGCAAAGAGCAACCAATTGTGTGAAGATTTTTTAAAAAGTTTTTTTTCTAAAATTGCAACCATTCCACCTTCGCAACCTGTGTTGGTATTAGTGTTGTCAACAAGTATAGCCTTGATACTATTCTCACTGTGGAAATCATGCAAAACATCCACCACTTGATCTGCATGAACAGCACCTATTGCATCACTATTAGGAAGAACTCTGTGTCAGATATTTACTTTCACATGGTGTTTCTTTTGTAAAAGTTAAATGGTGTTCTGGTCCCTTAGTTTTTTTCATAATTCTCTGTCTATTTTCATCCACAATTTCTTTATACATCAATGTGTCCTTATCCATTCTCCCATCAACTCCAATACATATAATATTTTAGGTGGGATAAAAACCCCTGGCTGAAATAGTTTTATTTGTCTACCTCCAACAAGGTAAGATGTGACACAAGGTCATGAAAGTGGGATTAGATAAGCCTGCGCTATAGAGGTGAGCACTCTGGCCATTAAAAAAATGACTGGGCAGCCCCGTCGGCATTCCCCTGTAGGGGCGTCTCAGACAGTTAGCAATAAACTTACTCCTCCCCAAAGAGGGAAGGCAAAGCCTGGGAGGGTGCAACTCCTAGAATTGCACAGGACGGACAAGCCCCAATAGACCGGCGTAAATCCAGACCCAAAGGCCCGGACGATACCGATTTATTTGGTGGGGTAAAAACCCATGGCTGAACTAGATTTTATTTATCTATCTCCAACAAGGTAAGATTGACACAGGAAAGTGGGATGAGAAAGCCAGTGCTCGAGAGGTGAGCACTCTGGCCATTTAAAAATTGCCTGGGCAGCTCCGTCGGCATTCCCCGGTAGGGCCGCCTCAGACAGTAAGCAATAAACTTACTCCTCCCCAAAGAGGGAAGGCAAAACCTGGGAGGTGCACCTCCTAGAACTGCACAGGACGGACAAGCCCCAATAGACGGGCATGAATCCAGACCCAAAGACCCGGACGATACCGGTTTATTTGGTGGGTTAAAAAACCCTGGCTGAACTAGTTTTTATTGACTTAACTCCCACAAGGTAAGGTGTGACAAAAGGTCGGGGAAGTGGGATTAGATAAGCCAGCGCTCGACAATTCAATATATATTTGTGATAATTACATTTGTAAACACAGAATCAACACGTGAATTCAAATTCGCTCGTTGAATTTTCAACCGGTGAATACCATAAAAAATATCCAATAAATAAAACGCCTATGTAAATAAATAATTATTTATATATAACATTAAATATTATAGTGTTTTATTCCTTTTTAATTTGAATATGTATATTTAATTTCTTAAGAAAAAGAATAATAAACTTTAAAATATTTATTATTAAGTAATGTATTACTTTTTTTTTGTTAAAACCTGGGTTTAATTTAAGGCGACACATCTGCCAATGAAATCTAGGCTGTGAGAAAATAATCTCGATTTATTTGATCTTAAAGTTGCAATGCTCAAATAAATACAAAGTTTTGAAGAAAAATATTTCTTGTGGTAACTTTTGACATTATTTGGCAACTTTCTTCGAGTGCGATAATTTAGTTTCAAAATCGACCTCCCCTAATATATATATATACATATATTTGAATATAGAATCGTTTTTCAATGTAAGATTTTTTAACTATTTTTTGTTTTACTTTAATCTTATTTTTTTACCAATCAAATTTCATTTTCAGAGATGACCATACTTGTGCCATATTTATTCTTGTTTTTAGAAAATAATTTTTTTTTAACGCCAGTGTTATTGTTTTGCTCCACACTGATGTATTATTGGTTATCTATTCAAATTCTCGTGTCTGAACAAGGAAGCATCAGGTGTGCTGTTATTTTAAGAGACAAGTAGTTATTTTGAAAGAATTGATGAGTTTGAAATATTAAAAATCAATATAGACGCTTTTTTCAATAATAACATTTATAACCGCTAGGGCAATATAGCGGTATAAATCAAGACCACTTACTATTAACAATCATTTTTTTTAAACAAAAAATAAATATGACAAGATTCCCTAAAATTGCATATTAAAGTTTTGAAATAAATGAAATCATCTTGCATTAAAAATAGGTTCCTATTTTATATTTTACTATTTATAACCCATTAAAATTAAAAAAAAATAACGTTGCATTTTAAATAGGTTTCTATTTTATATTTTACTATTTATAACCCATTAAAATTTAAAAAAAAATAACGTTGCATTTTAAATAGGTTTCTATTTTATATTTTACTATTTCTAACTTCTCGATGCGTACAAATAGTCGTCCTGTCATTTAAAATTACATTAATGCCTAATGTTTCCTCGTTAACCAACCAGAATATTTATTTATAACCGCCAGGACAACCTCGCAGGGTAAAACCTTAACACGGACGTTTGTTGTTTTATTAAAGAAAATAGATGGACGCAATTCGTGTCATCTCCTAAGATGTAATTTGATTTTTTTTTAAATAAAGAATAAATCAAAAACTAATGATAACATGTTACAGTAAAAAATGCTTCTGGCTTTGCTTTTTGTAAAACCAACAATTCTAATGCTTTCTCGTTCAACAACTATAATTTGACTAGATAACCAGCAAGACATCATTGTAAGGTGCGTCCATAAAACGGACGTAAAATGTGTTTGTTTTACTAGAAAAAAAGACTATGACACAATTCTTGTCATCTATGAAGATCAAATTTGAATTCAAATAATTTAATATAGAGTAAAGAAAATAATTGTAATAAATCTTGAAAAATACTTCTATTTGTAATTTTAATAGTTGACTTGTTTCTTACACACACACACACACACACACACACATATATATATATATATATATATATTTTTTTTTGATTTTATTCCATTAGTTGCGACAAAAAAAGTTTTGTTTCATTGGTGCGAATAGCTACCAACTCATCGGGCCGGCGAAAGGAATTCAAATTCATTTGAATTCCTTTCGCCGGCCCGATGAGTTGGTAGCTATTCGCACCAATGAAACAAAACTTTTTTTGTCGCAACTAATGGAATAAAATCAAAAAATATATATTTTGCTCTGAATTTTCATTGAGCACTCTCATAAACCCGGTTTCAACTTCCTTCGGATTCATACCCCCTGGATATTTGTAACAAGTTAATTATATATATATATATACATAGATATACATTTTGTTATTATAAAAAATAAAAAGTATGTAAAAATGAGTCTCGTTGGATGTTTTTGTTTCATACGTTACTGATTATTCTATAATGCCATTGTAAGTCTGAATTTAAATGAATTGATAAATACTTCTTTTCGATTATTAGAACATTTCTGAATCATGTGTACCCACTAATATTTTTTGATGTTACAGGATCGAAGCCTGATTGCAAAATATCGATTATATAGTACATCTTCATATCATATGTGTATATATATATATATATATATATATATATATATATATATATATATATATATATATATATATATATTAATTTTAGCATTATTAAAATCAATGAAACAGACGAATGGGGGAAAAAAAACAAAAAAGGAAATTTGTTGAAATTACCTTAAGGCTTTGTCGTCTGACCCTCTGAGAGGAAACGTCAGAATGGTAAATTAAAAACTAAAAGTCGAATGAGAAATGAAGGGGAAAAAAAATAAATAAAACTTATTTCAGTTGGAGGACTGTTTCATTGATTTTAATAATGCTTCCTCTAAAATTAATCTTACCATTCTGTTGTACACGAAATTTACTTATATATATATATATATATATATATATATATATATATATATATATATATATATATATATATATATATATATATATACCATAATGGGGGTTATAGATTGCTTGAAGAATTGCACATAGTGTGTAAGATGTTTTAATTTTAAAAGTAGTGGCAATGCAGTGTTATGGAAAACACCGTTAAATGCGAGATAAATTATATATAACAAATACAAATATTGAATAATTCAATAATTTACTATTAAATATTTATTTACTAATGTCATGTGTCGTCCCAGGATGGTATGGAGGTTATGATATTCTTTAAATAGGTAATGAAAACTACCTCTTCAGAGAGAAATCAGCACTCAAACACTTAGAAACACTCTAATACGAATTTAAAAAGAGTACAAGGCATTAAAAAAGGGATTTTCTTTTAAATTACGAAAACATTTTGTGTCTTAACTTTAAAACATAAGGTAATTTAATTTAAAAACCAACAGAAACATTCCTCTATATGTTTTAGATAATATTTGACTACTATATATATATATATATATATATATATTATCATCTAGAGGGTATCTTACAATAAGGACGAAACGTTGATGAATATATAAAAACTATCTCTTGGTTTTTCTCTTTTCATTTCCTATTACGTCGGATTACTCTCATCCTTCTTTTCTCATATATATATATATATATATATATATATATATATATATATATATATATATATATATATGCCACCCATTTTGGCAGATTCTCTGCACAGACTGAGTTTTCATCTGGTGTTTATTATTGTTGGCAAAGGGGAGTTTATTTTCTCGAAATATTTAATACATTATTGGTTTTACAATCATCCGGGCATCACACAAACAGCTAACTACGCTTACTGTTATGTAAATTTTAAGAAAAAATAAATAGTAAGTTACATTTTGAATTCGATTCATTATTTCTGTTCCTTCTCATCTTACTTGGAATTTGCATTGCCAAAGCCTTTCAAAAACATACTACTAATATATATATATATATATATATATATATATATATATATATATACATATACACATATATACATATATATACATATATATATATATATATATATATATATACATATATATATATATATATACACATATATTTATACATACATATATATATATATATATCTATATATATATATATATATATATATAGTCTAAGGAAGCTTTGAGTTATTTTAAACAAAATAACAAAAAAAAAAAAAAAAAAAAAAAAAAAAAATGTGATAGGAAAATGCAGTTTAAATTCCCAGAGAAACTAACTAAATCCAAAATAGTGTAGACTTAACATTTGTTGGAAAATTCATAAATAAATAATATATAATAGTAAGTAAATAAAATCAAAAGGGGAATTAAGTATCTAACAGTGAAACAAAAACAGGAGACCTTAACGTAAGCATCTAATATTAACACGGGGATCTTCAGCTGTTTACCATGTAACTGTTTCGGAGATTTAAAAACAGGACAGTTATATGCATGGCTCTCCAATGGTACATATAAAACTACCATTTCCCCAATAATCAAGTGTCGAAATAATTCAGCTTAAAATGTTACTTATATATACATAAATAAATAAAATAATAATAATAATAATAATAATAATATACTACCCTTAAGACTACCGTGTGATATGGTAATTTGCATATCAAATAAAATGCTTTATAACAATAGTAATACTAGTAATAATAATAATAAAATACTATCTAAACACTAAACCTACGAACCATTCTACGATATGGTAGCTAGAAATAAAATTATATAGGAATTAAGGTTGCATTAAAAAAAAAAAAAAAAAAAAAAAAAAAAGCTTTAGTACCTTTGGTACCAGAAAGGCAAATAGATAAGAGGAAGGAAACCTAGCCATACAGATCTAAATACCCAATATATAGTCTAAGGAAGCTTTGAGTTATTTTAAACAAAATAACAAAAAAAAAAAAAAAAAAAAAAAAAAATGTGATAGGAAAATGCAGTTTAAATTCCCAGAGAAACTAACTAAATCCAAAATAGTGTAGACTTAACATTTGTTGGAAAATTCATAAATAAATAATATATAATAGTAAGTAAATAAAATCAAAAGGGGAATTAAGTATCTAACAGTGAAACAAAAACAGGAGACCTTAACGTAAGCATCTAATATTAACACGGGGATCTTCATATATATATATACATATATAAATATAAATGCTGAATTCATTTTCTATTTTCAGCTACTGGTTAATTTCATTTTTGTAGTCCTGTAATGTGTATTACGTTTTACGATGTAATTAGGAATTGCAAAGATTAGAAAACTACATGTACTTTTGCAAGCTCTATTACTTGTAAAATGTGGCGTTGGTGGAAATAAACAATATATGTTCCGAATTTAATCTACATATATAAATGCTCTAATAATGTCAGCTTTGTGATTTTTTTCCCAGATATCTACGACGCGAATTATTACCTTTCCTACCTATTAGTCACACTCATAGAAACTCCAAAATATATAACTTTGCATTCTGGAGTTGTGGAAACAGTCTGTCAAGAAAATACTTTTTTAGAAATCAATACACGGTAACTGGAATGTAACTTTCTAATATATATATATATATATATATATATATATATATATATATATATTATAATGTTTTTGTTAATAAATATTAACTTATTTATATCTACAGACGATAGCGTTTTAAGCTTATTCACACATCAATGCAGGAAAGTAAGAATTAAAGACGGTCGGGCGGCACGAACCCGGTTAAAAAAATCAGCCTAGAATCTGCAAGTAGTTGCCGTTCCTACTTTGTCATCAGAAAGGTTCACGCGATTCAGGGTAATTTATGTTAATATGTTCATAGAAACGGGTACAGATTGAAGACTAGTCTAGAGTGTTCGACGAACGTATTTAGAATATCGCTTCAGAGCTGATGACAATCTATTACTAAAATATTCGAGAGTGCTCGAGATTTAATACCTTGCATGAACTTGTTAAAATAGTTTCATAAATAAATATTTAATTATTTATACCAGCAGACGTAAGCGTTTTAAGGTTATTGCTCTCATCAGTGAAAGACAGTAACAATTTCAGACAGCCGCACGGTCCGAACACGGATCACAGACTTAGACTAGAATCTGCAATCAGTCGTATATATATATATATATATATATATATATATATATATATTGTACATGTATTGTATTAGTTTGTGTAGATGTAAATCCGTTAAAACTAAATTGTTAATAAAAAGTGCTCAATAGTTGCACTCTTCGCAGGAAGTCAACCTCATCAGATCAAGGATTCAGAGAATATATATATATATATATATAAATATATATATATAATTGAGTACAGCATATTCATTGCAATTTCTTATTTACCAAAAATTATAATCGTTTCAATCGTTATTCCATCTTTTTCATTAATACCTGACAACTTATATAAATCTTTTCTAAAAACTAACTTGCATTTTTCTTTAAATAAAATGGCTTCCACAATTTATCGCAGGTCAACATTGATATTACTTTTATTAATTGGCAACCAAGTCGAATGTATTTTTGTGATAGCTACACACGAACCAATCAACATGTCATGAATCAGAAAACTCACATTTATGTTTTTTGGGGAAGGAAGATTATCGATTAGAAATATACTTGCGGATTAATAAAGGATAACTCAGCTTCGCGAGAAATATCTGCACAAACTGATATAATATTTAAATGAGAGAAACCGTAAAACATATCTGGAGATAAAATAACACAGATGCAAATGGCAGGATTAAAATATTCTGTATTTTGCATGTTTTTATTTTAATGTTACTTTATATTCTACGTTTATGTCGATATTTAGGATATAAACTTTCATGAAAAGTTTTCCTTAAATAATGTCTTCGAAAGTTTAAAACGTAGCATATAACTTGGTGACAATATATATATATATATATATATATATATATATATATATATATATATAAGCCGGATTAATCAGCAGTGCCCAGAATTGAATACGCCAAGTCCATAACACGCAATTAGTTAGAAATCTTATATTTTTTATTACTAAATATTAAGAAGTTATTATATATATATTTTTAAATACCATAGGAAATAATTACCAGATTTACAGTTGAATTATATACTTGTAAAAAAATATTAAATAATTCCCAATCTGGTAGAACTCTGTTTCCGATTCGTTCAATATGTATGTGTTTCATTCCTCAATCACAATTGCATGTTTTTGGTGAAGTTCAATTTTGCCTTTTCAAATTGCACATACATTAAATATATATATATATATATATATATATATATATATATATATATATATATATATATATATATATATATATCGGAATACGGGTGTATGTGTGTAAGCATACTTTTTTATGTATCAATTGACAGTATTTACTTCAACAGTGCTCGATATGTACGTAGAGCTAGGTAGTAGGCTATACAAATATATTTATGGCAATTAAGCTACACAGAGGCTCCCGCGTTTCATCCCCGGGGGAATCTTCATGCTAAAATGCATGGAGTTATTATGCCGGGTGTTTTTATATACACGGCTTGCTAGTTAACCAATCAGATTATTTATTGTTCTCTCAGCCAATCGATTGGCTTCCCACGAACAAAAGTGTGGTTTGTGTTTCTCTCTTCCTTATATATATATATATATATATATATATATATATATATATATATATATATATATATATATATACAGGGTTCGTCAAAACCACGCACATTTATATTGTTCAAAATTATTTCACCAATCATTTATTAGTAAACATTTTATTAATGTCATAGATATATGCATGGCTTTTGTATAATTAATGTTTTGTTTATATTTTAGAGTTCATTATTTACATCATACCACTTGATTTGGAAACTAGACTGGAGCTAGTAAAATTGAATTATAAGACTATTGGAAATGCAGCTGCAAAAATGAGAGAATACACAAAGATGCCAAACAATCCATTTCATTTCTTTACTGTGACACGATTGATAAAAAAATATTCGAGAGCACAAAAACACTCCATGATTTGAAATCAAGCGGCAGGAGAATCATGTGGGTGCTGTTGTAGAGGCAGTCACTAGCTTACAGCCAACTAATCCACTTTGGCCGTACAAGTTACAGGGATGCAGCTAAACTCTTAGGCATTCCTCAATGCAGTGTTACCCGGATTCTACATAAGCAATGTATGCAGCCTTACCGATTCAGCCTAGCCAATCTATCGATGATGCAGACAAACCACAATGACTAAATAGGTTATAGAAATAAAATGGTGTTAAAAGCAGTGTTGTGGTGAAACGAGGCTTATTTCTTGCTTGACGCCTTGATTAACTGCCACAACTGTGTAATTTACAGTTTTAAAAAATCAAAAAGCGTTTTTTTCTAAATTTCTGCATCCAGAAATGTTGTGTTTGTATTGCATTTAGTGCTGACTATCGATTACCACCATTCTTCTCGACTCAACAATTGATAGAGTGAATTATACCGCCCTGCTTCGCGATGATCTCACCCCTCAGGTACAGAGAAAGCGTCAAATGAGGACTGCTGTCTTTCAACACGACGGAGCTCCTCCCCAGTAATCGTTGTTTGCTCGAGATTTTCTGGCTTCAACATTTCAAGAACATCGTATGACTGGCCTATGATACAACACATGGTTGCCAGCAAAGTCGCTTGATCTCAGCTCACGGAGTTTCTATTTTTGAGACTTGCTGAACCCCCGCGTATTCGATCAATACCGGCCTAACAATGTTAATGAGCTCAAAGATCACATAATTTAAGAGGTAAATCAAGTTTCATATCATGAGCATGGGCGTGCCTTGAGTAGTTTAGTGAAACCTGCGGAGCTGGTGATTGAAAAAGTAAGTACGGTATCAGAGTTATATGTATATATGTTGGGATTTATGAAATTTTAAAATTGATTTATTAATATTTTATTTAGTTTTTTATTGAAGCGGATATAGCGACGAAATCTCTACAAGACAGCACAAACGCAATAGGCAAATGCACATTATTTATTGTATTCCCCCTTATGCCCTCAGTAGCAAATATAGCACAGGCAATCATTTTCTTAAATTAATTGGCAACCCCTTCTAACCATCTAATAAGCTCAATAAGCGTTTTAATAGAAATACGATTAAAACCAGTTGTTCTTTTTTTTCATCCACCTGATCCAGTCTAGCCTCAAGACAAACACCATCACTCCATCCCCAACTCTCGCTGATCTTGCAAACGAGGGGAATGTTTTCCCTTTTGAGCAGGATGCACAGTAAGTATCATAGTGTACGAAACTGAAGTCATATTCTGTGTAGATACCAAGAAGGAAGAAATTTACATCGGAATGACTCAAGGAACTTTCAAAGAAAGGCTCTACGTTCATACTAACACATTTTGATATCCGGAAAAATACCACTTTATGGAAACTCAAGAGGTCCAACACTGTATATGAAACAGAATGCAATATTATCGATAAACTAAAGTCGTATAGCAGTACCCCCAGGTAATGGCAACTGTGCACCACTGAAAAATGTAGGATTCTACAGGCAATCAATACCCCTTCCATACACTGCACGAACATAAAAACTGAAGTTTCCAAAAATGTCCTCACAAAACAAAACGTTTGCAAGCCCAATGGATTAGCAACAAAAATACATAACTAACTAATAACCCTATAAGACAAATAATCGGTACATCATTGAAAATATGTGATATACAAACCACCCCAAGATCTTTCTAAATATTATGAATGTTTTTATATACAATATAACACCCCCAAATATGTTGTACAGGTCACAATAACATCCCTATACTAACCCCAATATAACCTACACCTGCACATTCGTTAACAAAAATCATTAGATGCCCCATCACATTTTGAATTTTATAACATGATAAATACATGAATCAACACAATTAAACGCCTAACAATATCATTTTCAAACCCCATTTTATTAAAGGAATTATAGATGACTAAGACGTAACCCCTCCGTCTCACACCTACCCTATAATAGACCGATGAACATTATTATATAAAACTAACAGAATTAACTCAATACAAAAACCAAACACGAATGTACATTGTAATGAGAGTTAATACATTAGATGCCCCTTAGATAAACCTATTTACTTATAAAGATATACTCTCCTTCAACACCCAGCCACCACATGACGATCAATCAACTCAAATATAGACCTCCATAAAAATACCTCTTTAAAACTATGAATAAATAAAAAAATAAAAATTATACTAAAAAAAAACTTAACAAAATAAATTAAAAAACACTAAAAAGATACTAAACTATACATACCAAAATAAAATAAAAACACTTAAAAAATCCCATCTAGAACTTAATCTACACTATTACACCTAAAATAAACACACCGTTTTATCAGTAAAACAGGCAACATCAATTATCAATAACTAAAGTATATATAAATACCGACACGTTGAAGATTTCCCATGGGAAATATACATTTTTTAAAATACAACTTTTTAAAAATACAACACTTTAAAATAAAAATAAATACAAAATTATGAATACATTTATAAAACATGAAATAAAACCTTCACAAAATAAAATAAAATAAAACATTTAAAAAATACAAAACTTAATAAAAAATAATGAAATGAAACACTTAAAAAACACTCCTAACAAATATATAACTCTGATACCGGTACTTTATTCAACATGGGTGTTTCATAAATGCACCGGCTAACAGTGAATCCAAACACCATTTCCCCCTGTTGTTTACATTTCGGGACGCTGGTGATTCTTTTTGGGTGATAGACGATTTCCTAAACATTAAAACGCCAGTCCATCTTGATAAAACCGCGGCACGACTGTGAACTAAAAAAGTATAGTATTTAAAAATAAATTATTTGTATTTAGCTCTCACATTTTACGGTCGAGTACTTTTAAAAATTTATGTTCAACCTAACCTAACACACTTTATATATATATATAGTCTAAAGAAGCTTTGAGTGATTTTAAACAATAGAAATAAAAATAAAAAATAAAAACGCAGTTTAAATTCCCAGAGAATCTAACTAACTCAAAGATTTCGCAGAAGTAGCTTTCGTGTGAAAATTCATAATTAAAAAAAAATAAATAAAAAACGGGATTCAAGTATCTTACAGTGAGACAAAAACGGGACCTTAACTTAAGCGTGAAATATAGAAACGGGGATCATATATATATATATATATATATATATATATATATATATATATATATATATATATATATATGTTAGAATTTATGTTCATATTTTTATGTAACAAGGATAATAAGAGTTGTACAATATACATATGCATTCTAAACTTATATAGATTATTTAATATAGTTTTAAAACTTCGATGTTGGTGACACTGTCCTGGCGCTTCAAAAGAGATTGGATCCGATTTACAGCGCATGCACCAACATCCTCGACTTTCGCAGACTCGCAGGAATACCAGGCATAGAAAACCACGTTAGATGCGGAAGGAAATGTAAGTATTTTTGGTGTTTTGGCATTAAATATACTACACACCAAAACTTAAATTTTCACTTACCTTGGAACACGTAATTCTAAGCCGAAAATATACAAGAAGAGAAGCACATGCAGCATACACCATTTGAAAATACACATAGAATAACTAATGCAATTCAATATTCGGCTATGTTTTGATATAGCAAACACAGGTATACATTCGAGAAAAGGAGAAAAAATGCTCTTTCTTTATCTTAATCTCTTGTTTACTTTGAAAAATCTAATCGTATTTTTTTCTTCTCGTACTTTATATACATTTCTTAGCAAATCAAAATAAAGCCGAGTACTCGTTGGAAGGTGAATATTAAAGCTTCACTAATAACATTATGTATAAGTGTATCTACTAGTAGACTCAGAAACCAGTGGTGAATTAAAAAAAAAGTTGGCATTCACAGAACATATGAAACATAGGCTGTCTATGGTATGTACATTTAACGAAGTTAAATTGAGAAGTTCTAAGTAATTTTAAACGATAAACTTTACATTTAAATCAAATATTTCTTATGGTGATAAGGTATGATGTGCTATATAAAAAGCTTCCGCTGTTTCTCATCTCTCTAGTTCGCTCGCCCTCTCTCTCTTTTTCTTTCTCTCTCTTTCTATATATATATATATATATATGTATATATATTTATATATATATATATATATATATATATATATATATAGAGAGAGAGAGAGAGAGAGAGAGAGAGAGAAGGAGATGAAAGATGTGAATAAGAATTACACATATACAACATTTATTAAAACATAATAAGTTCAAAGCAAGGGCTCACGTATACTTAATTCATGGAGTTGAACTTCTGATGATTTAATAAATATTGTATCTTTGCAATTTTTTATCCTCATGTTACATCTCTAGAATTGATTGCTCTATTTAATAGATCACATTTTATATTATCACGATTATTATTCAATGATAATTCAATTATCTTCTATTGAATTCAATATTTTAATATATATATATACATATATGTATAGGTGTATATATATATATGTATATATATATATATATATATATATTTATAGGTATACATATATAAAAATATATAATATCTACAAAAAGTGTTCATGTTTAATCGTTTCTAAGGTTGATAAATTTTGCTAGATACTACAAGATTTGAATCGGGAACTCCGTATTTTCAATCAGGCGTAGTATGCACTGAGCAAATTAAACCCTGTCTGCAATATGTGATTCTGTCAGTTTCTTATCAAAATTGATGCGGACGTTTATTATCTCAATGTTTATATTATTTGATTTTCGGATTTTAGAGTCTTCCGGTTTAATGCAAGATAATGAACAATATTATTTGCTTCGATAATCAGATTTGACTGTTTATTGTGTGATTTGCCATGAAGGTGTATCTTGTTTCTACCCATCTCTGATCTCCCATTTAATCTATGGAAATGTCGCTAGATTTTACCTTGAGTTAGATCTTGTTTCTACCGATATCTTATCGTCCATTGTATCCCTAGAAATTTTGCTAGAGTTTGATTTTGTTTCTACCGACTTCTAATCGCCAATTTAATCTCTGGAAATTTCGCTAGATCTTCGCTTGAGATTGATCTTGTGTCTACCGATCTCTGATCGACTATTTTATCTCTGCAAATTACGCTAGATTCTTCCTTGAGTTTAATCGTTTTCCTACCTATATCTGATCGCCTGTTTCATCTCTGGAAATTTTGTTGGATTTTCCTATTGAGTTTTGTTTTGTTTCGACCGATCACTGATCGCCCATTTCTATCTATGCACATTTGTCTTGATTCTCCCTTGAGTTTGATCTTGTTTATACCGGTGTCTGATCGCCTATTTAATCTCTGTAAATTTATTTTGATTTTCAATTTAGTTTGGGTGTGTTACTTTCAATCAATTGTATCTCCTTTCATCTCAGGAATATTTGCAAGATTTTTGCTTGAGTATGATTATGTTTCTACCGATCTCTAGTCGCCCATTTTATTTCTAGTAATTTCGGCAGATTTTCCCCTGTGTTTTATCTCATATGTAACAATCTTGTATCGCTCATTTCATCTCTGTAAATCATGCTAGATTTCCCCTTGGGTTTGATCTAGTTTAACCGATCTCTGATCGCTTATTTCATCTCTGGAAATTTCGCTAGATGTTCCCTTGTCTTTGTCATTATATCCACCGATCTCTGATCGCCCGTATAATCTCTAATATTTCGCGATATGTTCTCTTCGGTATAAAATATTGATAGATTAGAAAAAAAAACACAGGTAAGAAAATTACAATAATCGTAATAATCTATTAGCATCATTATAATAATCTTGCAATAATAAAATATTGAACACATATAGTAGTATAAACAATATAAAAGACGCTTATAGATGTTTATAGAATATGAACACAATAAAACAGTTCAAATAGTAAATTTATCAGACAAAATCGATGAAATGGTAAAATAGAACAATTACAAAAGATACAAATATAAAAATATGAAAATTTATGAAAATTTAAATAAAAAATACAAATTATAAATAATTTAAAATAAATAAAATATAATTATATAAATGTAATAAAAAATTAGATGGGAATAAACAAATAAATTAATTAATTAAATAACATTCTTAACATTTCAAATGTAGAATTTTACACATGGAATTTCGAAAAATTGACATAAAATAATTCAAAATAATTAAATAACATTTATAATTTTTTATATTGTTTTAAATATATGCAATATATATATATATATATATATCTGAGTGGGTTTAATAACAAGCAGTAGTACTAGCTTCATTGCGAGAGCACACACAGTTTGTTGTTGGAGATCACTATTCGCTGCTCATTGTTAAATACCCGCTGACTTGGTATTTACAAAGTTACATTCTTCCTTAATTCATAGCTAGTTTGTGGTGGCCAACGGGAAACGCTCTCGACTGCGAATCACTGGTGATTTGTGATCGGAGTTCGCGCCCACCGACCGTCGGAAATTAACTTCCTGCACTGAAGATTGCATAAGCAGTAAATATCGATGTCTGTAGGTAATATATAATTAACGTGTTATTGTTAGTGTGTTTTATATATACTATTGCCTGGAAAAACTCACGAAAATCACACATACTTGAACACAATTTAAATGTTTTACTCGATATTTGATTCATCTATATAAGTTAATTGTTTTATTCTGTAAGTATTACATGTATAAATAACATTTAAACATTGGTATTATTTTATAACTACAAACAATCACCATCACACTAAAGTACTTAGATACATACCAGGATTTTTTTATGATTTAAAGAGTGAAGGGTCAGTAGGCGTGTTTATGAACAGTTTAACACGCTAATATTTGATATAAATAATTTTAAAAAACTACATGTATTTCATAACCCTCTCATTAACTTTAAATCTGTTTGACCGTTTAAAGTGAATTTATAAGCTAAATGACGATTAAAAGTTAATTTCGCCCCAAAAGATCCTGGCCCGTCATTCGACACTCTCTTTCAGATGAGAGGTTCACCTCAGAGGATAATCACATTTCTCTTAGCAATATTTCTATATTGCTTGCGAGGATGTCTCGCATTACTTCAGCAGCTGTGTTGAATTTTAAATGACATGGGAGCTATGGGTGTCCTCATATCCTAATAGTAATCCGACGTTCGGGTGATTATACAAAAGAGCATACAGATGCTTACGGTGCGCGCGCAGTGGTCATAGGGATTGGCAAAGCTAAATTCTGCCTGAAAATGCTTTGGTTTGTTTTGTCTTCACGTCTTCACGGAAGAGAGCAACTCAGACGGCAGGTAACAAACACGTGCCTCTTTCCGAAAATTTAATCGAACGATAAAAGTATATTTCCTAAGGAAATTACCTCGTCTGTCCTGTGGCTGGGTGAGTTCCCGTTACTTTTCAATGTTTTGATGAATTCAGAATAATACAAAATTGTTGTGTTTCTTGGTATGTCTACTGTAACACTAAATTCAAGTAACAATAAAAAAGAGCACATATGACAGTGCGCCTAGTGGACGAAACAGAAGCGCTTTAAGTCAAGTTAAAATCAGAATAAGTGTTTAAAATCAGTGTCCTTCAAAGTAGTCTCGTCTGCCCCATTGCCACTGCTCCGCGATTTCACGTGAGCATATGTAGTTTAAAATTATCAGCTGTTATAACACTCGTAATTATAGAAACACCTCTAATTGCCAGTGTTAGCGAAAACAATGTGAAATATGAGAAGCAATTGAATGGAACGTTATTAGTAGATTATCACGTATACAGAAAATGTAAAAGGTTGTCGTAAGACGCGATATTTTAACTCGTTTACAAAGCTTGACCGATAAAAAAAGCGTTGTTAAAGGTTATCTTGTCTTGGTCGGGAGTGAAATGTTTCATACATAATTTATTTAGTGGGGAAAATTGTTTCTCCGAATGTAAAACAATAATTGATGTGTATTTATGTTTGAGAAATGTTTGAGAATATTAGTGACCAATCGTGTCATTGAATTAAAAAATATATGGCTTTAAAATAAAAAATGTGATATATTAGGTATTCGTAAGCCTCTAAGAATCGGTAATGCAAGGGGAAAAAGTAAGTTAAATAAGTAGCTGAATATACCAAGTTTATTATTATGATTATTATTATTATTAATATTTTTATTATTATTATTATTATTATTATTAATATTATTATTATTATTATTATTATTATTATTATTATTATTATTATTATTATTAATAATATTCTAATTATTATTATCATTATAATTATTAGCAGTAGGATTATTATTATTATTATTATTATTATTATTATTATTATTATTATTTGTACTGACTACGAGTTCTCAAACAGGGCACTGTCAGTGATGGCTTACCGACAACAATCGGTAGAATTCCTTGGAGTCTGAGTGACAACACGTCTCCCTAGAGTTCTAGTATTCTCCACCTCCTTTTGAGACCCACTGCAAATAAACTTGCGGTATCGTACATCCGCTTACCATTGATTTCGCTGATGAAGCACATTGGTCTACTCTTGGATCTGGGTGGCAATCAGCCTCACCAAGTCAGGTTTGTGCTGTCCTTCATCGGTCTTCTCATCCTCCTTGACCCTCTACAAATATTTTGTAAGGTGTCAGCTATGACGACGCCATTTTTTTGTGAGGGGGGGGGATAAGGAAACAGAGGGGAGGAGAGCAGGGTAGCAGAGTTCATGGTGTTTGTTGCAATTTATGTTCATTGGTTTATTTTTGTGTGGTGTCAGCAGAGGCCGATGTTATTTATTGGTGGCAAGTTTATGAAGTTTGCAGTTTCTGTTCTTTCGTTCGTGAAGTGGCGTTCTTCGTGTGTTTTTGTTTCAATGTGACTGGGTACCCGTCGTAGCTTACACAGTTTGGTTTCCGCATTGTTGGAGGTTCCTTAAGTTTGCAGCTGTTTACATCATTGTCGTCTTTTGTAATGTTTCAAATTCCTTTAATTTCAATTTCTCCAAGGTTTTTGGGAGTGTTCCTGTTGCTCCTACTATTATTGGTAATATACTGCATTTCTTCATGCTTCATATTCCTTTCAGTTCTTCAGCTAGTTATGTGTATTTGCTTCGTTAGGGTGTCTCTTTGATATGTACTCTGTGGTTTGCTGGTACCGCAATGTCTACAATTTTGCAATATTTTTCCTTCTTTTCGATTATTATAACATCCGGCATCCTTGCTTGTATGAGTTTGTCTGTTTATACATCCAGATCCCAAAGGATGTTGTGTTTATGTTTTCCAGTACTGTTTCTGTTTTACGTTGATACCATTTGTCTACGTATTCGAAATTCAATTGTTTGCACAGTTTCCAGTGTACTGCTTTCCCCACACAGTCATGTCTGTTATTGCATTCTTTTTTGCCTATTTTGCTACATTTACTTATTATATGATTTACTGTTTCGTATCTTGGTCCACACAGTCTGCATTTTATCTATTTTAGCTTTACTCTAGTTTGTCATAATTGCATTGTTCTGTGCAGCTATCAATACAGATTCCGTTTCCGTGATCAAGTTTCCTATTCTTAACCATCCCAGCGATTTTGGAACGGTGTCTCTTGCTGCGGTGATTAGCTTTTTCGTGTTCTGATATATGTATTTCTACAGCTCTATTTTTCATCTTCCACACGATCTTCTATACTTATCAGTCCTCTTCCTCCTTCGTGTATTTTATGTAGAGTCTTGCCGTATCGTCTTTTGGGTGTAGTGCGTTGTGCATTGTCATGCATTTTCTAGTACTCCGGTCAAGGTGGGTGAGTTCTTCTGTAGTCCAGCCTATGAATGGTCCGGAGTATATTATTAGTGATACTGCCTAGGTGTTTATTTCTTCTACTAGATTCCTTCCATATACTTTTGTGTCTAGGAGTGTTCTTGTTCTTCGTAAATATACTTTTTTAATCTTCTCTTTCATTTTTGTAGATTTGATGGTGTCTGCTTCCAGAACACCAACACATTTGTAGTTATCGTGTTTGCTCTACACCCTCATCTTCTATTGGTTAGTGAGTTCCATGCCTCTTGTCATATCCGAGTTACCTCTTTTCATTTCTAGTAGTGCACACTTTTCTATTCCGAATTCCATTTGGATGTCCTGCCTGAAGATTATGGTCGTATTTATCAGTTTTTCAATTCCTTTTTGCTTTTGGACAAACTATTATTATTATTCATAGTAGTCTCAACTTTTGGATGTTTTTAGTTAGGGTTTTTTTTTTTTTAACATCATGTCAATTCCCTTGACCTTAGATATACCTTAACACTTTCGCCGTTCCTCAGAGGCACGCTTTTTGCAGAATTGGAAAAGAAATTGTCTCGTCAATTTGTTAAGGCCATTTATGGTGGATTTACGTTATGGTTCCAAGCGCTCCAATTACAACGGGGATCACCTTTACTTCTTTACATTTCCATATTCTAACTAATTCCTATTTTACATATTGATATTTATTTATTTGTTTGTGTTCTTTCTCCTGCACTCTGGTATCGAATGGGGCAGGCTATATCAATGATTAAGCAAGTTCTCTTGTTTTTGTTCAGAAAGACTAAGTCGGGTTTAGAATGCCCAAGAACCTTGTCAGTTTGTATGCGCATGTCCCAAAGAAGGTTGTCATTGTCATTCTCTTGTACCACTACTGGCTTATGCTCATACCAAGCATCATCATCATCATCATCACCATCATCATCATCATCATCATCATCATTTTTATTATTATTATTATTATTATTATTATCATTATCATTATCATTATTATTATTATTATTATTATTATTATTATTATTATTATTATTATTATTATTATTATTATACGGCGCACGAAATTCTGTTCTAATTATACTGCGCAAATTATTCTGACGAATTTCAAGAATATCAAATCTTGTTATTTTGGGGGTGACACTTAGTAGTCTGTGTTTAATGTATTAATTATTCTTGGATCTTGTAATGCTTACATGGGTCCAAGATTACCGTATAATACCACCAATAATGAAGTAAATAATATAAAAATAGCAATTATTCTTCCTTTGTTCTGTTCTTTCACTTTAAGAACAGTAACAATATGCGAACACTAGTACAAAAGACGCAGAATCAAAAGAGTAATACACACTTGCATGTAATGGATTTACTTAATACTTTTAATTAACACTATCACGCATGAACATGTATGTATAACACAATCATTTTCTTGCTGCTGTGTGGTATTTACTAATACAATCTTCCCAGGCATTACTTGCCCCTGTGACCTCCTAAAAGTTTCTCTATTGTTATTAATTATTGCTAAGGGTTACAAGACTCTCGTACAAACCTGTACAATGTTTGCTCTGAATCTACTTCCAATCGTGTTCTGTAGAATTTGAAGTTTCGATATTTCTGTCGCCAATGTACATTTCTAAAGAATTATCTTGGCGACAGTTTACCGATTTTCGAAGAACTCCAACCAGAATGGTTCACTGTTTTCTTGTTTCAAGTTCTGATGTTGTTTTTCATTTGAAGGGTTTTGTATACCACTCATCGCTTCACAATTTTGCCAGAGGGAGGTGGAATCAAGCATCATGAAGATTTTGATTCGGGTTTTCAAAGCCGAATCCTCTTCAACACCTGCGTCACCATTTTTAAAGGGTGTGATTTCGGATTTAAGAGGCGACTAAAGAAAGAGGTAATTAACGACCTGCTGTTAATTAAAAATGAACAAGAATTAAAAGAAAAATATATAATCTATGGAAAGAGATAAAAAATAAGTGTGACGATGAAAATAAAATGTAAAAATAAAGGCCAGCTGAGGAAAAGTTGGCGTGGCGAAGGAGAGAAACAAAGATAGAGAATAAAGACATAGAAGGAGAAACAAAGAGGAATATAAAGAAGAAGAAGAAGAAGAAGAAGAGGAAAAGATACTGAGAAAAAGGATAATAATACAACATGAAGAACAAGAGAGTAGATTAAAAGTAAGAAAACTAAAGAAAAAGAGGAAATAAAAGTTACAGTTAAAAAAAGACTAAGAAGAAGAAGAAGAAGAAGAAGAAGAAGATGAAGAAAGAAAGAGTATTGATTTACTCATCTCCAGGAGTTAGGCACAAGGCCAGTTGTTATCTTACTCCCACAAGTAAGATGTGACCCACGGTCGGGTCGGGAAAGTGGGGTTTAAAAATTGTCTGGGCAGCCCGTCGGCATTCCCCGGTAGGAGAGCCTAAGGCAGTAAGCAATAAACTTACTCCTCCCCAAAGAGGGGAGGCGAAGCCTGGGAGGGTGGACCTCCTAGAAATGCACAGGACAGACCCATAGACCGGCGTAAATCAAGCCCCGAAGGCCAAGACAATACCAGTCTATGGGGTGCATTATCCATCGGAACAGATACTATACTTTGATCTTAGCCCAAAGGCCAAGCCTAGTTTGAGTAGAAACGTCGCCGTTTGAGAAGAAAGAAAGAGTAGAAGTAGAAGGATAATATGATAAAATAGAAAGAAGACAAATAAGAAACTACGTACGTATAACACTAATTGGAAGAAGACAGGGGAGTTGAAAGGGGAAAGAATAAAAATATGAGGAAGACAAAGAAAAAAGAGAAGATTAATAGAAAGGATGGACATGATAAAAATCAAAAAGACAAAGAAAAATAAGCCAAAGAAGAAAAATAAGAAGAAAGAAGAAAGGGTAAAAAGATAAAACAGGGCGGGCATTACACGCTTATTAAGTAGAATGAGAAATATGAATTGGAAGGATATGTGAACAAAAATAATAAGGTGAACGGACGAATCAAAAGAAAAGTAGAGAATCATGAGAAAGTGACGAAGAAGGAGAAATTTAAAAAATGAAAGAAAGTGAAGATAAGACTAAACAAGAAATTGAGGAAAAAGGAGAAAAAGCAGAGGAAGTAGATACAAATAAAATAGAAGATTAAGATGAGAAGAAAACGTTAAGGAAGAGAAGAAATGGAATAAGAGTAAGTTGGAAAAAGTATAACGTACAAAAAGAAAAAAAAGACGATCAGAAATAAGGAGAAGGATACGAGGTCCGAGAAAATACGAATGGTTTTAAGAAGAAGTAAAATAAAAAGAAGAAAAGTACGATAAAAAGTTAACAGACACAGCCGAAAAAAGATGGAGAAAAAAATAAATAAAGAGGACGAATAGGAAAAAAAGATGAAGAAGATAATGACAATTAGACAGAATACTGAAATATCATATAACACCTTCCTACATTGTATTCGTTGCCGTCGGGCTGATGTATGGTTCTGTTCAGTCCCAGGAGGTCCACATTCTTAGGCTTGCCTTCTCTCCTTATTTTTAATCGCTAATGGCGTGCACACCTGGGGATGTCTACGGGGTTGCTCAGGCATTTTCTAGGGCAGAGTATGCGTATCCTAGTGCGCTGGCTTCTCAAACTACACCTTACCTTGTTGCCAATCTTCTGACAAAGAGATGAATAATATATACATATATATATATATATATATATATATATATATATATATATATACATATATATATATATATATATATATATATATATATATATATATATATATAGCAATAGATTAAGTGAAAGAACATAATGAGGTACGAATCAAATGTTATTACAAGTCAACGTTCAGACAAAGTTATTTACAGTCATTAACTCATGAATTTTCAAAGAAAATATTCTCCTCAGAGAACCATTACCGCAATGACATTACTGCAGGTAATCAAAATTAAACTTTGAAAATATATAAAAAAATATATAGAGAGAAAAATACATAAAGGTATATAAAACATCAAATATATCGGCCCAAAACATACTATTTAGTAAAACTATACAATTCATCCAAGTCAACAAGTCTAAAATAGCTCAAGGCAAGACATCCAAGATGTTGATTAAAGAATAATTCAAGTGGTGAATGGTGGTCGAAAAGCGGAAAAAGTTATCCAAGCAGGAAGTGGGTTTGCTATCGATACAGTAGATAACAGTGACAATTGTATTCAAGGTGTATGCAAATTAATAAAACGATAAAAAAAACGATAAAAACATTTCAACCGGGTTTATAGAAAGTGCTCAATATCAAAATATAGCTTTATATATGATAGTTTTTATTTACACAGGCATGTACAAAATCTGCGACACTGGCATGTCGATGGTATCGATCAACAGTCACTGTAAACTGAGATCTCATCAGGCAGAGTTAGAATCCGATCTCAACCTCAGATCATATTTGGAGAGAACACTACTGGAACGAGAACAATCTATCTTCATGGCTTACATAAAAGATTCAGGTCGAAATTCCGTATAGGTTCGAGAGTTGAAGATTAAGATTCTTAAGTTGAAAAAGAAGCACATGAAGAAGGTCAGAGGGTTCATCGGCCTAAACAATGTAAGAACAACAACGAAACAGAACAATTACTTGGCCTTTTGGCTAATAAGAAATGTGTAGTATATGTTCTGATACTGCACTCTGTTCATTCTGTCTTTAGTAAGTTAACAAGTCCTCTAAACTGAGGCAATTTTTGTTTTAATCCAGAGTGCCTACTTTTGGGGAACTGAATTTTCCCCATATTAAAAAAAATAACCCTGTGTCTAACTTTGTCTTGGTGCGAAGTCAAGTAAATAGGAGCAACCAAGGTGAGAATAATAGTCCGAATAATTCAAATGATCTAAATAATCAAATATTCAAAAACAAGTGTAGACTTAAGAGAAAATAGAAATTCGGTTATAATGAACTGTATGAAATACAATACGCCAGAAATGGACGATATTCCGAGAAAAAAAGCTAACGAAACAAATCAATTGCTCATTTACTGTCGACATTGTGTTTTAGCTTTAAATATCTTAAAAGCGGTTGGTGTGCCGTAAAACAGACAACCCCTCCCTCATAAAGTCTACTGTATTCAATTACACTATTGTAAAAGGTGTTAATCCAATACTTTCTAAGTAATAGCTCGGGTGGCGACTTGGGTTTAGTCAATACTAGCGGGTGAAATGTTTTCATTCCCTCGGCCCTGAAAGAGTAGAAGTCTAAAGTTATTATGCTTATATTAGTCATTGTTAATACTACTTGTGGTAAGGATTGAACTTTGAACCTCCAAAAACCGACGTAGATCCAAAAGGCAATTGTGATGAATTCAGAAAATTGGTGATTGGTTAAAAATATTGTGATTTATTGTTTTTTTATGAATTGACGTGGATACGCGCGTGAAACCGAATACACGAGTGTAAGCACAGAAGGGTAAACTTCGCCAATAGAGTTTTGATATCAACTGATGTTTAGTAGTGTAGTTTGTTATCTTTCCAATAGCCATTAATTGATAGAATTGTGATTTAATTATTATTACATCAGGCTTAGTTAATATTGCCTATGGTTAAATTAAAGGAAAGGGACGATCTTCCGCAAATCCAATAAACCAAGCATTCAATCATGGCTTATTGTATTTATGCCTATGTTAATTGGCATGCCGTACAACACACTACCAACTCCCTATATCTAATCTACTGTGTTCAATTATGTTAAGCAACTATTTCTTCAGCGATGGCTAAAATAGTAACTTCTGTTTTATTAATACTAGCAAGACTCGCGTTCCAGCGTTGACTGGAGAAAATATAGGAAACTAAAAGTAGAAGTAAATTGACAAGAAATGATTGAACATACACTTTTTATTGACCATTTGTTGATGATACGGTATTCGGGGTTTCTATAGTGATGTTAGGACATTCTCATATGAGAAAATTGCAAAGTCTATCCATGCGAAATACCTATGCTTTATTCATGACATAATAAAACAATAAAAAAATTAAGACTTGGAAAAATAATATTCAGAGTGTCCAAGAACTTTTGATGTGAAGAAAAAGTTTTGTTTGTGAGGAGGAATTATGTGTTTATTTTGGCCGTCACTTGTCGTGTGTTCTTGTGTGCTCAACATCAGTAGGCATTGTTTGATGTGTGCGTTTATTAGTTTGCCTCTGTGTCATTCGTTAAGAAGTGTGTGCGCCTATGAACTTCTGTTTACGTGTGTTCAGTGATCCGTGTGTATGCGCCGTCGCTGGGCGTAAGCTAGTTTTCAATGTTCTGTGGCAGGTGTGGGCTAATTGCCTAAGGGACTTCGAGGCCTAAAGGTCATAGGCTTCATTATGCGCACGTGTTGCATCCTGAAAAAAAAACAGATAAGAGAGGGAAAATGGTTGGGTTTTTTTGATACGCACGAAATTTTGCGGGTGAATGTTTCGTTTGTAAGAGACTGGTGATTTGAGTGTTTGACAAATCGAGAAAAAATATTAGTCGCTGCCGCCGCTAACTAAATACTAATTTTCTATAAAAGATATAATAATATAGAACAATGTGCGATAATGAAATGAACACGCGTTTTTAACTAGTAAACAATGAGAACGGATAGTAAATTAATGATATGTTACTTTGCAAAGAAATATGCACATTAGTTAAACCTAGGATATCGGTTGCATGAACATGACAAGTGTATGAGAAATCTATTGTTCTTCTATTTTGAATATTAATTTAGCGTTAACATCTCAGTGCTAGTGCGAAAGATGCCTAATTTTTATAAATTACGATTATACAGTGAATCGTTTGGAAAAAAATGTTTCGGCATGGAATGACCCCAAAATGTAGGATATGCTGTAAAAACGACACACTACAGCCATATTTCTTATCATATTTACAGGGTTTCAGCCGATATAAACCTCTACTTTCTGAAGGTGGTAATTATCGAAGTTGGGAACCCTCTAGTCGATTTAAAAAATCTGCATGCTGATCTAGGCAACATGCACAGCATTTCGAACGGAAACTTGTATTTTATTCATGGTGGTAGATTGCTCTTATTCCGTCCGCGATGACCTTGTAGTAGTGGAAATATTTAGTAATTCTATAGTAATGAGTAGTAATAGTAACACTGTCGACAATATTACGTTTTATGGCTCCCAAAATGCATACTAAAATTGTCTATATGCTCCCAGGGTTTAACGATAACATGTATTTGTCATCAATCAGTTCTAAGTGAGTTTTTGTTTATTGAGGTTGAATGCCCAATCTTTACTCTAGGCGAGAATGTGTAGGAATAAACAGAAATAACACTTCTGCTCAGGCCAGGCTGGGGGGATTTGACTAATCTTCGCCTTAGGATTAAATAAAGGTTAAGGTACACAATTACGTCCATGTCCTAGGGTTCAAAACAGAGGAGTCCAAAGTTGTAAAAGATGCACATAAATAAGGTGTGAGATAACATCGGATGAAACGTTATGAATACTATTAACATGATGAGAATAGTAGTCCGAATAATCCAAATGATAAAAATGAATAAAGTTTCAAGTAAAAATAGGATAAAAAAGAACTAATAGAAACAAAATTATTTGAAAAGTGGAAGGAGCAATCAAACAGATGCAACAAGTAAGAGGAGACAACGAATAGAATGTTGGGGGGAAAAAGAGAGTGTTCAGAATTAGTAAGAAAAGCAATTGGTTGCGGAAAGGTTGAACATCGAGATGATAAGTTGCAAAGAACAGTAGAACACTGAAAAAAGAAGGCGGAGAGAAACGGCAAGAATAAAGAAGGATTGATCGTACGAAAGCTGGAGGAAGAAGGAGCATAATGCACGTGTTAGAAATATACGTAAAACATGAATAGGAAGGGGGAGGAACAATTAATGTACGAAAGGGTGAGGGTGAATAATACATTACAAAGACGTTTAGGCGAAGAAAAAAAAGAGTGTAATGGATGAAGAGAAAGTTTGAAGAACGAACGAAAATAATGGATGCAGAAGGAGGAGTTAATTTCACGAACTCTGAATGGAAAGAAACATACTATTATAAAGAAGAGGAATAAAGGAAGAGCAAGGTGTAGTTTAAAATAAAGACAAAGAAGATGAGTTATGACAAACAAAGATGAAACAAAAGAGTAAAAGGAATACAAGAAATAGAATAGAAGGAATAGAGGTGTACAAGAGAACTAGTATAAATTACGAAACATATTTGAAAAGTTTAAGACAGAAGAATAGGATTTAACAAAAAGTCCGAAAATAAAAAAAAAGATTTAAAGAAGTTTCGCCTATTCAATCTGCGCGGTCAGTCATAACATATACGATTCATCGATGATTAAGTTTAATGCTACTAAGACAATTACAAGAGACATTCCCATAAACCTATGGAATCACCGAGTGCCATGCCTGATAGCACACTTTGTTACAGTCTAACGTTTAAAGTTCACGGATTAACACCGGTAACCTGAATTTGAATAAATACAACGAAGATGCAGTCAAATTTGCTAAGAATGGTTACACTAACCTAATATGTCCCGCACTGTCTGCCAAGTTCCTCTCTCTGTCTCATCGCCGCAATGTTACATCCCTGTGCTTGTTTTACACATTCTGTAACTGAATGTGCTTCGAGACAGTTACTGCACTTGTCCCCCATCAACATAGATATCTCACAACTCAACAAGCTGCAAACTCCCATCCCTTCACTGTAGATGCCCCTTTTCCACTTTAATACATTATTCCCTCGATCTGCGTACCTGTGGAATTCCCTCTATGTTATGTGTTACTCTGTCTGTACTAATATGCAAACATTTAAATGTAATGTAAGCAAGCATCTCGTTGCAAAACTACCCACTTAGAACGCTTCCAATAAATCTGGCACGTAAATCAGAGTAGCCTATTATGTCTCAGTGGTATTATGCGTTGTTTGGGTGTATAAAAGTGACACAGAATGACAAAAAGCTATTTAAAATGACATACGCTTAGAGTTTCTTATAGGAATGCATGGACCTCTATGAAATAAGATACGATTTCCCATCACCGCTTATAGTGACGACAATGCTATTTCAAACTAGAAAATGAAGATTATATTTCGAACTTATGCGTGATATGACGACGGAAATGCTAATACAAGCGTAAGCATTACAGATGGATGAATATACCATCTCATATTTAAGTGCTACATTAAGTCTGACGAGAATGACATCGCAAACTTTAACGAAGTAAACCTATCTAGACACATAATACTTTTTATAATTTCAGCATGACACCTTAAGCTAGACAAGCCGAAGAAAAATATATACTACTTAATCGTTATATAACAAAGAAACTCCGAAATAAATCCTAAACGTTTGGTACCGACAAAAATGCTCTATAACACCAGAGCTTTACATGACAACGACAATTATATATATATATATATATATATATATATATATATATATATATATATATATATATATATATATATATATATAAATGGTTCGTACTTATATACCTGTTTTTTGTGGTTGTTATATTCAGGACATTCTTCTTAAATGTCGGATGACAACATTCTAAAACACGGTGTTAAATAGAAGTCGAACTGTTGTTGGGGTTCATGCCGGAATCGTCTGTGTTTGTTTTAATACGATTGTTAGCATTGCATAGGATTTACTTCCTTTCATTTCAGTGATCCTACAAGACCCGGCGTGGAGACGTCAATATTAATGCAATGTCTTGTAAAGTCATACTTTAATACAAACGACACTCGGAGAAAGTCAGAGAGTACACTAGCAAACATATTCTGGACATAAAACGAACGAAAATGAGAATACACGTTTAAATAGGTGAACAATATTTTATCATAATTTATTTTTCTATATGATACTATTTAGTTCATCAGTGCCAATGTATTTGTATTTCTAGACATTGAACAAGAATCAAAGCAAAATACGTGGCTAAAGTGTACGAAACTACGACTCGTAATAGACCAATTATTTACTCATAATAATCAATAATATATATGTTTCTTTTCTGTCTCTTTGTCTCTCCGTTTAGAAAAATGAACGAGTATACTATAAGAAGATAAAACAATGTTAACAAATCAGATGTCACGTAAAATCCAATGATCATAAGTTGTTTTTTGTAAATAATTTGTGGAGGCTCCAGACACGCTGGAGATCAAGCAACAAACACGAAAAAATGGTTGTCCATAATATATTAATGCTTTTTTTCTGTTTATTTTTTTTTTGCATATTTATTTTATTATATTTTATTTCATTTTGTTGTGTGTTTATCTTTGTTCATTAAATGTTATCATATTTTATTTATTTATTTTATTTTGGCATATTTTAGTTCATTTTTGTTTGGTATATTTTATTATATTTCATATTTTTATTGTTTTTATTATGCATATATATATTTTATTATACTTTGTTTGTGTTTATTTAATTTTTGTCTAGTTTGTTTTATTTTTTAATGTATTTAATTATATAAATATTTATTCTTATCAAAGTAAAACTAGTGACTATTAAAGGGGTGTAGTCGGGAAGTCAGAGATGATGATGAAGAAAAAGTAGAATAGGGGTAGGAGGTAAAGAGGGTGAACATTAGGAATATAGAGAAACTAATCTGGGATGGGGTGTAATGAAGAAGAAAAGGTAAAAGAAGAAATGTAAGAAGAATGCTTAGGGAGGCATTCAAACAGATGAAAAGGAGGGCGATATAGGAAAATGAGTAGAAGAATAGGTAGAAAGGATGAAGATGAAGTGAAACTAAAAATAAGAAAAGGAAAAAGATAAAAAGTCAAATATATTGATGGTAACGACGGATACATAAGCGATAACTAGTAGAGTAGAAGAAGAAGTAGTAGTAGTAGTAGTAGTAGTAGTAGTAGTAGTAGCAGTAGTAGCAGTAGTAGCAGTAGTAGTCTCAGTAGTTGTTGTAAAAAAAGAAATACGTAAAAAGAAAAATCATACGAAGAAGAAAAAGAAGAAAAGAGAAAAGCAGCAGTAGAAGTAGAAGAAGAAGAAGAAGAAGTAGAAGAAGAAGAAGAGAAAAAAAGAAGAAAACAGAAAGAAGAAGAAAAAGAAGAAGAAAAAGAAGAAAAGAGAAAAGCAGAAGTAGAACTAGAAGAAGAAGAAGAAGAAGAAGAAGAAGAAGAAGAAGAAGAAGAAGAAGAAGAAAAAGGGGAGAGGAAACGGGGAGTATTATAAAAGAACTAGATTTCTAAAACAATCAAAGTCTGTAATTAAAAGCTGGTGATATTTGAAAGGAATGGGTTGGCGAATATCGACGCAAAATAAAAGCAATCTATGAAAATAACGCAAGAAAAAACAAAGAATTTGTAAATTAGGGATATAAGCCACAAAAAATGGGAATAATCAAATGAATGAGAATATGAAAATATTAATTATAAATCGAGAGAAAAAAAAAAGAAGAATTGAAACCGCTGTTCAACACGCACGTGCCAAATTGGAATAGAACTGGCGAGTAATAGATTTAGGCTGATGAGATTAATTAATTAATGGTTGAAAGAATACTTTTCATCGATATTTGAAAAAAAATCTAATAGAAATTGATCGAAAATAAAATTACAAATCTTATTAGAGTATATTTCGTTTTAAGGTTAATAAAAATATGAACTAATAAATATTCAGATTGAAATATATATATATATATATATATATATATATATATATATATATATTATAATGAAACACCAGTTGTCGTTAGATAACTTAGTGTAAGGTAAGTTCAGCCTGGCGTGTACTAAATCAATGGCAATTTTGGAATACCAGGCGCTGAATTTGAGAGAACGACGATACATTTTTGAAAAAAAATATTCAGCCTAAAAGATGATTCAGCAAGTTCTTCAGCATCACAATGCTAACTCACAGATTTTGACACAACGAAACCACCGCCTTAGGCTGAAGTTCTGCTCTTAATTATGTGGCGAAGTTCTTCGGAGACGGAACGCAATTTGTTTTGTTTTCTCTTAAAATAAAGTTATCTTGGAGGCTAAAGTGATAGGCAGTGGTAGAAAATGAGGGAAATATATTGGAAATACAGAAGGACAGACAGAGAAAGAAAAAAGAAGAGAAAGATAGAGAAGGAGAAGAGGGATTGAGTGGTGCATTCAAAGACAATTAATTGTTATTGTCCGAGTTGTAGATGAAGTAATCTATGAAGGTGATACAAAAGAGATATGAAAATTGAAATAAAATTTTGAATGTACGATTTTTCATTATGTATAACTTTACTATGACACACAGAAATAAGAAGACGCAACGGATGTTGAGACAACATCTGGGTCTAAAAAATCTATTTAATGTATGGCAAAACCCACCTCTTTCAAAGGACACGGGATTTGAACAAAAATAAATATTGCTAGTGTTGTAGAAAGATCTTTTATTAACTGACCGAAGAGAGAACATTTACTACAATGTGCACGAAATAAAAACGCAAGATAAACAAAATAGTCGATGACTAATTAATCGTTATTTTAGAATTCAAAAAAATATTTGAATTTTAACAAACAAATTCTATTGAAAACCTTTTTTTATAAACTCAGCTTTTTATACAGCTTAGAAAATTATGTCCTAATACAATCTGAATCTTAGCCTCATATTCAGAGTTATAATCGCAATTGACAGAACCATTTCTGAAAAGCTTGGCATTGTATTTTTTTAATATTAAGATTTATTTCAAGACAGGTATTTATAGAGAAGTAAACGTAAGTATACTTTAACCCCTCCATATAGTGGCACCTATAGTATAGTTCAATTCTTTCTGCAACTCAACCATTCATGTTACAAATAAGCCACACTCTATTCCTGACTTATACATCAGGTTTCTGTCATGAATGTAAATCATTCCTTGTTTTATATCCTTTCAATCATATATACTTTGGTGTTTGTCTCCACAGTAGGCGGTATGATCCTCAATGTGCTTCACACTTATCGGATCTTGACCCCTTATCATATTTTATATGTGAGATTAACTTAAATGTAATATTTATCCAAACAATTAGCAGGCCATTCCAGAAATGAATATAAACATCAATATAATATTTTTAAACAGCGATAAAACAAAGACTGTTAGGCATTTATGACTGAACTTAATGGACAAGTAAAACATAGAGTAAGGGTTATTTCACCAAATACGGTTGGATTGATAGAAGTATTCTGAATTTTATCAACGATTCCATCATGGAATTTGTTTAGGGTTACTATGTATGATCGATCGAGAGAAAAAAAGCCTTGCACCTAATCACGATGGATAAAACACTCTTTTTTAAGAAAGGCGTGTTCATTAACCAAAAATGCAACGGACAGTAATGCTAGTAGAATTTTTAAAAGAAATGGCAAACGTCTATAATTATAATGGGATCTAAATTTCAATGTTTCACTCCTTCGTGCGAAATTTAAAACGAACAAAAAATGCTACAAGAAAAAACAAAACAATTGCAAATAAAATAAAAGGAAAGTAGAAATATTTTTAGTAAAATCAAAATTGTAATTATCTCATTCTAACCATCGGCCTTTGCTGAGATTCCTTTCAACAAGCGTACTTGAATCTGACCTTTTAATTATAGGGAAATATTAATTACAGAAACTTTTTTATTTTCATATCTGTAATGTTTCTGACCATACATTTTGTTTCGTGATCGCTCTCTGTTGAAGATACGTCCACACATTTTACTAGGAATGTCTGCTGCTGTGTTCATCTATCACTCAGCCTGTCACACTTATACATCAATTATAATTCATATAAATGATATGAGATGACATAAGTATTAGTCTACTAAATAGGCACATGCGAATTTAGTATATATAGGAAAAGGGCGATCTATCAATCGGTTATATGTCACGGTTAAGTTTCAAAATGTGTTTTCACCATCAGTGCAATGTTAGACACATGGGCTTGTTTTTATGTGTGCAAAATCAAGCTCCCCAAAAAGGGGCACGCTGGATTGGAACACACGTAGTAATTTTCTCAATGTAGAAGACCCCCGCTTTCACCGAAGGAGAATAAAACAGATGGCGTGTAGTATCAGAACATATGCTACACTTTGAAATATTGATTTGAACAAACTATAATAGTTTACATTTAGAACAAAGTAGACACAACGATCATAAGAAATGTGGGGAAATGGGGGTCGTTTATACTCCTTGGTCAAAAATGATAAAAACACGTATATGCTAGTGTTAAATGAATTTATTTTAGTCACCACAATACCGCATTTACTCAAGGGGCCATCTGACTCAAGATATTACCAACGTATCCTAAACGGCAATTACCATTTAGATCCGCATAAGCGTGTATCCCCATCGGTCGGTCGGTCTTTCACGGTTAAGATTTTAATAGTATTTTTTCGGTCTGTCACGGTCATATTTCAAATCGCTGATGGTGTGTCCATCCGTCATAAGTTATGTCGTGCTTATGACTATTATATAATTTATATCGCTAAATGCGCCTAGTGAATTAATTCGCCGCGAAGGAGGTGAAATAAGTAAGTAGTTCTAATTTACTTGCCTTCCCACGAAAAATGAGTTAGACCCAATGTCGGTTTTATAATGATGGGGAAAATGAAGCTCTCCAAAAAGGGGCACCCTGGAATGGGACAAAAATAAAATTGCCTCTGTTAAGAAAACCGATCCATAACTGGCAGAGAATATAAAATATTACGTGTAGTACCAGAAGAGATACTAAACTTGAAATTATTTATTTGTCTATAGAGTCAAAAATATGTAATATAACAAATTTGGCACAAGACCATCAAGGTGTTTGGAATAATATTACACTTTGATTTTACCCAAAAGATCAAAGAGTATATATGCGAAAGATATACGCGTTCGGGCGGCCTTTTACATAGACATTTGTTGGTCTGTCATGCTTACTTTAAAAAAATCTTCCCAACTGATGTCGTTTTACAATATAAATGCATCCAACCGTCTATATAAAATGATGTGTCCGTCAATCTGTCACACTTGCATTGAAAATGACATTTCGATTGGTCTGTAACGCATATCTAAGATATATTTTTTGATCCGACCATGCCTTATCCTAATATGTTCTTTCCGTCTATGACTTATCATGTTTAAGTTGTACATACAATTTCTATCGCTATACGTGAAGCTTTAATGGACGCATTACTCGACTATGTTTTTTTAAGATTATTTCAATTTTAATACCGGGAATATGAACTTAAAAACGATATTCTCCGTCAAAGTTTAAATTACTTTTGCTAGAAGTTGCGTAAAAATATTTCGTATGCCATTTCTCTTGCTATCAATTTAGCCTCTTTGACGCTGATTTTCATTTATTTCCATGTTTGTTTTTAATCAAAATTCATTCGCATATGTTAGCCGTTATGTTTCTACATCTATATGATTGTCATACACGATTCTTTATAATGATTTATTTTAATGCCATTTGCACAAATCTATTCGACTATGTTTCTTTCTATTCCACGTAGAAATATATTAATTTATTCCTGAAAATCGGGTAGGTAAGTTCTTTTTAATTAGGAAGTCACTAATAACGTATTATATTGTGCAATTCTCCACCGTCTTTCTTGAAAATAACCAATGTTGGATGATATCAAATCCAGCGTTCGCACTGTATACCAAGAGTCGACCTTTGATCCGTAAACAAAAGTGTTAAAATAAAATTGCACCGTAGGTATATTTAAACAAGAATATGGAAATTCTCATTAGAATTAGAACTAGGTGTACTAACACAGGGGTCATAGGAGGAAGTCGGTCACAGAGAAACAAGAGAGTTCTTCTTTCTTGGAACTTAGGCCTCAAAGTAAGCGGTCGAGATTTACAAGTTTACCACGATAACAGAAACCGCTCGGTAAGATTCAATTCATCTTGATGCATTTGCTGTAAAAGTAAATTAAATGCAATGCCAAATATTGGACGTATTTGTTGTATTTTTTGTATTGTTGTCATTATTCTAGCCACTAAGAGAGAAAAAAAGGAAAACAACAAATACATATCTAGGACTACAAGCTTCCCATTGCTGAGTGACGTCACTTTGAACTATTTACGTCTCATCGATTAGTACTGCGATGTTACAAAATGCCATATGCGTATATTATATTCATGTTTTATCTGATCTTTTTCACTCGTTCTTTTTCGTACTATTTCTCTATTCATTCCATATTATGCTTGCTGGTTCTCAACTCACGTCTTTTTCATGGTGTTCTATCCAACAAATTTACGAACGTCACTTAAATATTATACGAACGGTGTTTGTTTGTTTCAAAAAAAGCTTTTTCCTATTTTCTTTTATAAGAAAAATATATTAAGTACCGCGATTGACTTTTATTTTAATATTTCATTTTAATTGTTCAACTTAGCCTTTATTTGTAATTGATTCATCTAGTTAAACTATGTCTGAACAAAGATTCTCTTTATATCTCTAATCATCTGTCAGTATATGTTGTTAACCCTCCCCGTCTTTTATCTTATATGCTAACAACCACTATCTTTTCCATAGCACTCGCTAAATGTCTGTATATTCAAATATTAAAATTCAAATGTAATATAACTAGCTATAAATCACAAGGCAGCAATAGTTCCTTATTTTTATCAATAAAAGTGATAATATTTATAAACTCATAGCCATAGAGAGGGAGATGAGGGGAGAAAGAATAAAAGAGAGACAAGGGGGATAGACAGTAAATTAGATTAATTCGGGAGGCTATGTTTTTCTTCTTATGTTACATAGTAGTACTCGTGGGGTCAGTGAAAAAGTTTAGAGGTCATGAGGTTAAGGGGCTACCGTGAGGAAGTAATGCACACCACGTGATTTTAATGTGTGCAACATCCAGCTCTCTGAAAAAGATGTACTCTGGATTGAAAAAAAAAACATAACAATTGACTCAATGTAGAACGACCCCTGCTTTAACTGAGTGAGGACATAACATGGACCCCTCTTTTTCATACTTAGCTGGCGAGATTTCAATGATGAAAAACGTTGTTGCATGCTGTCCCCAAAATGTAGGCAGAAAGCAAACGGTGACCTTATTTAGTGAGGCTGGCAATCTGTAGATCTCTCTTTCTATCTCTTCCTCACACACGTATGTGATATAGGCCTGTTTTGCTGCGTTTGTCCGTTTGAAAACAACATTTATAGACTAAACAACCAGTGTGGCATCAGTTACACCCACAAACGGCACTAGGCTGTGTTGACAATGAAAATGATAGTGATGGCGGCGACCACGACGATTAGAGTTGCGACACGAAGCATTACGGATTTATACATCCATCGGTAAGCTGTAATGTAACGGCCAGTTTTCGCATTAATTTTCATAGAAATTGACGTATAAACTGATGAAAATGCAAAATAAAGAAAACTTCTTAAACAGTAATGTTAAAAAATATAAAATCTATTAATCATTAGAGAAAGAAAAAAAGGGATAAAAGACTCTGCATGGAAAAAGACTTAATATTTTATTTCCGAATGGTATGCATGTTATTTGCGTCTTAACTTCCCTTAACCACTTGAGAATTTTCGTTTTTTACTCCCGTGGTTGGAGAAAACCCCATCATATATAATATATATATATATATATATATATATATATATATATATATATATATATATATATATATAGTCTTGGAAGTTTCTCAATCATTAAAGCTATATTAAACCTCCCCCCCCCCCAAAAAAAAACGTCCCAAGTCGTTCAGTGGAAAATCACTCATGTAAGTCAATTTTACTTTTACAGTTATTATATGAGTTTGCTTCTTACATTATTTACGGGATCATCAGTGGTTTACCATGAAAAACTGTTTCATATATATAAATATTTGATATATATATACATAGTATAAATTTGTTACATATGTGCATACATGTTTCAATTGTCCTCTGCAATACAGTCTACTTCAGAATTAAATAGACATTCAAATGAGAGGCTGCTATCTTCACATGTTCCGTATATTTCGCTAGATTTGATGGGTTAATAATTAAGCGGTGAAGCGCTGTATCAAATTACTTTTTACCCAATCGACCCTTTTTGGGTTTCTATTATTTGGTTTATCTAGCGTTTACGACCCTATTTATATTTCTTCACTTACAACCACGTGATAATTTTTTTGATTAACAAACGGTCTGGGGAATGTATTTATTACGAAGCTGACCCATATAAAACCCTACTTGTATACATACATGACCATGTCCGCATATCTTTCTACATACATACACATATAGTTATATTAATATATCTATACCTACACACTCACACTACTACAACTACAAATACACAAATATCTATATAAAACACACATACACACATGCACACACATATATACATACACACACATTAACAAACATATATATACATTCATAATGTAAACGATATTTTTCCGACCGATTTGTACAATATAGTATACATATATTGTCCCATTTGCCTATTCCCTTCACATATTTTCATGATCATCGAATTAGTTCACTATACACAGATTTATACATATACAATTTTAACGTGTGTAAAAACGCATCTACGTATATACATAACGACACATACATACACATACACACATATATGCATATATACATACATATCAATTACATATATCTTCATACACCTTGCTATACGCATAAAATACGTATACTATATATCTACACACACACACATATATATATATATATATATATATATATATATATATATGCATATATATATATATATACGTATACATACATATATATATATATACATATATATATATATATATATGTAATTATATTTTTCTTTCTCCTGATTTCCCCGTGTCCGTACTCCTTATCGCAACATAATGTTACCACAGTCTTGCTCTGACAAATGATATCTCTCCGAACAGTCTTCATCCAGTGCACACACCAACGTAGTCACCAACTCAAATCACCACCTCATAGTCCCCATTTCCTTAAAAACATTCCCCTTTTATTGCCAGTGACATTGCACTCATGCAAATGAGCAGTGAGCTCTACTGCCAGAGAGATCAGGAAGTAATGGGAGGTTTTTGCTATAACTATCAATTTCACTCAGGTTCTATTTCTTTATGAATCCATTCCTGGCTGTGGTAAGGGATACTTTGCTTACCACACGCCCTCTTGATTTACACGATCATCAGTAGTCAGCCCATCACGTAGTCGCTCGACCAACCTGGCGGGCGTCTCTCTCGCTGCGATCTCCGCGGAGCGTCTTCGTGAACGTCGCTACTTGGCTCGACGTCGCTGACTTCTTCTTCTGATGACACCACTGCCGGCCGCAAATCTAGGATGTGTCGAGGGATGCCGTTGATGGATATATTGTTCGGGGACTCGACACGTGTCACAATGCCCTTCCCCCAGCGTGTGGTACAGCGAGCGTCAGGCGGTTTGATCCACACTTCCTCTCCCACTCGCACAGACGCTTGCTTCTCCCCTTCCCCCGTGGCTACGGGCGCAGTTCGGGGATGCCGCCACTCGTACTTGAAGACTGCCCTCTGCAGCACTGACTCCACTTTTTGCCCTGTCTTTAGAGCCATATCATACCAGAAGACAGCTTCTGGCGGTGAAATCTGGCCCCTTTCAGCTACAGCCTTGATGTCCTGTGATGCCGCTCCACAATTCCGTTTCCGCCTGGTCTATATTCAGCCCGTTAAATAGCGCCGCACTCCCCACTTATCCGACACATTCTTCAGGGCTGCTGAGCGAAAGGCAGTTCCATTGTCCATTAGCACTTCTGTCACTGGGCCCCTCTCCAAAAACACCTCTTCCAGGACCTTTGCAATCTCACCTGCGTTTTCCGCCTTGATCTCCCTCCAGATGGCCACTCTTCCAGGTCCACAGTCGACCATTGACAGGTACGGCCTCTGTCGATAGTGCGTCACGTCTATCGCCAACTGCTCCAGTTCTCTGCCACCTGAACCCAACCAACTTCGTGTCTACTCGGCGCAGGGTCGACTGATTGACACCGGTGGCATTTCTCAACCACTGTCCTGACGGCCTCCTTTGTGATTCTGGGGTCCACCTTCCTAGCCAAGAACAAGGTTCTATCCACTCCGAAATAGTGCATGTCATGCAAATCCTTCGGAGTGTCTTCAGCCAAGCCACATATTGCAACAGCCGACTCATTCCCTTAACGTCATCAATGGACGCATCTCGGCGGCGCCTTTCGTCTTCACCCTCCTTTCTCCTGTAGCTTCGGACTGGACCCAAGAGAACACAGTGGCTGAGTCGATCCTCACCTCAACATTCTGTAGCCCCATTTCAAGGCTAAGTTGATGCCCTTCATAACCGCATCCAGTTCCGCCACATTTATGTGAGCCACGTCGTCTTTCTTCCGCAACCAAGCAGTACATTCTGCAGTGACACCACCTATCTCCAAAGTGACCCCCACTGCTATACTGCTTGCATCACACAACACAACACCTTCTGCACTGTTGGGTACGTGCCAAACACCTATCACTGGATCCTCCTTCTTCACCTCTTCAATAATCTCTCTCATAATGTCCATATTCTCTTTATCAACTCCATCCTCCCACTTCACTCCACTAGCTCGCCTTTTGGTGTAACTACATGCAGTCCGCAACCATCCTGCAATCGGGTAATGGCCCACCAGTCTTCCGCATATCGAGAAAAGTTCCCGCCTGCTACGTTTTTCTAACACCTCCGGGATTTCATTTCCCCTCCGGAACACTAACTTTCCTGTCTGGTCCTTCCTTAGTTGGAGCCCTAACGCCGCTCCCCCCTCCAACGATTCCGGGCGTTTCGCGATTAGCCCAAAGCCGTTGAGGTACTCTACTTCGTACTTCACAGTTGCCACCATCTTATCCACTATGATGCCTTCTATGTAGGAACTGGTGGCTCTTCTGACTGAGTCCTCCTTGCTTAGCACCGTTTTGAGGATCGCCGCCATGATCTTTGGTGCAGAATTTAGGCCAAAACCTAACCTAGTAAGGCAGTATGTTTGACCTTTGTATCTGACTAGCTGGTACTTCCAGAATTCCTGCGAAATGTGGATCTGTAGGAATGCAGATTTTAAATCCACAATTGCCGCAGCCTTCTGCATATGCCTCCACTCTCGCATGGTCTCTCCGAACACATCCATCTCATCGCCTCCCCTGTGACACGCAACGTATGCGTTCAGCTCCCTGAAGTCCAGTACTGGCCGAACCTTTTGCTTTGTGGGCTGTACAATCGCCATTAACGGAAGCACGCCTTCCACCTTCTCCATCCATGGTCTTAAAATCCCTTTCTGAGATCCAACGATCCACCTCCTTCTCAAATTCAATTCTTACGCCTCCTCACAACGTATGCTCGTAGCATTCCACTCTGTTGTTTAGTACGGGAGGTTCTCCCTTCCATGCCCACTAAACTGTTTATTTCTCACCATTAAAGTGTGCAGAGAAATCTTGGTCCTCTATCATGCAACTTTTGTCTTACCCGGCCGTTCCTGTTCCTCTGCCACCTTTTTCGGATCTTACACATGCAGCTCCTTGATGCCCTCAATATCTCACGGTGTTCCTATGTACTGTGACGCCCCCTAGTCGGGCAATTGCGTCTATCCCTAGCACTACATCGACACCCGTGACAATTGTGTTAATAACAATCGCCTGGATTGTTAGTGACATCCCACGTAGCATCAACCGAACAAGACTTGTGCCATTGCACTTCACCTCTCTGCCGTAATGCTGCTGGTCCCATTGCATGTGTCAACCATGTCTTTGGTGACAAGTGTTGAGGTACAGCCCGTGTCGACAAGGGCCTTTCAACTTCGTCTATTCAGGGTCACCTCTACTCGCGGCGACGTACCCTGTAGCGCCTTCAGCGAATAAGTGGGGTAGCTACCGGCGCAGTGGCTTCCTCCTGTCCGTTTCCCTGGGGACAGAATCTGCTGATGTGGCCGACTTTCCCACAGCTGTACCACGTGACTTCCGGCTTCGGCTCCCTGCACTCCCTCGCCATATGCGGCCCTTGGCATAGGTAGCATCTGCCAGCGAACCTGGGTCTCTGCCACAGCCCTCTCGGCTCTTCGTCTCTCACAATCTCCTGCTACAGTTTGCTTCGTTGAGCGACAGCTACGCTTCCCTGCTGACGCTCTTTTTGCTTGGCCATCCCCCTAGCCTGTGTAATCAACTCCGCCACCTCCATGGTATTTACACCAGGCAGTATCTGCAGAGCTATAGAAATATGGTCTGGGAAGCCATTGATGAAGCCATCCGTCGAAGGCCTCCTCCATTGAATCCTGCTAGTCCCGCCAACCTCCGGATGTTGTTGGCTAAAACATCGACAGACTCTCCGGTCAACACCATACGGCTTAGTTTGCCATATGCCACAAATTATCCTTCAGTAAAGGCTTCCTTCAACTTCTCATCAATGACGTCTGCAGACAACCGATCCTCCTCCCGCATCTCCAAATATAGAGACAGAACATCACCATCAAGATACAGCGGAATCAAGCTGGCCACATCCGCGATGTCCTGCAACTAAGCGACAAGTTTTACCTTGCTCAGCCAGGCTACAACATCCCTCTCTCCAGAGAACGTCTTCAGCATTTCACTGCTGATCCTCTTTCCTTCCATAGTTAATTAAAAATATACCAAATACAGATATACTTGTTGTTGAGAACTTTTTATAAATAGTGGAGTTTCAATGCATTAACATCTATAGAAACAAATATAACTCATATTTATATAAATATATATATATATATATATATGTGTGGGTGGGTGTGTGTATATATATACATATGCACACATATATTAATATCATACATATATATATACCTATATATATATATATATACCTACATGTGTATATACCTATATAAAGAGTGAGAGGGGTTTGTCTTTATAGTAGAGCCGACGATATGCTCCAAGTTAAGATAAATGTTTAATAATATAATACATATATATACATATATATACATATATATATATACATATGTACACATATACGTATGTCATACATATATACACATATATTTATATATGTATATATATATATATATATATATACACACATGTGTATATACCCATATAAAGAGCGAGAGAGACGATTCTTTTTATAGTAGAGCCAAGTATATGCTACAAGTTAAGATAAATGTTAAATAACATAAAACCACAATATATGCTGGACAAACATACCTAAAATAAAATAAGTTTGTATCCTTCCGAATATATACGGTGTTGCTTATTGTGTTTTATTTTAAGCAGATATTAGTTATAAATAGTTTTGCATGTGCCACTTGGGAAATGACGCCAATAAGAATCATGTGTATTAACACCAATCACACCGAGATCTAATATAAGCTATCAAGAATGCTCTATTCGATGTTATCAAGAGCTTGGAATGATCGGTCATAACAATGTGCAAATATTCAATTGTTGTTTACAACGTGGCGACGTTTATTTCATAAATAAAATCTCTGTTTAAAATAAAGTATACAATATTAATTTTATGGTTTTGTCGTCTTTCGATTAACTTTCTGTTTGTCGATATTCTTTCGCGCCATGCGAAGTGGCAATAATTTTAAATTACCAAATCTTAAAACAATGTCTACAATATATTTTACATTATTTGTCTTCAATTCTATTATTTCATACGTATTTACGTTATGTCGGACAAGGCAAAAGAGCTTAAAGTAAAATTATCCTATTACAGTTGTTTATTTCTGACTTTTTCATTTTCTATTCCTAATATTAGTATGTAATGAAGCTGGCAGCGATGGATGATAACTGTGTAGCTCAACAATCTTCTTAATGGTCGCGCCACGGTAAAAAAAAAACACAGTAAATGTGGTAGGTATAAGTTAGTTGTACTCGGGTTGTCTGTAGACCAGTTGTGGCTAAGAATCCTGAACGATGTATGTGGACAGTTGTCAGTTCGTCTCGGGGCCAGTGACGATTATTTTTGTTTGACGCCTATTTGTTGACACTCAAACTTTCTCGTCGATCACCTCCAAATAAATATTCTCGACGGTAAGCCTCCGCCCCAAGATATGTTATCTCATGACAAAAATCCTAACTGTTACGTCTTCCACTAAGTCACCTTTAACTAACAAGCGAAACTCACAACATCCATTATATTTCTCAAAGCTTATCGTAATTCGGCCATTCAGTAACAGACAATCAACTGTAAGAGCACCATCGCGTCTAACCAGTTCAATGGATTCACAGGACTTCCTATCGCCGTTCACCTATCTTGCTTCTTCATCATTTCTTGGCGGTCCCGGTTGCGTGTGTCTGTTGGAGGGAGTCCCTAGTAGCACAATTGTACCCTGACTCGTGCCAGCAAGAAAAGATGTAAAAATCAATAAAGCATAGAGAGATATGCGATAAACAAGAAAACAAGAAAAAGAATAGGGGAGCGAATTCAGGGGCACCACAAAATAAAAATATCGTATTTATTTCCAAATATATATATATATATATATATATATATATATATACATATTGAATTATTAATACCTACAGACGCTAGCGTTTCAAGCTTATTACTTTCATCAGTTCAGAAAGTAACAATTTCAGACGGTCGGGAGGCGCGAACTCGATTCACAGAGTCAGCCTAGAATCTGCCATATCCACTAGGCCAACGGAAACTGTCACGTAATTAAGGGAAATTAAGATATATATGTACCTAGAAGCGGACACAGATAGAATATTAGTCGAGAGTGTTTTACGAACGTATTCGGAACTTTGCATTAGAGCTTTTTGACAGTCTATTTTTAACATCTGCGAGAGTGCTCAACTTTAATTTCTTAAAGGGGCTTAGTATATATATATATATATATATATATATATATATATATATATATACATTTTAGGAACAAGTTTAGGATATGACTCATCAGTCAAAGAAGTGTGATCTGTGTAGATATTAAAATGTATGCTAGGGTGAATGTAGAATAATAAGGTCATTTAACTGAAATGATTAGACTCATTTAATTTCTATCTAGTTTGCTTTCTTGCTAAATACTCAGAGGATAGAGAAATCGTAGGAAATTCACGAGTGTCTATTCTCCGTCTTTTTTCTCTCTCGTTTCTCCTATCTTTCTCTCTCTCTCTCTTCATTTATCCTTCACTGTCCACTTTCCTTTCTGCGTCTCCCCTTTTAATGTGTATGTATTCCTCATTTATCTCTGTTTATCCCTGTTCACTCCTTATGTATCACTCTTTCACGTATATCTTTCATTTTTCTCTCTCCATTCTAACACATGTCTTTTTTCTCAATGTATCTAATTAATCCGGGCTATATAATTCGTATTCAAAGGTTTAATAAACATTTTGTGAGTTATAATTCATTTTCCTTAAAAATCGGTTATTCGTTTTCATTTATGGAATTTTATTTTCAACCGTTTAACACCCCATCTTTCGTCTTTTTGTCGGTGTAATTTTACATGTAAAAATAGCAACACGAATTATAAGGAAAACAGTATGTAACGTAAACAATATATTTAGTCATATGTGTGTATAACTATTATTTATAGACAACTACAGAATGGGGTCTTTCCAATAAAATATCTCTGAATTTAATATTGTTTCATAAATTCGTTAATTTTTTTGTGCACAGCATTTTCTTTTTCGAATATAAACACCGGCTCACTCCAGGTAGTCTTGCTAGTTGAAGATATGTCATGTTAATCATAGGTATTTAAACAATTATTTATGTAAAACAACAACAAAAGTTAAAGTAAAATAATCTGTCTTCGCATAAAGATCTTGATAAGAACACCGAGTACACTGCCTTTCCAACCAGGCCACCTTGGAAGCATGTGATAATGTGATTTAAAAGATTGCAATCATTTTTTATTCTTTCTTCGTTTTCCGTATTTTTCTTCCAAGTGTTCACAGGATGAACACAGCGTTGGAAATTCACACTTTAACATTCAATTAGATTTTTTTTATACGTTTAGTTTTCTTCCTACATGTTGTTCTGCGTTTTTCAAACAAAGGTAATATCAAATACTTCGATACTTAAGTAAATCGGAGACCTTCTTCAACGCCGAGACTTTATTCGTAATTCAATTGGAGTTTATCGATTTTCTACTCTGAAAACCTATCGATACAGGCGACAAATCCGTACAACTAATGGAAAGTATGCACACGAACCGAAGATGGCATTCCAATACGCGCATGCGTCCGTGTGAGAAAACACAAACAGACACTCCCACGTTATGCTACACATTTTTACATGTAGAGTAGCAAATACAAACACATGTATCGTATATATGCACTCTTTCAATTTAAACGTCAAAGCACTATATATAACGTAGTCGTGTAAGTTTTACTGATAGAATGGCAGAGTCTCTTATCGAAATGCTTAGATTCATCTTAAAGTAATAATTTAAGTGTGATAGAATGTTCAACACGTTATTTGACGCTTAAGCGTTTGATTCCGCCCGTAGGCATTACTATTATAAAATAAAACAAAGTGCGGATAGATTTGGTTAGAAACAGAGACGAAGGTGTTTAACTCGAAACCATGTAATGGTATAAATAACAACGAAATGACTTGAAAAGAGTATTTGAATCACCATTGAGAACATTTGAAAAACGCAACATTGTTATCGACTGATGTCAATATTTGAACAATGAAAAATAATAAATACACAGTGATCGATTTATTCTGGAACGGATCAAGATCAATCAAGTCAAAAATATCGTTTCGGACATTGAAGACAAAATAACTGACGTAGGCTAGTGCATTTCATTGTGATATAAACACATGCCAAATAAGTTAATGTCAAGCGAGACAAATGTGCTGGCAGAGCATATTATGAACATGATTTAATTCATCTAAAAACGACATTCATAGTGCGACAGGCTGATAAACGTACCGTTTCACATTTAAGAATCACAGACCGCCGGACGATCATATTCTTTTATAGAGATTATTAGACGCATGAGGAAATTTAATCAATAATGTTAATGTAAGTATTAACCGAAGCGTGAGCGTTTGCAACACCGAGATACCCAACAAATAGGAGTCAGTAAAGATTTCAGAGAAGTTATTTAACCTATCTAGATATGTGATAATCGGCGATAGAAAGTATATACATCATTTTTAACTTACTTGCATCGAAAGATTTATTGAAAAATTTTAATATTTGAAATTTAATTTTTTTACATTTTTGTAGCGACACACATGTTGGGGACCCTACTCCTTAACGAAGCCGTCTCATAGAAAATAGTGTGCTAGTGTGAATACCAAGAGGTCTTAATATAAATGGGAAAACGGCAATGAGAAAAAAACACTTATAATTAAAAAAATACTTTTCTTACGGACATAGTATACCATGATACATAAAAGAGATGACTATTTTAGGCGTAGTTTGTTATGTGAAGCATCCACGTTAAAAGAATCGAAATAAACATTTATTGTCAGCATAACACGTTTTAAAGAATGCATTAGCTATGTAAAGTAAATACTAAATACTTTTATGATGTTTGCTAACTATTCTACACAAATATTCTACTACCAGTACAGAATTATCATACTGATATATCTCACTGTTTAGAAATTTCGTCTTTACTGGCCAGGAGCCAAATCTGACGAAAGGACGTTAGCAGTGTAAAACAAAATAACACTTTAGAGCCAGGTCTAAAAAGCGACTGAATTAGGGTGAGATTTCATTTGGTTTCTCAAACGAGAAACGTAAATAGTTTATTGCCAAGTTTTATTCAGGGTATTTACTTTTAATACGCTGTAAGGGAACAATAGGTTTTTTATAATCTGATTTGCAGTCTTATGAGTTTGGGTTCTTCTGTTTCGAATTTAGTACGATACTGGAGTCTTCAATTTTGGGCCGGTAAAGTAATCAAAGAACCAGCTCATGTTAAATGCCTGTGAGATTAGATTTAAAAGAACACATATTAATTGCACTCATTAGTCGTAATTCAGATTTGACTCATCAAATTCGCGTCTCTTATAAACTTTTCTATATATCACTTTTCTCAGTTACAATTGTAGGTAGTTTGATCTGTTATCTTATTTTATAAGATATCTCCAAGCCATGCTTCGTTCATTCACTCTGTGTGTCTGTCTATTCTATTTCGCTTCCTTTATTAAGTTAAGAGTCGAAAGAAAACAAGAAAGGGCAGTATAAAGCGAGTGGGACACTCCATTATAAATAACAGGGTATATCACCAATAGTAACAGAATAAATGAATCTACTTCATGTAAGGGTCTAACACACACATAATATGATTATCACAAAGAAAATATATGCCTATTTGCCTTAGTCTTGAATATACTACGACTATAGGTAGGAGGAATACAGTCAGTAAGAAGAGAGGTTCACAAGACTACAGTTGTTGGAAAGAGGCTACTGGAATAGGAATGCTATCTATAGCTTGGGGAAAAAGACGGGAAGAGAAAAAGAAGAGATATAGAGAACACTAAGGCTTATTTCGGATGTTGTCTTCTCATTATTTAACTGACGTCATAAACTCACTTTTTATTCAAACGAGCTTTGGGATTTCTATGTATTATTTTTGCTTTATTTCCTTACAAATCCTCTTTTGTGAAGTTTATCGTTTAATTTGGTATTGCCACCCATACCAAGACTTATATGATCCTTTTTGAGGGGATGTGTATTATCCTTCAAGTCAATACAAACGGGTCTGTTCAGGATTATTCTAGTACTATTAAGGAGAACGCCTTTTGTAAAAGCTGGTTTGTTCCACATTAAAATGGTTCACATCTTCCTGTTCTAGAAAACACGTCACCAAAGGGATACTTTCCGCTTTAATCTTCTCACAATCATGATTTCTGAATAAAATGTGTTAAATTAATTGTATGAATAATTTTTATTAATATCACCTTATCGTAAAATATTGTAAATACATATGTAAATTTGATAATAGCAGTTATATGTGTATATTTGTAAATATGAATTTATTAGAAGTTTAAAAGAAATGAATTATGTAAATTCAAAAACCCGCCTAGTGTCTGAGCGTGTTTTGGTAACAGTATATAAAGAAGTTTAAAGAGTATTATTTTAAGTAAGATTCCTGACACTTTGTCTGTTCGAATCACGGTCTCGTCTTGAAATTTCATTCTACTTTGTTTATATGTTATTTAATGTTATTTAATTAAAAATAATTAATTCATAGTTTTCTTTTTTCCTACCAAGATTATATACACTGACTTGAAAAAATAATTAAACATTATTTATCATATTCTTCATACGTTAACAAAAATTAAGTGATTAATAGTTTCTCAACCAAATTCTAGAGGTAAACAAATATTATGAACACTGACTTGAAAAATAAGTAAATTGTAATTACCCCCCCCTCTCTGATGTTTACACAACTTATCGCCGACGGAGAGACAGTCATAAAGACATACAAAGAAAGTGCTCGTCATATTTGAACTAGAATTACCTATTTTAAGTCTATGATCTTGTTCGCAAAGGATGAGATTCTTTTTTAAGTAATGTAGTTCGACCATACTATACAATCTTCCCAGGTATTATGAGCAGATTTTTTAAAGTAGTTTGTTGAATACCCATGATTTGTAAATTTTATCGGAAATAATTATTAAATAAATGTCTAACAAATATGTAATGAATTAGGTTAAAGTTTCGAAATCACATTTAAAGGAAATATTTTGTTAAATAAATAGATTAAATACAACCATAGCTCTCATATTCTTATTATTTAAGATGTATGTCCGTTCGCTTATTATAATTTATACATTTTAGTCTGCGCTTCTCCCATCATTGAGAAATGGATGAATCTTAGCTTCTTATTTATAAACTTATATCTCTTAGATTCTTATAGTTCATAACTTTCTGACTCTTAGATTTTTATCATTTATACATCTATGCTCCTTAGCTTATTATTTATACATTTGTAGACTTTGACTTCGTATCATTTATAAATGTATGTCTCTTAGCTTTTTTATAAATGTATAGTTCTTCACTTTTTATCATTTATACATCTATTACACAGCTTCGTTTCATTTATAAATCTACTGCTCCTAGGTTATTATTATTTATAAATATATGGCTCTTAGCTTCTGATCATTTATAAATTTTAGTATGACTTCGTAAGTAACTATACATAACAAATACCCCAGAGTGTATACGTCTTGAAATAGTACGGTTTATTCCAACGTACATATCTTGTACATACAATAGTAAGTAGAGGTAATCCGAGAAGATTTAACAGAATACAGTCGAATGCCACATACTACTGTTCGTAGACATATTTATTGTCCAGATAAATTCACTTACGTAGGGACTGAGGAGAGTCCGGTATCCCATCAAAACCAACTTAAAGCTTCAACCTCTCTTCATTTGTAAATTTATGGACCATAGCCCTAAGCTTGTAATTATTAAAAATTAATGGCTTTATTTTCTTACCATTTTTAAATATATATCTTGTATTTTCTCATCATTTATAAATGCATGGCTCTTAGCTTTTTATCATTTATATATTAAAGAGTGCGAGAAAAAACTCGAAAGCATTAATCCGATTTTAATTTAAACGATTCGTAAAGCGTCCGTTCGAATCTCTTAAGAAACAGACGTTTATAAACATCATATTTTCCTCATTCTTCCCAAATGTATAATTCTCGTAAGAAATTGATGAAGATAACAGACAAAAAAGATGGCGAAATATAACATTAATTATAACAATAATAATGATAAAAATAATAATAATAAAAAAAAATAATAATAATAATACTATCTAAACACTACACCCAAGAACCATTCTGCAATATGGTAGCTAGCAATAAAATTATATAGGAATTAAAGTTGCATTAAAAAATAAATTAAAAATAAAGCTTAAGTACTTCTGGTACCAGAAAGGCAATTAGATAAGAGGAAGGAAACCTAGCCGTACATATCCAAATACCCAAGTGCACGGTGTGGGCTGCAATCTCGGTCAGAGGCATCATCGGACCAATCTTCATCGAAGAATCTGGCGCAGCAGTGACAGCCACCAAGGAGCGGTATGTGAAGGTCCTCAAAACCTTCAAGAGTGAGCTTTAGACCCTCTACCCGTCGCCCATGAGCAAGTTCTGGTTCCAGCAAGATGAAGTAAGTTCTCACACCTCAAACCTGTCCCGAGATTGGCTGAAAGAGAACTTCGGAGGCCGAGTGATCATTTCATTCGGACGAAACACTAAGAAACGGGGCCTAATTAGAGTTGGGGCCCGTTTTGGGGGGAGGTCACCCTGTATTACTAAATAATATATGATTATATATATTTGTATTATATCATACCATGTAGGGAATTTCATGCCTTTCTACATATAACACATAGTCAGATTATTTTTTAAATATATTGCTTAATAACATATGAGATGATATATATTTATAGGTGCACTCAAATGCAGTTTTAAGGTTACTTTACATAAATAACTGTTTTTCTTACAAACATATACACACGAAACCTTCATTATTGTAATTATTTGGATTCCTGTTATTTTTGTGATATTTTAAATATCTACACTCTACACTATGTATATTTTATTGCACATTAATTTAACCATTTTATTATTGTATTGTTTGGATGGTTACATATTGGGTGTTATTTTCAAAACGTTTCGGTCGATGTAACCTCCGAACTCATTCAGGTGCGTCTTATCGAACTCGGAAAGCTTCATTTGTAACTCGAAAGGGCTTACGGCACATTAGATTGAAGTGTTAAGTAATAATCAGTTCAAAGTCGCAGTCTTATGAAGGTTCAATGGTTCAATCATCAGTGAGAGAGATACTAAGAATACAGTTACGAATTACTTAAGAGTGCTACCGTCCCTTGGCCGCGGAAACCAGGAAAAGCTATCTCTATGAATAAAACGAAAGGCTCCGTTCGAAATGCAGTACAGATCACCGAGTTCGACATAAAGATTCTCGAGTAAGACAAGACGCACATGAAGAAGGTCGGAAGTTACATCGGCCGAAAGGTTGTGAGGATAACAACCAAGATAAGAACAGTAGTCCGAATGATTAAAAAATACAAATTATCCATCCTCATCTCTTAAATTCTATGACATAATTTTATATAGATAAATATTTTGATTGCTAGAATTATTAATTTATCCACACAATAAATATATCATAAACATTCAAATTGTTTCAACATTAATACATTTCTGTTTTCCCAACTATTTACATACTAAGCTGCTTATGGAATATTTTCCCGAACATATATCTAGCGGGTAGGTTGGCGGGAAAATCAATGGATAAAATGAACAGAAAACAACACCAAAAACCGCGAACAAATCAGGAGAAACTATAAATAAATGTACATGACGCTAACAAGTGCAGAAACACATTTTAAATGTGGCTCGACTTAAAACGTACGGTTAAGTTTATGCTGCGAAATAAAAAAAAAAATATGTAAAAATGCACTTACATAAATGATGCATTCTTAAGATAGATTTAAAGACATCTTTGCAAAATATGTAGATATGGAAGCATCATGAGGTTCACCGTGAGTATCGTATGCATTTGAACTATAGACTCTCTCAGATAGGTATCCAAGGGGGGAGTGACATAAATAGCAATATTATTTACAGAGAATTAGTATAAAATGAGTATGGAAGTGGTTACATGAATGTGCGTCGGAAAACGGTTTACTTATAAACTTATATGAGGTAGACCCATTTATATTATACACTATCCAATGATATATGCAATTATATTTGAAATATGATGAAAACTAATGTTTTTTTTGATTTTTTTTCTTGATTTTCCGGTAAATATTCGAGACATATAACTAGAGATGTTCCTCTACGACGAGCTGGTTAATTTCTCGTTGTATTTCTGTAAGATGCGGTGCTAAAGGCGCTGATGAAGACGTTTTGGAGTAGCTTTGTTAATTTAAAAAAAAAATCAAATAAAGTATTACCAGAATGTTTCGGAAACGACCGTACGCCCTACTTACTTGATGTTCTAATTCTTGGAAGAATTGTAATGTTCTAATTCATTAAATCCTCTTATATATATATATATATATATATATATATATATATATATATATATATATATATATATATATATATATATATATATATATATGTATATAGGGATATGTAATTCCTATCTGTTGATTTCACTTTTTTCTAATCTATTCACAAAGTTCTTCAAGTGTTTTAGAAGATGAAATAACAATACATATTCAAAAACGACATTACCCAGATTACTTGGATAAACATATTTCATTTTGATCAAAATAGAGTACAATATATTCTGTGATCTACATTTGTGCTAAATATGCATCAAAAGTCATAAGTTTAAAACTAGTAAAACTAAAAGATTAAAAAAAATATAATATTAGATTCAGAGTTTATTTTGTTGAATATCACTATACCTCTAGCTTGTCAATCCTATATAATTGAGCCCCAATTAAAGCAATTGTGAGTATGTATATATTCAGTCAGTTTGATGTGTGTATTTCTCATGTATGTATACTTATGTATATATATACACACACACACACACACACATATATATATATATATATATATATAAACACAGACACATACATATATATATATATATATAAACACACACACACACCCACACACACACATATATATATATATATATATATATATATATATATATATATTTATATATATATATATATGAGTGTTTGGTTGTTTGCGTGTGTGTGTGTGTGTCGAGGATACTCACTTAAACTAATCAAGCAATCATCATGAATTTTAGAATATTTATTTTAAAAGAGTAACATCGCACCAGTATGTTATCCAAATCTTTACATTTAGGGGGCCTATGGATACAATTTAAAGTTATATGAAGTAATATATGTTTAAAAGGATGTGTGCACATGCGTGATACTCAATGATGTGTAAGCGCTTAGACAACTTCTATACTATTGAACTTATCATGAATTTTTTGAAAATGTTTTAAATAACAGAGCATGTAACTTTAGCATGTTATTTAGTTTAAAGGTATATCAGTTGGTAGGGTGCCACTGACACATTATAACACCACCCCCACCCACTTCCCAAAACAGAGATTTTAAATTTAAAAAATGTTTTTATTTCTTATACCTACCATGGAACGAATACTCCACAAGAAGAATATCAAAATATGCACGGGTATGAAACATGCTGTAGTTATCTGAGAACAAGAAGACGTAAGGTTTAATTATTCAATTTAAGAAAACATCAAATTTGAGTGCCGATGTATATATATATATATATATATATATATATATATATATATATATATATATATGCATGTATGAATTAATCAAGTTCAAATATATCGACCAAATAAACATAACACATTTTTAAAGTGCTCAATAACTTGTAGAGCATTTATAATATTCAATAAACACTGGTACACCCCGCGCTACTTAATCCGTGTTTCGACTACCTTACATCTTGTCTAGACTACAGTCACCCGGATTTAATGGCGACGACTATACTAGTGTTTATATCATGTTATATATATATATATATATATATATATATATATATATATATATATATATATATATTTAATATAAACGCGAAATACATATATATATATATATTGATATAAAAAATCTATATATTAATAATAATTAGTAAGCTCCTATATATTTAAGTCATCTGGAGAGATAATAAATTCACTATTCATAAATTAGCCACGTTGCAGTGTTCTCTCACTTAAAAGACAGTACTTGTGTTTACATTTACACAATAGAAGTCGTATTTCTCTCGGATTTCAAAGCGTTTTCGTCGTCGTTTACCGACTTGTTACCAAATCAAGGTTTATAATATCTGGATCCGACGTTCCAATTGTTCTGACCGGAGATACGGTTACGTAATTAAATCCTTACGAGCTTAAAATAAGAACGCGAAACACGCACACAAACACACACACACACACACACATACACCAACACACACACATATATATATATATATATATATATATATATATATATATATATATATATATACTGCTAAGTTCCGTCCGACGTGTCGTTGAACACTGTTGGGTACCTCCTTCTATACGTGTCCTCTTACTTAGAAATATATATGTCTTTATTCTCTTTATTCAACGTGGTTAGTGTTGGGGTTGCATTGTTCTAGTTTGTTAAACAGAAGTTAAAATGCTAACATTTTCTGGGGGTTTCGAATCGTTTGAGCGGCAGATAAATAATTCTCCACATTTATCATTCATGCTAAATGGACTAGAACACATATGTCTGTGGTAAATACTTTTATAATAGTTACTTTTATATTGTTTAACCCTTTTAATACTAAGACGAGACCCATATAATATATATATATATATATATATATATATATATATATATATATATATATATATATATATATATATATATATATATCATTTGACGAAGAATCGAAAATGTTCGGTAAAACTATGGAACATTTATTATTTTTTTAAAATGTTAATACAAGAAAAAAACAATCAGAAACATTGAAAAGATAAAACAGTATAATTAAAGAGACGAATTCTGTTATTTTTAACAATATTTTTTTGAGTGGAGGGCTGTTATTTTGTGTGTGTGCAAGAACTTCCTAATAGGTGTTGGACGCCAATAAACAAATATATTTTAAAATTATATCACCCAAAATACTTGGATAAGTGTATTTCATTTTGATAATAGAGGAAGGTATAAAATGAGGAGGTCAGTGTCGTGCTATGCATCTAAAAAGCGATGATGACGTTTGTGTTTCATTTTATTTCATTTAGAACGAGCACATTACAAACATAAAAAGGTAAGAATATAAATCCTAATCCGTAGGTTAAGGCTTTGATCTAGAACATACATGTGCTTTCAATAATTAGTTATGGGAACGACTATATATATGCACATGAATATATATATATATATATATATATATATATATATATATATATATATATATATATATATATATATATATATATATATATATATATATATATATATATATATATATATATATATATATATAGATAAACATATTTCTATGTATATATTTATTATTAGGGAAAACCTTTGAAGGTTAAAACTGATCGATGTAAATTATTTAACAACAGCGAATATATAATTAAACAATAGGTACATGAATTCCAATAACAAATTCTTTTATTATTAAAAAAAAAAATAATATAAACTTACGGGCCGTAATTATACATATATAAACGGCCAGTGTTGTTATATGGATTATTTCATTTTTTGATAAATGAATAAAGCAGTGCCCATCACAATTTTGCATTCTATTGTTTATACATATATGTATATATATATTTATTTTAAAGAAAGAAAGATTAAGATAAAAAAAATTGTACAAAAATACATAAAGTTACATAAATTAATACACATTTTATTATATCGAAAGTTCAGATGCAAGGAGTTACATTAATCCTTAAACCATGTTTTTCAATGTTTTATCTTCATCTTTCTTTATTTAAAATTGATTGCTCTACTCAACGTATTGAGCTTTATTTTACCGAGATAGATCACTCTACGATATCTCACTTATCGTTAATTCTATTATAATTAGTATATATATATATATATATATATATATATATATATATATATATATATATATATATATATATATTGATATATATTGATATACATATGTATATATATATATTGATATATATATATACACACAAATATATATATATATATATATATATATGTATATGTATATATCTATATATATATATATATATATATATATATATATATATATATATATATATATATATGTATATTATACAAATATACATATATAGATTGTCGCGTCCTATCCTTTCTATATTAAAAAAATCATGTGAAATATGTGATATAAGTATGACAGAAAATACATAACTAATGTTCTAATAATGTCGGAAAGGAACCCACATAAAACATATAAACTTATATTATTCATGATATTTCATTATTCCTATAAACAATACAACAATCATAGAACAAACCCTTAAACTTGTTAATTATGTAAATATTCTGATTACTGAAATATACTCTACATATCATATTTGTATTCTAGCACTTTTTTACATCAGAACTTATTAAAAGATGTATTAGATTTTGAGATATTCTTGTAAATTATATATTTTTTATAACTATTTATACGTATTATTTACAAAAGAAAATACTGTTCTCTGTTAGTCATTTAAGAGTCACGTTGTCCATAGATATTATGCAATAATAATTTTGAAAAATCTAATCATGATAATTAAGTTTGATATTCTTCAGAAAAGAAACATAATTTATAATTTAAAAACAGAAAAGCAATAAATTATTATTACATGCATCAATTTCAAAACGAGAAAAGAATATCTAAATTGAAAAGAAAAAATACTGTTAATTTAATTAGACATCGATCTTAGAGTTTTGCGCTTAGATAGCTAGGATAAGAAAATCGGTACTACAATTAATATAGGTAAAAACCTATATTAATTGTAGTACCGATTTTCTTTTATTTTTTTAATAGTATTGTAGAATATTCGTAGGTATAGAAGATACTATTCATTTGGTTGGATAATAGTCGTTAAAAGAAGTTAACAATGTAATTAAACAGAATCTATTGTAGATAGAGTTTTGCAGGATTAAGATGATCGAATCTTTGGGGAAAATCGAACTTGTGCCGGAATCAATATTATGGAAATGACGTACTCTTTTGAAATTAACTGTAATACATATGGTTCATATTATTTTAACTTAGATTCACCGTTCAATAGAAATGACGTCATGCTAATAATTTGAGTGTTGCAGATCTTGACGTCTGCATTGCAAGTTCGTAGAGGAAAGACGCATGGAATGAGATGGCGTGAGACACATGAAGATTAAAGAAGCCAGACGCTTCTAGCTACGTGTCTCTTTCTTACTCTGTGTGTCTGTCCTCAACCATTTTACTTCATCACCAAACATGAAAATCAATAAAGTTTAATTTTTAATTAAATAGATATTGAGTGTATTACTAATGATTAATTAGTTTCAGAAGAACTCAACCCTTTATTGCAGTCGCCGGATTGTGCACTGCAGGCAAGATCACTTCGGAGTCGAGTTCATTGAGAAGCAAACTATGTTTGAAGTTATTTTCACTGTCAATTTCTAAAAGTGGTGACTTTTTTTGTTTTTTTAGTGTTTATTGACCTTTCATCGAGTATAAGGTCATCACGGCTCAAACGGTTAATTATTAATAATATGAGAGTATTTACCTTGTTGTTCTTTCCGTGAAAGTGTTTTCAGAATATGGAATTTGACAATTCAAATATGTGAGCGAATGAATGTTTTTATTTGATCTTCAGATTTTGGTATCCGCTTTGCTTCTTTTACGTTTGTTAAGCTATACTTTTAGCAATTGTTTGCTTGGTTACCATATCCTTAATATTTCTATACATGTAAATAAGTGGCTGTTTCTTGACAGGCGTTATTCTATGTATACTTATTTTAAAAATCAAATATGTAGAATTTGGTATATTCGGACCACTGTTCTCATCTTGGATGTTTTTCTACCAACGTTTCGACCGATGTAACGTCCAACCTTCTTCAGGTGTACCTTGTCGAACTCGGAAAATTTTTGTCGAACTCTGGAATCTAGACGGAATTTCGAACGGAACCCTTTTGTTTTAATCCACGGGGGTAGCATGCTCTCGTTCCGTCTGCCATGACTGGGAATAAGTCTTCAGTAATTCGCAATTCTTAGTATCGCCCGCTCTGAGGATTGAACCTTAAACCTTCAGATGACAGTCACTTAGAACTGCATTTTACTTCACTAAGGACCAGTTCGACAAAGTACACCTGAAGAAGGTCGGAAGGTACATCAGCCGAAACGTTGTTTTAAAAAAAAACAATACGAGAACAGTAGTCCGAACATACTAAATTCTACAAATTAGCAACCGTTATCTCAAAATTCCGAAACATGAATTAAATATGTGTGTATAATTAGTTTCTTTAAGAATTATTTGGGAATAAGCGATATTTTGAAATAATGTTTCATATGATATACTTTCTAAAGTTTGCTGCGTATATGTGCATTTCTGTCAGTCTTTAAATACAATTGTTACACCACGATTCACATTCTTCTCAAAGCAGATGAATATGGGTCAGCCCTCAGAGACCGATACGAATGCGTATCAATACAGTGTATGCACTCAAATCGGTTATCATGTTTATGTTTTCTGTACCGACTAGTAGTTAATCATCCTACATTTTGTTTCGACAAACGGTTTCCATATTGCTTACTATTTTAATTTTATGTTTTTTTATATTTATTTTGAAATGTTTGACTCGAAGGAGTGGGGATCAGAACGTAACTTGTATTTATTTAATCATACCATATCATGCTTTTAAAGATAAATATTATATATGGTTGATATTCTTTTTTCCTTAGATTTAGCTGAAAACCAATATACGGCGTTTTATTCATAAATTTGATCATCTTCCCTTTCTTATTTAAATGTCGTTTATCCAAGGTTGATTGAGGCGGCTTTATCAATTGAATCAAGCGAATCTCGGACGAGATAAATCCAGAGTGCGTTTTCTCTTTTCCACTGCCAACGTATCCATGTATGTAATTCCTCTAATGATAAGATTGTAATCTTTGAAAAGCCTTGGCTTAAGGAAAGAAAAATAAACATGTTTTTTATCGAGTACACCTTGCATTGAACAATCGAAGTTAGAAATAGATGTGTCATTCGTACATCTTTATCTCTCTTCCTTCATCTATCTTTATAATTGCTCTAACTTGTATATTGAGCTTAAACCATTTCACTATAGGTTCTATCTCCTAAAAGTATACTTGTAGTTTCATACTTTATGTGTGTATATATATATATATATATATATATTTATATATATATATATATATATATATATATATATATATATACATATATATTTATATATATATATTATTTCATGTATGAACATAGAAATGTTATCAGAGGATATGATCTTTTATGTATCGAGTCCAGTATTTACTTCAACAGTGATCATTATATGACGACAGCCAGGTAGGACGTTATGAAAATATATTCATGGCGATTAAGCTACACAGAGGCTTCAGTGGTTAATCCGTTTTATTATTCTTTCCTTTTCAAATAGTCAAACGAGCACCAAAGACGTTTCTCTTTGCTTTCTTGTTTTTCCTATGTTTTTTTATCGTTATCACATTAATTTAGAATTTTTAATTTTTTGGAAGACATTCGTCGATCCGAACGAAACTGGTAAACTCTAACGTTTCCTTTGATAATGTTTCCCTTTATTTAAAATGTGTTCTTCCGTTTGTAATTTTGTCACACCCATATATATATATATATATATATATATATATATATATATATATATATATATATATATATATATATATATAATATTTCTACACACACTCATATATATATATATATATATATATATATATATATATATATATATATAGTATAGTTTTTTTCTACAATCCAAAATAGCTCTGCTGTGTGTATAAAATAGTGCTACATAATTAAGCTTTTTATTCATAGTAAACATGTTATGCATACAAACATGACATGGTTAAAAATGTAAGAAAATGTTTAAGTCGTAGTTATAATAAGCTCAACATCTTCAGGCCCGAAAAAAGTATATGTATATATACAGTGTTTCCGTTGCTAGTGTAAATTTTCTTCTTTCTCCAACTTTCTATTCATTGTTTTTCTATGTCAGCTGAAAACGATTCTTCGAAAAAAAGAAAGTACTTCCTATATAGGTGGAACTTTTACTAGTATCTTTGATTGTATTAAAAAACAACTATTAAAACGATAAATAGTTAAGAAGCGTATAATTAAACAGACTAACTTTGTGCTGTTTAACAACGTCCACCCAAATAAGGGTCTACTGCCTAACTACACAGACATTATATATATATATATATATATATTATAATAATAATAAATATGTGTTATTGTGTATTATCTATGTACGTATACGTTTTGTCCTTTTTCAATCGGGGCGCATCAGCATAGAGATATGACTATTCACTACCGGGCATGCGATTCGGAACCCCGGATTATAAGTATTTTTCAACTCCAATCCGATACCTTAACAACTCGGCCAATTTTAATTAGCGAATACACGGTGATAATATTAACACTTTATCGGCGGGGTTTACGTCTAGAGCATTCTACTTCTTTATATATATATATATATATATATATATATATATATATATATATATATATATATATATATATATATATATATAAACTGGAAAGTGTCGGGTCAGCCATTGAACTCTAGTTATGTGTTTTGAATCACGAAAAGTTGAGTATGCAAAGACGATTACTTTTAGAAGAATACAGAAAAAAAGAAATAATAGTACATTTTCTGCTCGCTGTATTTTATTCGATCTCTCTCTCTCTCTCTCTCTCCTTACTCAATCTCTCATTTGTTACCCTCTCTTCTTTTTCC